>CM068952.1:149159045-149190031 GCA_035128595.1 Eptatretus atami
TAACCCAAGCCAAACAGGACCCGAAGGTCTGCTGAGCGACTACTCTCTGCCGAAGCAAAAAGCTTACTAAAGAACAAAGAAAGGATCTCGTCCTTATCCTTCTCTGCCCCCCTCCCCCACGCCCGGCGTGACATGCCCTCGTGATCCATCCCCCGCTCAACCACGGGTGGGAGGGAGTTGTTGACATCATGAATCACGGGACGGCAGGGTTCTTTTTCCTCTTCGCAGAAGAGGGGGAGGACGTCTCCATTGTTCGTTCCCTAACTATTAAATCGATCCGCAGTGCATCTAATCGATTTCTGAACATTTAAACAATGGAAGGTGAGCTATCTGGGAACAAGCACTTATCGACAATAGCTGACTAAAGGAACCTGTATGTTGGTGCAATCGAATTCCAAATTCGTAACAATATTATGAAGTTTTGCAGATCTGTTAAGTGGTTCTGGAGAAGAAGTTTTTTTTTTTTGTACGTTTATATTTTCAATCCAATATGGCCACCAGACCATGTGACCGATGGCATTGTAAATTAAATTCTTCATTCACATTGGGTTGTAGATCAGATATATGAAGTTTCAGGTTTTTCAGATAAGGATTTTTATTCACCAATTATGGCTGGAATACCACTTCACTGATGATGTCATCGTTATTACCTTGTATACCCCATGGGGCATTTATGACATACGCTAAATTTTAATTTTTGTTGAGCAGTTTTGAAAATGTCAATTTATTTCCTTTAACCCAATATGGTTGCCATACCATGTGGCCTATGATGTCAGAGCTATCAATACAATATTCTCCATGGGGAGTCCCTCTTATATTTAAAGTTTCACATCAATTGGACAAGCAGTTGCAGAGAAATCGGACAAGTGGTTTAAGCGAAAATATTTTGATGTGAAAACACACACACACACACACACACACACACACACACACACGTGCCGTCCCACAGATGGACGTTATACGGGCCTCATATCTGCCAGCATTAGTTGGTGTACATTAAGGATTCCACAGTGTCCTTCACAAACAGTAGGCGAGCTATCACTGTCACCATGGCCAAATTCCTATCCTAACTACTGCTGGAAAGGCAATGGCAAACCACCCAGTATAACCCTTGCCAAGAAATTGCTTCAGCAGCACCGACGTTCTGTAAAGAGTATGGTACATCTCAACATAGAGAGAAATGATTTTGGCATTTTGAGGAGGAAATTCGATTTGGGAACTGCATATCTGAGTGCTGTTTTGTTGCATAAAATGGAGGGTAAAACTAATTGAGAGTTTGTCATAACAATGAAGAGCGAACCTGTGACATGATGACATTTCTGGAAGGAATTCATCTGCTTTCTGGTTGCAGAAATTGACATTAATGGCTGGGTAATTTGGCTGTAAATGTGTATATAGTCTATTAGCTGACTTGAATGTGGCATATTCAGCCTCCCTTGATTTGGCTCAGCATGCAATGCTGTCATGTACCAAGCAATAAATGAAAACTGCTGCATGAAATCGATATTTATCCAGTAAAGGTCGTCAGGCATTTTCTTTAAAATGAAAGGATAAAGATGCTTGTTATTGACAGTTTATACTTTAAGGGGTAAACGAGATAATAAGGACCATGAGAAAATTCGAGGCTTTGGGGAAAAAAAAAATCCTTCAGCACATTGCACACATTTTTTGGCACCTTGATGACAAAATATTTCACTTTGGGTCTACTGAATCCTCAGTATGACTAAGTCGATTTTAAAGACCTTCGCAGACGTAATCCATCTTGCCGAAGACAGATTGAAACAAGAAAGAGCAATCAGAGATTGCTCTCCATCACCAGGACTTGGTTAGTGTGGTGTATTTTGTGTGGCAAATGCATAGAAGGATGTACTAAATGAAAGGTCGTTGATTGCAAATGAAAGGTCGAAATGGTGTAGTTGTAAATGTGTGAAAGGTCAAAGGTCTGAAAAGTTGTAAATGCCAAATGGTCTGAAAGTCTAAAGGTTGAAAGGTCTGAAAAGGTATAAATGGGTCTAAAGGGTCAAAATGGTCTTAAGGGTCTTGAAAGGTCGAAGGGGTCTCAAGAGTGTAATTTACGGTCTAAAGGCTTGGAATTGTTTGAAGGGGTCTAAATGGTCTTAAAATATCTCAAAAGGGTCTGAAGGTCAATGGAGTCTACAGGGTATTAAAACGTCTGAAAGGATAAAGGGTAGAAAGGAGTCTTTGGGATTCTAAAGGGTCTTAGAGGTCTAAAGGGTGTAATGGGGTCTATAAGCTCTTAGAGGTTTAAAGGGTATTAGTGGTCTTTTGGGCCCTCGGGGTCGTTTGGGTCTTTTGGATCCTTAGGGTCCTCTGGATCTTTTGGGTTCTCAAGGTCTTATGGGTTCTCTGGGTCTTGCGGTTGTAAATGGTCAGAGGAGTTTTAGGGATCTTATAGGGTCTTGGGGTTTATAAGGGTCTAATGTAATTCCTACACATATTCACGTTCTGTGCGAACAAACAAACAAACAGACAGACAGACAAACAAACGGACCCAAATGCAATACCCTCCTTCTGGTGAGAGTAATTAAGAAAGACCTGAAGGATCTCCAGTGTTGTAAGATCACACTTTCACGTTTAGGCAGGGAAATATGAATTATTGTAATGAGTAGGGGTCTTTGTGCAGTTCCAGAGGTACAAATTACTATCCTAAGGGAATTATGTACTATTGCAATGATGGTGCAAATTACCTCTGTGATACAAGCACAGTTGATTTAGCCAAGTGATAAGGCCTTGAAAATTTGACTAGAATGTTGATCTATGTAAGTGCAACCGTTTACCTTGGTCACATGCAGAAGCAGGAAGGCAATAGTCAGTATATTTACAAAAATAAACTAATGTAAGTGAGTGTCCCGTTAATCTTTATCTCTCATGTACAGGTTGAAGAAAGCATCCCTCTCCTTCATGCCAGATCCCAGCATGCATCGGAAGGTGGGATCCAGCTGGGTCTTATGTGTGTCCAATGTGGGCTGCCCATGTGGGCCCCAGGTAGATTTATCTGTGGGGAATACATAGGACACAACTGGGCTACCTATGTGGGTTCTGCATGAGTTGTAAGTGGGTGCCACATGGGCATTATGTGGGGTTATTTGCCAGTTGCACGTGGGATAAATATGGGCCCCATGTGGGCTCTGCATGGGTTGTATGTGGGTGCCGCATGGGTGTTATTCCCCAGTTGCTTGCGGGAAAAATATGGGTCCTACCTGGGATTTGTAGGCTCAAAGATTGCATTTTATGGGAAGCACTTGCATCTTTTTAATACATCATTGAGGCTTGTGGAAGAGTGAGAACACAGAACAGACAAGGATGCAATAAAATGGAAAGAAATCAACCAACAGAAGGGATGATGGACATAAAACAGAGGGTGACCAAGAGAGATAAGAAATGTGGAGAAGAATGAGGATGGCACATGGTGAGGAGGTCGGGTGGACAATCTGGTAGGCAAGATGGATAACAGCTGCAAACTCAGTTATAGGTACTGGGATCATGGTCTGAGGAGGAAAAGCAAAGGAAGAAAAGGGCATGTGGAAGAGAAAAGAAAGAAGAAAAGAGATGTGCGGGTCAGGTTAATGAGGGTAAAAAAGATCTCGGTTTTGGACGGGAGATGATATGATATGGTGATGAACAGATGTTTTGAAGACCTGGAGGGAAGAATGAGATTGAACAGAATGTCGAAGTTGGTTCCATAGGTAGGGAAAAACAGGAACAAATGAGGAGGTGAGCAGTGATTCTGGTTTTTGGGAGTTTCACCAGAAAGGGTTTCATGGTGGACCGTGTGTGCCCTGCAGAAACCAAGTAGGGACAAAGCACAGAAAGAGCAGAGGGTGCAAGACCAGAAGGGAGGTGGAAAACAAGAAATCAGAGACCACCAACCTTTGATCCATAAAGCAAAATCCCCACACAAAAAAAAGATTTGCTCAAAACAATTGGTAGTGACAATACTGGAGATAAATAATTCAAACTAAATGAGAAATCCCACTCACTCATCCTCTCTCTCCCAAAGGACCGTACCACAAATCCTCTCATCTACTTTCTCAACAACCTTCTCAAAGAGGTTCAGTCACTCAAACTCTTGGTTCTCACTCTCAGCCATGATCTCTCTGTCTCTGTCTCTGTCTCACCACATTTCAAAGTTGGCCTCCAATGCCAGATGCCAACTAAGCATCTTCGATCTAGCAAAATCCTTCCTTGACACATCTGAACTCCTATCCACCTACAAGGCCTTCATCTGTAGCTGGATGGAGTTCTGCTCTCCCCTCTGCACTGGCTCCCCTGTCTCACATCTTGCTCAGTTTGACCGTGGAAACAAAGGCTTTCAAGATCATTCGAATCTCTCATGATGAAGCTGAGTCTAGGGGCCTATCACTTCGCCATCGCCGACAGGTCGGTTGTCTTTCTGTCTTCTTCCGCCTCATTTCTGGAATTGCACCTTCTGCCCACTTCGTGCTGTGTTTTGTCCCCCCCCCCCCCCCCAATCAGGTATCTGCAGGATGCACACGGTCCAGCAGCAACCCCCTCTGAGTGAAACTGCCTCAATCCAGAATCTCTGCTCAACACCACTCATTTATTACCTCCGCCATCCACTACCTAAGGTGAAGGAAGTTATGTTTTCACCCCTTTCTGTCTGGCTGTTTGTTTGTGTGCAGGATATCTCAAAAGGTTGTGGACGGATTTTAGATGAAATTTTGTGGACAGGTTCGGTGTGTAACGAGAATAAACTGATTAGATTTTGGTGAAGATCCGGATCCGGATACTACAATTTAAGTGATTCTTCACCATTGAGAGATGGGGCCAAAAACGATATAATACTGTATAGCATTGATATTTCAAAAATGTATTGGGCCCGATATGTTCTTGTGGATCAGGTATTATGTGGTGGAGGTATGGGCTCTACCGAGTGCCCTTCTACTTCCTATTATTTTCCTGCCTGTGGAACCACATTCCACACTTTATTCAATCTCATTCTTCCCTCCAGGTCTTCAAAACATCTGCTCACCATCATCTCAAGTCGTCCCCCATTTTAAATCACGATATTTTCTACATCCGTTAAACCACTCCCATCCCCTCCTAAAATTTTGCTTATGTATCCATCTTGTCCACCTTTGACATTCTCCCTTACCCCTTGTCGTTACCTGCATCCCTTGTTTGACTGTCTCCGTCTACTTTCTCCCTCCGCCCTGCTGTTGGTGTTTCCCCTTTCTCCGAGCTGCTGTTCCCTTCATTATGTTGGGTCCTGATTTGTTCTGTCATAGCTCCACCACGAGCCTAGACCATGTCAATAAATAAAACAAACTAAAATACTGTTATGTTTGTGGGGGTGGATGGAGGAATCCAAAAATGAATATAAGATTGTATAGTATAGCATGGACCCTGGATGGGTAGGAGACATTTCAATGTAATTTAAGTTGGGAAAACTGTGAGCTTAAGATTATTTACATCTCTCCACATGGGGAGTGGTGTTGTATTAACTAGGTAGGGTCTAAGGCCAGTTTCTCCCAGTAGGTGATTGCCACCGCATGACCTTTTCCAACATTTTCCTTTAAAAGGCCGGCCATAAAAAGACCATGTTTTGACAAAAACAACAGCCGACAAAGCTCGAACGTTTCTGAGCAGACAAAACCCTGCCCCCCCCCCGAGGTTGATCGCTGGTTGGGGTGACATCAAGAGAGAGCAGGTTTGTGTGAAAAACGGCAGGTGGAACAGAAGAGTCTGCCCTTTGGCTTATTCCTCAACACGGACGAGAAAGCTGTGCGATTCTCGTTGTTCAGGCTGGTGCAAATTTGCTCGCATGATGGAATAAGGCGCCAGCCATTGTCTGTTCGGCTGGGTCGTGGAATTTGTGCACTTTGGGAGGAGATTAAGAGAAGAAGAAGAAGAGCGCATCTCTCAGTTATAACTCGGCAGTCTCCTGTTGTATGATCGAAGAGGAAGGTGGCACCATTTGGTGTGTGAGGACCTGGTACTGAGAAGGAGTGGTGTGGCAATTTCGATCATGAGAAAGAACTGTGGCGGCAGTTTGTGGGGATCTGGGTGATTCACATGGAGTGGAGAACGGAGGACCACCCGCACAAATTACCTCATGTACGTGGCCTCGGAGAGCGATTTCGCACCATTTTGTGCGCTTCCTGCACGGAGGGTGACCACGCCATCTTGTGTCCTTCCCACGCGGTGACTTCGCGGTTTGACGATGACCAGGCTCCTGAAGGTCATCTCTGAATTTGGGCAATAAAGGGGGGATTTTATTTTATTTTTATCTTTCCCCTTGTCTGTTTTTATAACTGAGTGGAGACGTCTCAAATTGTGATTTAGTTTGACCTCATCTTTCATTTTGCCTCTGATTTATTTTCATTCAACCATTATTGTTGAATTTCTTGGTGTTCGTTTATTCGTTGTGGGTTCGAAAATAAACCCGTGTTTCCGTTTAGGTAAGCACCTTCGCTGCTTTCCATCCCGTGCGCATCGTAACCGCCAATAATTTTGGCTGTTCACCTCAGAGTTAAGACCATCAGGCTATCCTTCCAGGCTGATTAACACCGGCCTGAACACGACAATATTATCCTTGATTGTTGTAGATCGCATCAAAATCTTGTCACTTGTCTGACAACTTGCTTGTGAGGTAGGGGCTCCTGCTATTTTTTCTCAAAAGCCCGATACATTATGAGTCATACGAGGTGCTCCATATGAGTGGCTTCAGCAATGAATGAAAAATTCACCTGAGGGTTTTCAGGCTCACCGAGTTTAAAAATGCGAGTCATTCTTTTTATTTTTATTTCACCTTCGACCTGCCACCTGGCAAAGGTCAATCGAAAGTGAAATATTGACCTTGACCAGAAAAATCACCCTGGCCTCAAAATAAATGTACCTCATATTGTTACGGATTTGGAAACCTTGTGCACACAAACAGCCAGAGTCCCTAAGCTTAGTTATTTCGATAAGTATGTGTACAGTTAGAATCCATCTCCTTCTGTCTAATGGGAATTACATGTGTGCGCTACGAGTTATTTTATAGTCAGGTTTATTACATCCTCAACAACAACAACTACAACTCCAATTACATCCTCATCAACAACAACGCCACCGTCCCGCAATCGACTGGTTGCCATTGCCCAGGTGTTTTTGGCTGAAGGCGTTCGCCTCAGATCGAGGCTCCGCCCCAAGGCAGGGTATGGACGTTTCCTCCAGCGAATGAGCGAAGGGCGAGCATGACACGCATGCCCCAGCCAATCGGGAGGTGACCACGAGTCATCCGACAACCCCTCGTCCAATCAGGAGGTGAGTGTGAGGAGAAGAGACCCCTCCCATCTCAGAGGGGTAGAGTGGTTGTCTGGACCAGTGTTCGGCAGAGAAGTGATCGTGGCGACTGCCTAGCGTCTGGAGTGATCGGCGCGTTCGGTCTGGCTGTGCGCGTCTGCCTCGCCTGGTGTGACCTGATCAGGGAAGCTATTTCGGGCTCGATCGCCTCGTCATCTCTCACTCGTCCGCCTTCGTGCTGGCTGGCGTCCGACACTCTTTCCCTCATCCTTGGTTGCTCCGTTTGTGGCTGTGGGTTCGAGTCAGGCCACGGACAAGCTCGACCAGACCGCACGAGGCGGACAGGTGCAAATAAAGGCGCGGCCATTGAGTCCATTTTTGTGTGTGTGTTGTGTGTGTGTGTGTGTGTGTGTGTGTGTGTGTTGTCTGTCCATGGGCCCCGTCTGTAAGTAGAATTGTTAAGTGCCTTGTACATTGTGAATTACATCTTTTATTCGTGATAACTCTGCTCTTTCTGTGCTTCCCCTCTCCGATTATTGTTATAAATAAACCCCTGTTAAATGTATCAGCTCGTTTACTGTGCTTTCCTCCATTGGCCGAGCATGGTACGTATTGAGAATTAGTAAGGACGTTCGTGCCGTAAATTGTTCATTTGGTCCGGCGCGGCTTTGGTAGCTTCCGCTCGGTTACGCCGGATCCTAGTCGGTGATAGTGACTCGATTCGGACAAAGTCGGTTGAGGGTGTGGTTTTCCCCGGTAGTTGGACGACGTGGGTATTTAGGTATATTGAAATTAGGCAATTAACCCGACCCCACACCGTCGAAATATTGGCGACCACCGTCCGCTAAGGGACCCGTGAACTCTCGGACTTATCCGAGTCACGACTTAAATTCCGGGTGTTCGGTGGGAGACTACTCCACTGCTCCACCTCATGGTCGTTTATCGCCACTGAACCCCGGCCCACAACAGTATGACTCAAAATGTGGGTCACACATTTTCGGAGTTTATGTGGGTTACACATGATCGTCGAACTGCGAAGTCACCCTCACGTGAATTTTTCATTCATTGCTGAAGCCACTCATATGGAGCACCTCGTATGACTCGCAATGTATCGGGCTTTTGAGAAAAAATAGCAGGAGTCCCTATCTCACAAGCAAGTTGCCAGACAAGTGACAAGATTTTTATGCAATCCACAACAATCAAACAAAATATTGTCGTGTTCAGGCTGATTAACACCGGCTTGGAAGGATAGCCTGATGGTCTTAACTCGGGGGTGAACAGCCAAAATTATTGGCAGTTACGATGCGCACAGGATGGAAAGCAGCTAAGGTGCTTACCTAAACGGAAGCACACGGGTTTATTCTCGAACCCACAATGAATAAACGAACACCAAGAAATTCAACAATAATGGTTTAATGAAAATAAATCGGGGTGATAATGAAAACAAATCAGAGTGAAAATGAAAGGTGAGGTAAAACTAAATAATAATTTGAGACGTCTCCACTCAGTCACAAAAACAGACAAGGGAAATTAGGCCCTGGCCTTATGTTGTAACCCACATTACGAGTCATACGAGGTACGTTTATTTTGAGGCCAGGCTGATTTTTCTGGTCAAGGCCAATATTTCACTTTACATTGACCTTTGCCAGGTGACAGGTTGAAGGTGAAATTAAAAAAAAAGAAGAATGACTCATTTTTAAACTCGGTTAGCTTGAAAACCCTCAGGTGAATTTTCTAGCAAAATCTGAGAGGGTCAGACAACAAAATGCCCTTTTTATGGTTGAGTTGTCATGGAATGACCCACAGGAAGATCGCGGGGTTGAGGGAAATGCAGTGTCCACAAATTGCTGTTCCAAATTCAAACCATAATGAAATTGGAAAAAATGATGCGGTTTGCTACTTGTGAAAAACCATTTCTCAAAGTTGTATTGACTTTTTTGTTTCCAGGTGTCTCCTCCTGGCACGTATTGTCACATTTATTGCAAATGGCATCCCCACAAGAAAAAAACACAGTGTAGCATAGCTTATAGAGACCAAATCAGATACAAAGATCCAACGAAGCTTCAGGATGATCGATGGATGGTAGCTACCATCGAGAAAAAAATGATTCATGAGTCGTATAAAGAGTTTCGGGAGACTGGTAGCATCCTGCAGAGGGAGGGGGCAGGCCAGCCAAGCACAAGTGGTGAGGATGTTGAACACATTTGAGGGTGATTTCAATGAAATCTCCATAAGTCTCTTTGGACTGATACCAGGGAGCTGTAGGTACCCCACTCAATGGTACATTGCACGCACACACACACACACACACACACACACACACGGATCAAGTGGTGCACACTCAAGCCAGACTACTGCACATGATGGATCACATTTTGGAATGTTCAGACGAAAATGACAGATTTCTACGGTGCACTCTTCTCAGACGAGTCAACTTTCCACCTTTCGGGAAAGGTTAGCAGGGATAACATCAGGATTTTAGGCTCTGAGCCTCCCCATGAGGTCCAATAACTTAAGTGCAACAGCCCAAAGGCTAATGTGTGATGCGGCCGAATGCATACCCGAGTCGTTAGGCCATTCTTTATGACTGAAGCCACCCGCAAGTCTGACAATTACCTGGATATGTTGGAGAACTTTATATTCCGGAAAATGGCGAACCTGCAACTAGAGGTCATTTACCAAAAGTCAGAGCTCTCCCACATTAGAGTCTGATAGTGTGGGATTTCCACAATGAACACTTCAACGATTGATAGATTAGGCGTAACAATCCGATTCTGTGGCCACCACATTCACCGGACATAACCCCTCTGGAGTTTTTTTTATCTATCAGTGCCACTTGCTTGGAGCTGAAGGGTTATGACTGAAGGACATGGTGTTCCAGACAAGGGTTACTGATATTGCGGATCTGAAGAGCAGGATTATAGCTGCAATCGAGACCATAAATGCGGGAATGATGAACCTCACCTGAAGGGAGATCGAGTATCGTCTCAACACATTACAAGGGGTGCTCACAAATAAGTGTTCTGATGATAAATGAGGATCTTGACAATAAAACTTTGAGAAATGTTCTTTCACATGCAGCAAACTGCATTGTTGTGTGCAATTTCGTTTTTATTTTTATTTTATTACGGTTTGAATTTGGAACGTTAATTTGTGGACACCTGTAAGAGAAGGTTAATTATTGCAGGAATACCACAAATGCACAAATGATGAACAGTCTTGATCAGGTGCATTTAGCCTAGTCCTCAAATGCATGGGAGGGCCTTGCAAACAGGACAAGACAAAGGATGGGAGCCACTATGGGAGGAATTATAGCAACAAGAGGAGGTAAAAATGACAAAAGAAATGTAATAACAGTGAGTTGGAGACTGGAGTGAAATGGTGAGGATGGCTGGGGTGCACACATGCACAAAAATCCTGACTGGCACTGCTGGAGAGTCAGTGGCCCCAGTGGTTACTGTTCCCCCTGCTTATAGGGTCATGTTTTCAAAGTGTAATGCAGAGATTAAAGGGATAGCAAACAAATGTAAAGATGTCTTTAATCTTTGAAATAGCTGTTTGGATCAGAATAAATATATATTTTAAAGGAACTAACATTTTCTGATATTCTGAATGACAAACTCTTCCTTGCAAATACATATCACCACCAACAACAAAATGTTCTAGGAAATACAAATGTCAGTCTCCCTAGTGGAAGTTGCAAAAATCAAGACACTGGGTTTCCCTGTGGATCTTTCTCCAACATTGAACAAGGATTCAGAATCAATACCTTCACTGGATGCGTACATGAAGAATTACCAAAAAACATAGCATCTGTGGACATATCCTCATGTTATAGTTTCACAATAAAAGTTTTCTTAGTTTCTAGAAACGGATGAGTTTCCAGCATAAATGGCTTTGCCCGAATTTGGTATTCAGGTGTATATCACAAGGTTATTTCTAAATCAATGCACAGTCTGTCTCATGAAGTGCATAAAGTGACTTGAATAAAATGAACTTGGCACAAAAGAAAAAATAAATCTTTTACACATTTGATTACAATTTAAGATTTCGGAATTTGGCAAAAAGGATGCGATACAACAACATTCACTGAAAACAAGGTACAATATAAATTAGAAATACAAACAAACAAACTAGAATCATTAATGACAGAGTAGACTATTTTAGAAATGGGAAAGTTGGGAGATAAGTTTATGGACTGCTTCAATGGGCCTTTCATGATTGATTAGCAACGAGCCGTTGCAGCTTCCACCGAGCTCTGCTGGGTGGTGTATGAACTTCATCAAGAGTGTATTTTT
The DNA here is from genome assembly GCA_035128595.1 of Eptatretus atami. Lineage (NCBI taxonomy): Eukaryota > Metazoa > Chordata > Myxini > Myxiniformes > Myxinidae > Eptatretus > Eptatretus atami. The sequence continues at coordinate 149,170,613 of CM068952.1, forward strand.
TCTCTAGCTTCTGGGCACTAAATCAAGCTTCTGGGCACTAAATGGAGTGCGTTTTGCCGCCATTTTTGTGAAAGTAGTGCGGACAAATTAGCAGCACCAAGCCCTTGGTCATGACGGTCTCTCTTTGTCATCGAGACTTGGAGAGTAATGTCTGGAGGGTAAGTATGTGACTGAGAATCGCAGAGTCACTTCTAAATACACCATGCCAAGTTTGAGCCGTGTCTTCCTTTCAAAGGTGTTCCTTTATCATTATTTTCATTGAGGAACTACCATCAATGTGTGCAAGCCCAACACATTTCTGCCATTAATGAGAGTTGCCATTGGCTGAATAACAAATTGAAAGCCTGCATCCATCTTAAAAGTAACATTTTGCTTATTTCCCTCCACATGGAAAGAAAAAACAGAATTTCCTACAGAAAAATCGGAAGCCAGTCCAAGATAAGACAACACTTTATCGATATCGGAACAAAAGAAGTGATGTACATTTGAATTGTCATATTTCTTGGCTTCTACTGAAAAGTGTAATGAAATGCAGTTTTTATATTCATTTATTATACATGTGATATGCACCTGTACATCATGTTATGTACATTATACATGATATGCACATGACATGACACCTGTGTTGATGAGCACATAGTTTTGATACTGGGGTCCTAGGTTCAAATCCCACATACTGGATTGATTTGTCCCTTGTCTGTGAATACCCTTGTCAATGATCCAAAAGTATATTGAAGTCTCATCATGCCCATGTGCTGCATCTGATTGATATGGTTTTTAGCTCCTCCATAAGCCTTTGACCACTCCAAAAAATAAAACGTTCATTCATTTATAAAACTCACTGATAAGAATATATACAAAGGGTATCATGGCTGCCAGCGCTACTGTGTGACCTGCTCAGATTATTGATCAGGGCAGACCATGAATCCTGAAGTTATTTTCTGCACATGATAAGAGTTGTAGAATTTATGGGGTTAACAAGTTCCAACTAGAAAGCATCTCAAAATGCAAAGCTCGTTTGCTTTGTACTTGAACTAAACATGATGAAAAGAGCTAAAAAAAGAAAAAATGTGTAAATTTTATTACCTGGTGCTCTCCATATTATCTTCTTAAAGGTTTGTTGAAAATTTGATGACAAAAGCTCAAAAGGTTAAAAATAAAAAGTTATGGTCTGGACACACACACACACACACACACACACACACACACAACCCCATCTCTCAATGCCCGGCTAATTATGGGATGTGCTATTGTATTCCAAAATTTACATCGACCACAAACACGGTCCACTCATATTTTGAAGTATGCCTATTTTTAAGTGTGATTACTTTCCCAACGGTTTGTAACAATGTTGAAAGAATCATTAGGTTCTCTGTTCTCGTATAAATTTTTTCGTTTCATCAATTCAACCATGGTTATGACTGTCTCTCGTGAATACAGGTGTAAAACTATACAAAGGCATCTCCATCTCTTTTCACTAGATGAAGCACATTAATTCGTTCGATCCGTGATTATCTTGCAAGCATCGGAAAAAAAAAATAGGTAAATAGCTGCTTCAAGGGCTACAGTGGTCTATTTTGTTTATTTTTGTTTTTGCATTTTACTTCAAAATTTTAACTTTGTGAATCGCAAGAAAAAAAAGTGAAAAACACATAGCTGAAGAAACAAAAGCACAACAAACTCAAGATTTTGGCAAAAAGGATTGAGAGTTAAGAAAGCTCAATTTTTCATCCACCAAGTAGCCTTTATCAGGAATCAACATAGACCATGTACACTCAGATCTTCAATGCCATCCTGGAGAGGCGAGGTGGCACAGCCCACGAGTTCCTCTCAAATGAAGGCCACACTGTGGCTGAAATGGGCTTTCTGTGACATTTATTTTTGACAGAGTACAAATCATAGAGTTGTTTATGCTTTTGCGTTCTCCATTCTGCGGTTCTAAGGGTTTTATTTTTATTTTTTTGTGAATACGGATTCTTCCAATTAGAGAATGTTCTTAGTGTGTGAGATAAATGCCATTTGAATTGTTCTCGCTGTCTCTTGTCATTGTTATTGTGCAACCATTGTGAGTTCAGTGCAGATCTTTGTGCATTACAGAATAGTAATAATTATTATTGCTTTTAAACAAGAGGACTGGTGTGTTTAATCTTTTGTGTGCACCACCATGTGTGTATGAACATGTGACACCTGTGCAAACCCCTTCCCACAAACGGAGCACTTGTACGGACGCTCACCAGTGTGAACCCTCATGTGCGTGCGAACATGCGCGACTTGAGGAAAGGCTTTTCCACAGACGGTACACTTGTATGGCCGTTCACCGGTATGAATCCTCATGTGTTTTTTCAGTTGACCTGATGCCAAAAACGCTTTACTACAAACGGAGCAGCCATATGGGCGCTCACCCGTATGGATCATCATGTGCTGTCGAACATCACCGGGCTGGATAAATGTCTTTCCACAAACGGAACACTCGTGTGGTCGCTCTCCGGTATGAACTTTCATGTGTGTATGCACATTCGACACTTGAGTGAATGTCTTGCCACAAACAGAACACTTGTACGGTCGCTCTCCGGTATGAATCCTCATGTGCCTCTTTTGGTGGCTCGATGCAACAAAGCCCTTGCCGCATTCAGTGCACTTGTATGGGCGCTCGCCTGTGTGAACACTCATGTGAGACTGTACATGCGCCATTTGAGCAAAAGCTTTCCCACACACAGTGCACCTGAATGGGCGCTCTCCGGTGTGAATTCTCATGTGCGTTTGCAAATTTCCAGTAAAATCACTACTGTAAGGGCAATGAATGCACTTGTGCCTTTTATTACAAGAGCTCTGTGGGTGTGTCTCCATATGAAGGTGAAGTTCAACCTCTGTAAGGAATGACTGTGGGCACCTCCAGCAGGAAAACTGCCTTGCATGTTCCGTCAGCTCTTCTGTGATAACAAGAACAAATGCTAAACCATAATGTTGTTCCCCACATGGATCACAATCAATACATAACAACCTCCTCATCTGCTATCCAAAACAGACCATGTTGAAACGACACCCCTTTCAGCTTACCTGGGATACTATTTATAAAATGCCGTCGGTGAGGGAAAAAGTTGTCATCGATATGTCATGATGTGTAATAAAAGAAGAGTGAATAATATATTTTTCAAAGAAAGTTAATATTTCTTGATGATGTTTCAAGCGGAAGGTGCAAACGTTGGGTCAAGATATAAACTTTTGATGGCCATTAAAACCTTGCCGATAATAAAATCACTGGAGAGTGCTCAGAAATGTTAGAATCAAATCTGCAGGTTAATAAATTGGGAAGTTGAGCCGCTGGGAAGTAAAGTTGGCTATCCAACATGATACGAGTTATGATAAGGAGTTCAAAGAATTATAAATTAATTAAAAGTATCATTGAAAACATCGTTACTTTACCATCTACCTCGAGTTATACTCCTGAAATTGACTTATGATGTGTAGCTTAGATAGGTCTTATTTATCTCGATTTTTTTCATCAATGAGAAAAATTACAAAATATGGGATAGCCCACTTTACTTCTAAACTTCTGCGTTATTATCAAAGGACAAATCAAACTTAATGTAATTGCAAAATTTTAAGAATAACACCAATTACAATGTGTCGTTCTGCTTACCAAATATTTTTTAGAAATACAGTATTTGGAACCATGTCCACTCTCAAATATTCTGACAACAGCTACTGTCAGGTTTACTGACATCAAACCTACTTCTTACCTTGTGTGTTTTGCAAAAATATACTGATGATGAGTATAAGCGAATTGACTCCTGATTCGATGATCAACTGATGTTTTTTTTGATATATAAATATACACAACTCTAATGTGACTCCTTAATGAAATGTCGAGAAGCTAGATTCACTTTCAGATACTGACACCGATTCCTCTGTCCTCCGGAAGTCTAAGCTGGATGCTCACCTCCATTCCATCCCTCTATCCTCTTGCCTGTCAAACTGACTCCCTATGTCTGTTGCCTCGTACTCCTCCCTCCAGCCTTTCAAGCGTGCCGTCCATCCTCATCTTATACTTTCTCCCACACATCACACTCCGATCCCATATCTCGACTCTCGGTGACCACTCGTTTTTTTCTTCTCCTTCTTCCATTCCTACAACTCAACCACTCGTTTGCATTGTGTCTGTGCTTTCCTTGTCTGTCTCCTCCACCTTTACCCTCTGCCAGTTGTAAAGCTGTCATTTGGCTCCTCCCTGAGCCATAGATCTACATCAGTCGACTCACTTTTTACATTCTGGCCGACGTCAATCCTTGTGAAAACGAATAATTCATGGGTGGGATGTACTTGAGCAGTGAAATAAGGTAATCCAATTTATTTTTCAGTTTGTGACCATTGAGATAAAGTGTTAGAAGGAAATTTGCACTGGCATATGACTCTCAGTGGTGGTCCAGCTTGTGAAGACCTCATGCTTAAAATCAAGGTCATTTAATCGGACATCAATGTCGCAGGTGTCTGATTTACAAAAGTGCATCCTTTGAATTTTCAGCCACTCATCCTTTTGTTTTTCACATTTACATGCTAATAGCAGATTCCTCCAAAGGAGTACGTGCTGTCTGGAGAGCATGGTGGTCAAAAGGATAACAATGAATGGTTACCTCCACCACCAAAGGTCGATGGAGGTTATGTTTTCACCCCTGTCTGTTTGTGTCTGCTGTTTATTTGTCTGTGAGCAGGATATCTCAAAAAGTTGTGGAAGGATTCGGACGAAATTTGGTGGACAGGTTGGGTGTGCGACAAGGACAAATTGATTAGATTTTGGTGGAGATCCAGATCCAGATCAGAGAATTTTTAAAGTGATTCTTCACCATTGAGTGATGGCTGATGGGGCTAAAAACTATATACAACACCGATATCTCAAAAAGTTGTGGGCGAATTTTGACAAAACTAGGTGCATAAGTTGGTGAGGTGACAAGAACAAGCCGATTAGATTTTGTTGAATATCCGGGCCTATCAGTGGGATACAAAACATAAACTGTTCAGCTTGGTGGAGGTACGCACTCTACCGAGTGCCGTTCTAATTTATTATGCTTTGCTTTTCAAACCATGTCAAAACACTCCTCTGGAATAAACATAAAGCTGACTCTTTTGCTTTGCTTTTTGTATCAACCTGAAATATTGATTTATTGGGGAGAAAGCTTTCTATGTCCAGTCATCAGCAATTTGTAGTCCACCATGAAAATATCTAATATATTCATTATGTGCATTCATTATAATATTATTTTATAGTTTCAAATGTGTCCTCCACAATAGTCAGAATATACTATTATGTGTTTAATGTCAAGCTGCTCATCTCACTTCACCAGTGGAGAATTCAAGATACGAGTTTGTTTGAGGCCTGCGAGGCTTCGCCCTTGTGCCACATATGATCCATTATGCTTTTGTCATAGTGCACATAAAGGTTGTACACTGTTGTCGTTTGTAGTAAACCTTGTTTGTCATCAAAAAAATAGCATTGGCAAGGTTTCGTCAAATGTTATAACATCCAGAGCAGGATCCATTTTGGTAGCTGTAGCATTTGCTTTCAGTGAACTCTTCATCTTGTCAGCCTTTTTCAGTGGATATATTTTTGTTGCCTCAATAAGCTTCTTCCGTTACACATCATATTCAGTGTCAATTTTCACTTTCAATGAATATACCTTGCATGTATCTTTCTGAGGTGGTTGGAAGATCAAACTGAGTTGTCTGAAAGATGTTTCGATAGGCCCACTCCTTTAATGGTTGCCTTCCATCTTCTCTGCACTTTTCCTGATACAGCATGTATAGCTTTCGTAGATTGATCTCAGGAGGAAGGCATCGTCTGCCTCCCAGGTGTTCCCAAGTGTAATAACTACAATACCTTGGAAAACTGGAAAGATGCTGTTTAATATATTCTAGGTCATCGACTGGTAATTTATTAGGTGGTGTGTGTTGACCCCTTTTGTCAGTTGCAGGCATACCATCATTGTTACGTTGTTTTTTCAATGCCCTATCAATCACTCCATTTGAAATACCGAGTGTTGTCAGAAAAAAAGTTTTGCAAACAGTCAAGGATCCCTTTTCTGCGGTAGTCATGTAGAATATTCGAGTATATCCCTTTCTGGGCTCCTGCTGATTTTGTGAATACCGTCTCTTTGGCACTACCTGTTCGATTGCACCACAAATCCAGGACACCTGAGCATTATAGTCTGCCAATGCCCAGTACTGTTGAAACAATTGCTTCCGTTCATCTTCTGATATCAAATGGCATTGGCGGTTACATTTGTGATTTGTGAGTTCTTTCATTCTACGGGCTTCATGAACTACACCGTTACGACCAAAATATTCCTGCCCAGAGTTTCGTAGTCGTTTTCGTTTTACATCTTTCCAGTCTTTATGATGCTGTACTCGTTTTCGTAGTGTCTTTACAGGAGATTCCACAGTTGAATCTGCAGCAAAAATACCTGCTTGCACCTCCTTCCTAATAGTGTCTTCACTTCGACGTACTTCTGGTGTGGGGATTAGGACTGGACTTTCCGATGCTTCTGAAAAAAGTCAAATTTTGGGAGCATGTTTCATAAGGACAGAAAATATGCTGGTTAAATACAATACAGATGTAGCAATATTCAAGATATCGTCTGAGTTGTAAAATGAAACTTTACAACCTCACTTAAAATTGTAATGAGCTTTTAGTGGAAAAGTGGTCTCACCAACATGGTGTAAATATGTAGTTGATAATTCAAGCACAGAACTACTAACGGTCTGTGTGGGTGGCACAAAATAATAAAAAAACAGAAGGAAATGGTTGATTTATCCACCATGAAAGACGACAAGGTGCTGGTGTTTCAGTCCTTACCCTTTATCGAAGCAATATAGGAAATGAAAAAAGGTAAGGCCTGAAACGTCAGCACCTTGTCGTCTTTCATAGCGGATAAATCAATCATTTTCTTCCCGTTGATGGATTATGTTATATCACTGATTTACAATAAACTCCGAGCTTTCTACAGCACAGGTAATACTGAATGTGTTATGAATGAAATTGCATTATTTTTAAAAGCAAGTTAAATAAAGTCTGTAACCGAGAAATACTGGAGGCTCTCGGCCTCCGCCAGCTACCTCGACTGCAATGTAAACCAATATGGGTAGAATGCCAAAAATAGTTATTTTGTATGAATACATAGAATGTTTAGCTTCTGCCAGACTCTTCAAGTTTTCATTAATCTCGATACAACAGAGGATCACTTTCAGACTGAACATTTTATTGAAAACTTTTGTTAAGGCCCTGTCACACCTTGACGATTTAGCTAACGTATGCCTGACGTATGCAAAATTGGGCTAAAACGCCGGCAACACGTCGAATACGTTATGGGTAAGTTTGTATACGTTAAGAGCACGCTGGCATACGTCATAGTACGCTGGCATACGTCGTAGTTCGCCGAGTTGTTAGACAAATTTTCCATGCTTGAAATTTTCCGACGTATGCCAGCGTATGACTCACACGTTCCGCATACGCTGCCATAAGTTGTAGGCACGTTACGCGATCGTTTACACACGTCGACACACGTTACTTGTAAGTTACTCATAAGTCGAAACACGTTGAGGTAATGCTTAGCGTACCCGAAACTTATTTCTAACCTATGAGTAACGTGTTGTAGGCACGTTACGCGATCGTTGACGCACGTCGACACACGTTACTTGTAAGTTACTCGTAAGTCGAAACACGTCGAGGTAATGTCTTGCTTAGTGGTTCTCAACCTTTTGTTGCGCGACCCCCCCCCCCCCCAAAATATAAAAACCATGGAGTCTGGAGCACTGAGTCTGGGTTCCTCCTGTGAAGCCCATTTTATATACAAATTACCCTAAACGCTGGCAATACGCCATTATACAGTAGCTGTAAGTTAGAAACACGTTCAGTAAGTTCTGTGGTCATCCGGAAGACGTCAATCAAATACGTCTACATACGTCAATGTGCGTTGGAGAAACGTTACTCATAGGTTCAAAGCACGTTACTCATAGGTTAAAAATTAAGTTTCGGGTATGCTAAACATTACCTCGACGTGTTTCGACTTATGAGTAACTACAAGTAACGTATGTCGACGTGTGTCAACGATCGCGAACGTGCCTACAACTTATGGCAGCGTATGCGGAACGTGTGTCATACGCCGAGTACGTCGAGAAATTTTAAGCATGTTGAAAATTTCTCGACGTACTCGGTGTATGACGACGTATGCCAGCGTACTACGACGTATGCCAGCGTGCTATTAACGTATACAAAGCTTACCCATAACGTATTCGACGTGTGCCAGCTTGGTTCGGCAAATTTTTCATACGTCGGCATACGCTGGCTAAAACGTCAAGGTGTGACAGCGGCTTCACACTTCGATGTCTAGTGCGGTTATGATTTGAATCGTCGAGCTACAGCCTATGAATAGCCTACGCCACGTGATCGTCGGCGATACGCTGCCGCGCGCTATGCATAAGTTAGACTATCGTTGGGCATAGGTTGTGAACGCCCACAACATGCTCAGCATTCGTTGGTATAAGTTATCTATATGTGATTAAAACGTTCTGTGTACATTACTAATACGTTATGCATACGTCCAACACGTTATTATACGACAAAAACTTAAAAAAAAAAAACATCAATCGTTCAGCGTACGCCAGCGTTTTACATACATTTTGAGACCTTGCCATACGCTGGCTAAAACGTCAAGGTGTGACAGCCCCTTTACATCTGACTGCATGGGCACTACCATGTTTGATTGCAGGAAAGGAACCTTTACATCTGGATAAAGCCAGTCACATGATTGGAATAGGTCTTTATCTGATCCACAGTTGGCTGCACACACGAGATGCATGTATGCTATTTTCAGCGAATGAGGCATTGACCCCGAAGTATTATTTCAGTGCCCCAAACTCGTTTTGGCTTGATAGGTGGGATAATCCGGTTTACTTCTCAACGGCTCAGTTATGAAGTCTCAAAGACACGTGAATTCGTTCTAGGATGGCCTTCAGTCACAAATTCCTGGACCCATGAATCACAGGACTTGTTTTTTTCATGGAGGTTTTAGAAGTGTGGCCAGTTTCATGAAAATTGATGATGTTGATGAAGAAAAAGAAAATTCTCCGTTTTGGTTAATTTGTCACAGAATGAACCAATTAACGCAGGCTCTCATTCGTGATGTAACCAACATTGCCTGAAAAGCTCCTCCTCCTCACGGCAGATTCACTATATGCTCAAAAGTAATACACACCTTCACAGGTTAGTTTTCAGACGCTCAGATTCTCTCCATCATTTTTATACTGTATTGCATTTCTGCTGATGTAAAATACATACAGTATTTTCCTTTTTGCTATAATTGTTCTATCCCGTTACACAATTTAGATTTTTCTTAACCCTTGACAGCAGTCATAATATGAAGCTATTTCTTTGGAAGCAATTTTACATTTCAACTCTAACCCCAACTGATTATAAATTTTAAAAAAAATTACCCCCGTGTGGGGGTGACGGTCATCTCTAATAATACCACAGGTTTTCAATGTTCAGTTATGACCGAAGACTACTGCAGCTCGAACTGCGCAGTTTGGTTAAAGATGACTCGGCATTTTGGCACGCGCGCACGAAATTATATTTTGAAAATAAATGCCGACGTTTACATTTCGGGTTTTGAAACTTTTGCACCTTCGGCGGAAAATGTATAAATATAAAAGGCTAAAAATGTGTTTTATATTTATATTTCATTTCTCCTTCCTTCCTTCTTTGCGAATCACATCGGCGTTTTTGGCCATCTTCCAGATCACGTGACGATCAAACGGGAAGGAAATTCAAAAATCTGTCCGGTTAGATACAAGATAATATTTTTTACTATCATAATCAATAAACAGTTGCCGAATATCTTGTAGAATGGCAGACGAGATAGGTTTTGAAAATGGCGATTTTTATAACTTATGTGACCTCGTGACCTTGACCCTGACCTTGAACCTGGACAAAAGTTATATCGTTGTGCAACACTCATCGACCTCTACCCACATACTAAGTTTCATCAAGATCAGAAAGAAAAATTGTTGACGGACGGACGGACATTTGGTCCGGCTTTATTAGGTCATCTCTACCGAGATGACCTAAAAAAGGTAACAAGTTAAACAAATTTTCAGAAAGAGCAGTGGATATGCCTACTCACCATCAATATTTGAGTCATCAAAGCGACATGTAGGAAGAAGTTCTGAGGCTTCATAAGCTGCCAAAATACAGGAATGCAACACCGGTAAGTATTTACAGAACAAGAAATACAAATTCTAGAACTCAAAATAAATCTACCAAAAGTCCATACCACCAAAGTTAAATTCCTGAATTAGTGACGTATAAGAAAACCACAAATGTGACTTTTCTACATGATCCCCTCCTTTCTCTGTACACAGTTGCCACCTTTATATCCAGTCAATGTATCACAGGGTGAAGTTCAAACCGCTAATAAAGCACCATCTCCAATGGCAGGTCGTGATGAACATTGAGTGCCAAGCAACAAATCTTTCAGTTTCTGGAAACACCAAGGAGTTACTCCGAACCATTTCAGACAAGTTGGGAGGACATGGCAATGTTTCAATGCACTTTTCATTCAAGAATTTTGTCAGTTTTATCAATTACTATACGATCCGTGAACCCGTTGGGTTCCCGTTGTGACAGCTGTTGATAAAAAATCATTTCAAAAATAGAAAAAGATAGCTCCAGCAAACTATATACCACTGAGGTTGTTTGCATTGATCAAATTCTCCCGAAGAGTACTTGACTGAATCGGGAATTGATTTTTTAATATTTTTTTCGTTTCCCGATTTGAACGAAACTTGATACTGCACACCAGGGAGAATGGTGAGTAAGGTGGGCCAAATTTTTGCGCTATCGTGTACCGTTTTGGCTGTATTTCGGGAACATACATACAAGATGAGAGTTTTAGTAATACATAGATGTGGCGATGCATTGTTCTGATCGAGATATGAAATTGGTATTGACGAGGGTGACAAAAATTAAACCTTATTTGTGCCAGAAAAATCATTTGGAAGACCTTGTCATTTTAAAGAAAACTTAACATTTCTTTAGTGGTTGGGTACCACTGTGCTTTCACTGCATTCACAATCAATTAATCTTGTGATTAAACAAAGGGATCCAGAACTCAATGTGATTATATGATGCATAAACATGGTTGGGTTTGCCACTTTTCATGAATGCATGACAACAGAAGTTTCCAACCGATGTTGCTACGTGAATGCAGTGAAATGCAGCTACACATCCTTTTTCATGCAAAATACATAGCAGCTTGTATGCATGCAAAATACATACATAACTGCTAAAACACATGTAAAACATTTATAAGCTAATGTAAGAACAATGTAACCTATCAGGTCACAGAACAAAACAGTATTGTTAAGTTCTCCATAAACAAAACTCAACCGGTAGACCATCAGCTGAATGCAGGTTGCAGCATTTGATATAAGAATGCAGCCCCTTTCTGGAGTAGGCAATGACTAACTTCCCTGCTAATGTCTCCTGCTCTTCCACTGCTCCAGTTGGGTTGTCTGATTATGTGCTGTGAGAGTCAACATCTCTGGCTATTTTCAGAGAATGGCCTCAGCACTGCTGAGTCTTGCAGTTCACTCAGGTTGACTAGCAAGGACTCCTTTATATCTGTCACCCTTGATATTAACTCAGCCTGGAAAATTTTCCAAAGAAACCTGCTCTCTTTTATGCACACATTCATCCCATCTCATCTTCAGTTGTCATCCTCTTTCTCCCACTCATGGTATACTGAATACTGTGGAAAGGCACAGTTGCCTTGAAACAACATGCCTTCTCTACCTGGAAGGCAAGCCCAGCCAAATGTAACCTGAGATCACTCCAAAAACCCCACAAGTGTGTGTCCACTCTCAGGAGAGCCAGAAAACAACATCTGACCAACCTCAAGATTGAACTTTCAAAACTTGTCACCCTTGAAAACCTGATGGCACCTTGTTAAGTCTGTCTCTCAAATATGCCCCTCCCCCAATCCCTTCTCTCACTTCAAATGGCATCACAGCAAACTCTGCTCATGAGAAGGCTGAATGCCTCAATTCTGTGTTTGCTTCCAGATATTGTGTCCACAACCCCTCACTCTTTACACTCAGCCTACCCGGTCACACCCAACTGCACCTAGATTGAGTCTTTTGCACCTTAGAATGTGGAGAAGTTTCTGGCAACCGTCGACTGATTCTACAACTGGCCCAGACAGTATCAGTGCAAGTGTCCTAAAAACATGCTCTGGTACTCTTACACTTCCTCTTTCTGCTCTATTCACCCTAAAATTTACCCTCGGCCATCTTCCATCTGCTTGGAAGACAGCAACATCACCACATTACATAAAACATAACCTCCACCCACCTTTGGTGGCAGAGGTAACAAGGTGCAAAAACTGAACCCTTCAAATGCTGACCTATCAGCTTACTTCCAATCATTAGCAAGGTCCTGGAATCCATTATCAGAGTCAAAAAGGCCTGATCTCAGACCATCAGTTCAGATTCAGAACAGGTCACTCTACCTTGGACATGCCGCTTCTGCTCTCCCAACAATAGATGGAGGCCCTCAATGTCAGGCATGGAATCAGGGCTGTCTCTATGGACATATCTCGTGCTTTTGATACAGCCTGGCAGCCCGCCTTGCTCTCCAAACTCACTGCCTAAAGCAGCCAAGGTCATCTCCACACATGGCTTACTGACTTCCTTGACTTTTGTAGCCAACGCAAGGCCCTTAACAGGATCCTCTCATTTCTGCTCCCTGTGAAAGCTGGAGTGCCCAAAGCTGTGTTCTGGGACCAGTCCTATCCCTAATCTTCATCACCGATCTCTCTAACTCTGGAAAATTCTCCTTTGCTAAAAACTCCACCCTCTGTGATAACATTCCTCATCCTTCAGATAAACAGACAGCAGCCTTTTCCCTCTCTGCAGACCTCAATATAATCACAAACTGGTCAAACACTTGGAATACATTTTAAAATCCTGACAAGTCTCACATTCTGTCTCTCCAAAAAAAATCCTCTGGTGAACCCTCACATGTACTGACTTAAAAATCCTCTTGAAGAAGTTCAGTCACAGTCAAATGTTTGTCCCTCACTATCAGCCATGATGGTCTATCTTGAGCAAACCACATATCCAAGTTGGCCTCCAAAGCCAGTCTCCCCAAAATCTCATTTCTCCACTGGGCATCCTCCATCGTGCAGTCTTTCCTTGGCACACCTGAACTTCTATCTACCTACAATGTCTTTATCCCAGCTTGATAGAGCACTGCGCTCTCCTCCGGGCTGGCACCCTTGCCTCACACTTTGCTTAGCTTGACGCCGTGGAAACAAAGGTCTTCAAAATCATTGGATGCTCCCACGATGAGGCGTATTATCTGGCCCTCTCACTTTCCCATTGCAGAGGTGTCTCTGGCTTCAACAGCACCCTCTGCCCTTTCCATGCTCCTCCCCCATCCCCCCTCCCAGGTTTATGCAGGGCACACGCAGTCTCTCAGTAACCCCCTTCTGGTGAAACTCCCCAAATCCAGTCTCACTGCCTCCCTCCACTTATTCGTTCCTCTTTTTTTCTCACCTGTGGAACCAACTTCCTCAGTCTCTTCAATCTCATTCTTCCCTTCAGAGCTTCAAGAGAGCTGTTCACCACCATCTCAGGTCATCCTCCATCCACATCCATGATCTTTTCTACCTCCATTAACCCTTCCCAGGCCCACCTCTTTCTGAGTTTTCAGTTTTTCCTTCCACTTCTCTCATTGATGGTTTGGGGATCTAACCATCTTGTTCACCCCCCATGTCCTCCCCTTGCCCTCATTCTTCCCCACATCCCTTATTTCTCCAAGTCTCCCTCTATTTTGTCCCTCAACTCTGTTGTTGGTGTGTTTTCCCCCCACCACCTCAATCTCTTTCTACTGTTATTTTTGTTCTGTTACATCCTGATCCGTTGTGTGTTCTAGCTCCTACATTAGCCTAAACACTGTGTGCAGCGTACAAAACAGAAAATTAGAAATGCAAGTGTCGGTAACAGTATGCCCACTAAGATATCCACATACTATTTTCTTGTACTGTATTCATAAATACATTTGCTGTGTTTAACTGTGGGTCATTAAGATGCAATGGATACTTGCATGGAATCTGTTGCAAAGATTGTGAGGCTTGTAAAAATTGAGGCTCTGAATAGTTATGTGGTTCAGCAGTAGCAAATTTAGCCCTCTGCAAAGCACTACTAACCTGCCACAGAGTCAGCGGTAATGTCCCCCTCTGAAACATCACGTGGCTCTTCTTTCACACAGACTCTACTCAAAGCCTCATTGGAAGTTGGAGGTACATTTTCAAGGTAACTTCCCGTCTCCATGGAATCCACTTCACCTGCAGACAACTAACCATCAAGAAAACTGATGCATAACTATGGTAGACAATGCTTTTGAATTGAGACCTTTTACCTTGCGACCGGAATTCTACTATTGCTTTCGGCTTGATCTCCAGCACTGTAGCTGAAACACACACACACACACACACACACACACACACACACACACACACACACACACACTCTCTCTCTCTCATATGGAGGTGGATACTTTGAGACCTGGGAGGGCTCCTTTCCACTTTCTGGAACCCACATAGGGAGATAACAACTAAAAACAACAACACACACACACACACACACTCATACAGAGGTGGATACTTTGAGACCTGGGAGGGCCCATTCCACTTTCTGAAACTCCTATATGGAGATAACAACCAACAACCAAAAGCAATAATACACGCACCGGTGCCAAATGCCATTGTGGTAACAGTTTATATACATGCACACATGTTCAAATGTACACACGCATCAAGTAAATAAAAACGACAAACACAAAGATTTACCTTTAAACAGCGTTCTTTGAAAGAGGATTTAAAGTGGGTAATTAGTGAAATTCAAGTCAAAAATGTATCAAACCACAGAACACAAAATGTCCATCTATACTCCATGCCTTTACAGCTCGAACAAACACGGCGAACACCTGGTCGGATGGACCTTACTGTTTATAAAAAAAAAAAGTATCAATGTCGAAGTGAGAGATGGATTACAAAAGGAGATCGCACAAAAAGGTTAAACAAAGCGATGTCCTGTAAAAGTAAAATTGCACATTTTCAGTGGAGGAGACGCCTCTTGAGGCGGTGAGCAGTTTCGCTCACTTTCGTACAATGGACGTCACCTTCATCAGGTCAATCAATCCTATTCTTTGTAGACAGAAATAATTTGTCGGAACTTTATATCTATTTTGACTATGATTGCTTGACTGTGTGGAAACTGTACCACAGTCAGCATTGATTCATCATGAACTCCCCCCCACCCCCAACTAGCCCTCAGATAATTAGCATTACGTTTCCGCCGGTACTTTGGTGATTAATTTCTGCCTACTCATTATTCATGATGCTCTATTGTTCCACAAGTCAAGTAATCCCGTCCTTTCTTTCTCTCCACCAATCAACATTGAGGACTTTACATTGTAACTTTATAAATGAGAGTTTGGTGCTTCTTCTGCATCTGCTTGCGGGTTTTATCCTGAGGAGTGCAAGTCCAAAAGCTTTGATAATAATTTTATTGAAATGTATATTTAAACTTCATTGGTATCTTTTCGTCTTCTTCCTTTTTAAGAATCCTTGCCTTGGGATGAAGAACCATGTTGAAGCTCAGACTCAAGCTTCACCACCACAGCAAAATCTATAAAACAAAATGTGCATTACAAAAAAACAAAATCAATGGTCAATTCCTTCACGAAAAACCTCAAACTCAAAGTTTCTGACCTTTCAGCCACAGTTGCTTCAAAGCTAAGAAGATAGAATAATTATGCTGTGACCAACTTGTGCATCTTCTTTTCTTATGTGGCCAAAATCGAAACATAAACAGCATTCATAACATATAATGATATAGCATTAAACACATATAGGTCCAAGATAGCTTAGTGATCAAATCATTACGCAAGTCCATCAGTTAAAAACATAGGAATCATGAAAAAACATAGCAACGAGGGCTCATAAAAGATGACACTGATATTTTCAAAAAATTAATCAAAGCGCAACTGAAATGGTCACCACGAGAAGGTCTCAGTTTCTCCACAAGATCGAGACTCATGGAAGACCAAGGTGACGGAGGGTATGAACTGACAATAAGTCAGGGGGGCATCGTTTGGACACTATAAAGCAAGGAAATTAATGAACAGGTAAAGAGAGAGAAGGGGAGGACACACCGCAGCGTGTAGTAAGAGGATTAGGTGAGGAATGGTTAATGGTGGTGTAGATGCATTTTCTCTAAAAATTCGCATCATGGGTTTGAGGATAATTAAACAAATAATAAAATGTTGAAGCTTGATATTAAAATAAATGTATTAAATCTGAAATTAAAAAAATGTACTCAAATATGATATGATTCCAGACCTTTCCAGTAAGTTGAATTCAATAAAAAGAATTGCTTAAAAGTTATCTTAAGGAATTTTTTATAAAAGACACCAACAAGTTAGAATGTGGGTCGAGGAAAAAGTCCAGATGTATTCACTAAGCTCTCATCGCTTCAAGATAATATATCTTCCCAGTCTGGGAGAAGCAGACTGACTTTTAAAACCTATATACGATAGAAACTTATCTTTAATGTCCATAAGAGTTGAAGTTTGACGTCATTCTTGCATTCTGTGCGTTTTTCTGTGCTGGGAGAGGATTAACATGTCTGGATTTGAAATATATGTTACAAACATTCAACCAGGTCAGGCTGGGGCTGTATGAAGGCCGAAGATAAGCTTCACCTGGAGGGTATCAAGGCCTATCAAAGTTGGTGCCAGCGTCTGGGAAAAATAAAACACTATGTCTCACTGAACACTATATAAGGAACTGAAATTCTCCATGTATTTCAGAGATCTGGAACAAGTCTATTTCTGGTCTCTCCGATGCACATATGTATGTGTTTGTGCGTATTTTGTTTGTGTTAATTGTTAAATAAATGTTCAATTGTACAGAAGGTTCAGAAAATTCTTCTACAATTGTAATCACGATTGTGACTTAGGATGGCGTATGATATGAGATTGCAATGCACTGCCTGTTTAAATCCCTGGAGAGAAGATGGGATAGCACAACCTCTGGAAGGCAGTTTGACATTTGGGAGAAGATAGTAATAAACAAGTTGAGATATGCAGTCAGCCTGAATTTTGGAAATTTAACCAGGAGTGGGTTACTGGAAAAATGCCCACATTCAGGAGCTATTAGGGAGGGTCGGAGGGCTGAGAAAGCAGAGGGGACTAAACCAGAGGAGATGTCGTTAAAAAAAACCAAAGAAGCCATAAACCTGCCTGTGATCTGAGACCAGCCGACCTTGTGCTTTGTCCTATTCGTGGGAGATTCCAATAATGTTGAGAGCTTTGGATTCCACAGAATTTATGAGACCATTGTGATGCTGTGGCCCCAACTAATAGGGTGAGCAGTCCTCCATGAAGCTACGGACAAAGACCTTATGGACTTTGAGTAGTTAAGGTTTGCCAAAGAAACACTTGGAATGACTGAGGATGCCCAGTCTGCTGCTGGCTTTGGAGGATAGCTTTGCTGTATGGGCAGCCAAGGAGAGGTCAAGAAGTTCAAGCGACCGAACCTCTTCCAGTGGTTTAGGATGGAAAAAGAGAGGCAAGTTTGTTTGATGGTCCTTCCAGAGTGACAGGGTGAGATTGAGATTTTCCAGGATTTCAGGAAATGTTCCATTTATCTGATCAGAATCTAATCATTCCAGATTGATCAGCAGATAGTGACAGAGCTGCTATATGCCTATCAGTGCTGCACCACAAAGTGTACAGTCATCTGCCAAAAAGATGAGAGGGTTTTCAGAGCATTGTGGATCAGGTCATTTATGTATCCTCGCTTCGGCCCACCTTCAATGGGAAATTTAAAGTGCTGATATTTCCACAAAGTGATACGTTTTCTCGGACACATGGTACATATAAAAATCGAGATATACTATAACCATATTTTGCCTTGCCACACTATAAAAAGTCACCCCACTCACTAGGCTGATTGACAACCACTGGCAAGTGAGAGGGGAGGGGCACAGGCAACATCGAAGACGCACATGCCTGGAGTAAGAAGAGGCAGGTGCGCTGAAAGAAAGAGGAGTTTGTCTTGTCCCTGGCACTTCTCACTGTGCCAATGCCTGCAGAAGAAAACGGCTGCATCACACCTCACCTAACAAGCTTTGTCTTATTCTGTCTCCTCAGCCAGCTGCGTGGGACGATTGTCCATCCCCCCGCCAGGACTGGAAGATCTTGCCAAGATCTGCTCAGGTTTGTTCAACACCATTGTCTAGTGAAATTCCCAATGTCTATCTCCTGGGGAATGACTTTGAGGTCTTTGACATAAATCATTAAGGAATCTCATCTGTTCATTGGCATCACAGGTGTGTAACAGTAGATGCTAAGGGCTTATTTGGTCGCCGAAATAGGTGACCCTTATTGTCAGTAATTCTGCCTGTTTGTTTGGATGTTTGTTCGTTTGTCATCAGCATAATTGGTAGTAAATGTGGGTGGATTTTGACCAAACTCGGGTGGTAGGTACATCTTATGACTTAGTCCTTTGGAAATTGTTATGGTTGCTAGGGACGCTTTGGTTCCCTAGCAACAACCGAAAAACCTTCAAAATTGGTACCGTTCACGCGAAATCAATTCCGAAAGCCATTATCCCACGTAGGGTTATGAAATTTTGCATGAATGATCTACAGGTGATGCTCTATCAAATATATTCCGTTTTTTGTGATATATGCAATACTTTACCCGCAGCACCCCCTACAGTTAGGGTATGCGCGAAAATTGGCGAAAATTGAAGGCCCCCTAACGACCAAGTGAGTGCATCGATACGAATGAAACTTTGCAGGTTCATGGTACTCAATGAGTACTACAACTTTGCCTCAGGACATATTGGCTGATTTCGCTTAGGTCAGGGGTCAAAGGTCAATTAGTGCAAAAATTGATAATATGCGAGAGCTGGAGGTGCCTTCGCCGCCAAATGCTACTCCTCCTAGGGTTATGGTCGGATGGTCATGAAAATTCACACTAATCTGTCCTGGCTCTCTGCCTACTTGCTGTGGCTGGGTCGGGTTGGTGCTGTCTGTTCTTGTTTCTTTGGTTGGTGCTGTGGGGTGTGTGGCCTTTGATTGTATCTTGGTGGGTTGGGGTGGAAACATTTGCACAAACGACGAGCCGGAGAGCAGAATTTCGATTTAGATCTTTGTTCACCCACACACCCCCTCGAACTTTGGGGATTTCCGATTTCAAACCGCATTTTCGGTACTTTTCATTCAAATGGATGAAAAGTTATCAGTAGATGGAACTGGATGAGATTTGATATGCATAATCTTAAGGTGATTCCCCGT
>CM068952.1:149226552-149240543 GCA_035128595.1 Eptatretus atami
GGGAGGTGAATTGGAAACCAAGGAACCATTTGGTCATCAATCTCGAAAAAGTTCCGCAGCAGGGGTGAGCAACGTAGAACCAAAAATAATTGAATCAGGATAAGCGGTTTTCCATTTATTACAAAAAAATTTTTTAAGATGGCCGCACCCAGTGCGGGCCATGCTTGGATCCGGCACGGCCCAAAATCAATAGGGTTCTTCTTTTGCAGGTTTGGTACATGTGTGACTCAAATTTCAAATCGATATGGCGAAAAAAACTTTTTTTTGCAAGATGGCCGCCCCAGTCCCATAACTTGGATCCGGCCACACCCAAAATCAAATAGGGGTTCTTCTTTCAGATGGTACTATCGTGTGACCCAAATTTCAAATCGAGTTTATGGCGAAGCAGTTTATGAGTTATCGGCACTCACAGCTTAAATGTTTACGCCCAGCCAGCCAGCCGGCGACGGACGGACGGACGGCCAGCCGGACGAGACGACCCGGGTGACAACAATATCCCCCTTCCGCCAAGGCGGCGGGGGGTGATAATATACGCATCAGAGATGGGGAATCCCCGCGCCATTGAAAATAATTGAAATCAAATAAGGCGTTTTTTTCCATTTATTAGCAAAAAACATTTTTTTCAAGATGGACGGCCGCATCGGCCATCTTGGGATCCGGCGTCACGCCGCAAAATCAACAGGGTTCTTCCTTTTCAGGTGGTTACATGTGTGATCTGCCAAATTTCAAATCGATATGGCGAAAAAATTTTTTTCAAGATGGCCGCACCAAGTCGGCCATCTTGGATCCTGCCATGCCTCAAAATGCAAATAGGGTTCTTCCTTTTCAGTGGTAGCATGTGTGACCCAAATTTCAAATCGATATGGCGAACAGTTTATGAGTTATGCGCAGCTGCACAGCTATAAATGTTGAACGCTCAGCCAGCCAGCCGGACGGGACGGACGGACGGACGGACAGCCGGACGGACGACCGCGGGTGACAACAAATATACCGCCCCTTTCCCGCCCGCGGCGGGGGGTGATAAATATAGCGCTCAGAAGATGGGGATCCCCCGCCATTGAAAAATAATTGAAATCAAATAAGGCGTTTTTTCCATATATTTACAAAAAACATTTTTTTCAAGATGGCTCGGCCCAGTCGGCCATCTTGGATCCGGCACGCCCAAAATCATACGGGTCTTCCTTTTGCAGGTGGTACAATTTGACCCAAATTTTCAAATCGATATGGGGCGAAAAAAAAAATTTTCAAGATGGGCCGCAGCCAGTCGGCCATCTTGGATCCTGGCCTGCCCCAAAATCAATAGGGGTTCTTCTTTCAGGTGGTAGTCATGTGTGACCCAAATTTCAAATCGATTATGGTGAAAAATATATTTTTCAAGATGGCCGCCCCAGTCGGCATGCTTGGATCTGCCACGCCCAAAATCAATAGGTTCTCCTTTTCAGGTGGCATGTGTGACCCAAATTTCAACATCAGATATGGCAAATCAGTTATGAGTTACGCACTCACGAGCTATAAATGTTGACAGGCCATAAATGTTGACGCCCACTCCAGGCAGCCGGACGAAAAAAACTTTAAGCGCCCCATCGCATTTGAATCTGGCCACGCCACAAAATCAATAGGGTTCTTCCTTTTCATGTTACATGTGTACCAAATTTTCAATCGATTATGGCGAACAAAGGATTCATACACTTAAATGTTGGCCCATAACAATGATGGCCGCCACCAGTCGGACCCCCCCCATCTTTGGATCTGAATCGCCCATCCCTCACAATCAATAGGTTTACTTCCTTTTTCAGGTGGTTACATTAGTGAGACCGCAAATTTCATAATCATAGTGGCGAACAGTTTATGAGTTATCGCCTCAGCAGCATAAATGTGATGGCAAAAGTTGTCCACCAGCCCGACAGCCCCAGTCCGGCCATCTTGGATCCGGCCACGCCCAAAATCAATTATAGGGTTCTTCCTTTTCAGGTGGTACATGTGTGACCCAAATTTCAAAATCGATATGGCGAAAGATTTAATGATTATCGACTCACCAGCTAATAAATCGTTGACGCCCAGCCAAGCCGCGGGACGACGGACGACCCGGGATGATAACAACTATCCCCCTTCCGGCCACGCGGCGGGATAAAACCGGAAGTTAACACATTTAATGATGTTCACGGGGGCATAATTTGCTATGACTTACATTGTACTCTAGTCCACACTTTTGTGTCGTCTCTAAGCCCTCGAACGGTAACTTTAATGGGCCACATAAAAAAAATGTTATCTTCTGAAACGCACGACAAAGGTGGTCAAAAAGTAATAAAAATCCCCTGAACCAAAAGAAGCAAGAACAGACATTTTCGCTGCAAAGAAACCCGTAGTTACACACTAGGCATAACCTAACTTTATGAAGTCGCGCTTTTGTAATGATCTTTTCCTTGTTTGTTTTTTGAAAGTATTGTTATTTGGAAGGATTTAAAACGTGAGTAAAATATAAAGGAGTTACTTTTTTTTGATTCTTATTATCAAACTATTTATGATTTTTTGAAAATTTTGCTTCAAAATAGTAAGATCCAAAGCTCCATTTCTAAATTTGCTGTCTAGCAAAAAACAATAAGTAAAGTTGTTTTCCCTTAAACGCTCAAAATTAAATATAATATAGAAACATGTTTGTTACTCTTCAACATCCAGTTGCAAGATAATATGCCAGAATCGCGCACCAACCACAAGTTTCCAAAAAAATTTTCGTATGTTCTCCCAACGACGCAGGCATTATTCCCAATACGTTCTCTGGTCAGCGGGAAGAACAGTTTGTCTAAATCGTCACAACGGTGGCGCCCAGCCCAACAATCATCGACTCAGTCGCAGAAGAGCAGGAATCTTATATTTTTTTTCAGGGGTGTCGGCATAGACTGCCCTACTCTGCAGAAGGACAACCTGAGATCTTTAAACGTCCACCATCTAACTGGAGACGGATGCAAGGTCACATCTGTCGATGGACGCACACATATATTAATGAAATCGCACTCCTTGAGAAACTCGTATTGACAGCTTATAGTTGGCCGAATTCAACCCACGACTATACTATTCAGAGTGAGTGATGTCTACCCTCAGGCTATTCTGCCAGCCCCTATCCTCCGAATAAAACGTAAGCCGAATTAATGAAAGGAAACAGCAGGTACAGAATACCAAAAAAGGAAAGGTTTGAACATGTTTGGAATGGGTTGTACCTCCAAAAATACTTACCAAGTCAAGTCAAGGAAAAAGAATAAAATATTTGTCTTACAGGCAAAATTGGAATGAAAAAAGTGGTGAAAATTTCAAATGTATGTTTAGATACAAAAAAGAACATTCAACGCCTATTAAATGTGAAAATAGCTACTTCAAAATAAAGGCTGGCGGCATAATGGTATCAATGAGATGACAGAGGTCGGTGGCTTGGCAAGCTACGCACGACATCTGTCATCAGTGTCGTTATCGCAGAATTTGCTATAATACTCTGAACATGTCATCCACTTCCACAGCAGTGCAATCTCATAATTGTTTCTCTTAAATATTAACTCTGGTGATTTGCTGAGTTTGTCCTATTTACAATTCCACCTACCTATTTATAATTGATCACAATATCATGAGAGAATGTACGCTGGTTTCCAGTGTTGTAACATGTAATTTTTATATTATAGGAAATATATGAAATACATAGTAAATCAATAATAATTTAAAATATCATATTATTTCTTATGCATATTATGAATACTAATAACATTTGAATTTCTAAATTGTTAAATAGAAATATTTATCATATCATGAATCATGATTAATACTCAGCGAGGATTAAACATATTTGCGTTGCATTCAAAGAAAAATTTTTTTTTTAACTCATAAATCTCCTAAATGACATTAACCTCTTACGTAGAAGATGCGAATGCGAGTCATCGAGGATAGACTAGAGGCCAACTTGCGCGCTGTGAGGATGCCAGCAAAGGCCCTCAGTGGGAATTATGCCTGATAATAAAGGAAAAGGTAAAAATGAATACATGAGGAAATTCATGACTTTTATCTTTCATAAACACTGCATTATACAAAGATTAGTACGCATCGCCAACGTTAAACTGAAATGCAGGCTCGGAAGAGGTCATACCGTCCACCCCCGGTGAACAGTTTACATTTGATCGCACCTTGATAGGCCAAGATCCTGGCATCCGAACCAATACAAAATCAAATTGGCTTTGTTCTTGTCACCTACCCAACTAATCCACAAGTTTTGAGATAATCATGGCTATATATCGTGATTTTTGGTCCTATCATCTCAATATGAAGAATCACTAAAATTATTTATAATCCGGATCCGGATCTTCACCAAAAATCTAAGAATTCGTCCTCTCACACACTCAACCTTCCACCAAGTTTCTCTGAATCATCCTAATTTTTTGATATACTGCCTCACAGAAAACAAACAAAAGCAGAGGCACAGACAGACAAGGTGGACGAACATAACCTCCGCTCCCTCTTCGTAGCCAGGTAATAATGAAGAAACACAAATGAAAACAAGGCTATATTATCCTTTGGATGTTTAAACACTTTAACGTTTGTCGTAATGTTGTGGTTGTGTTTTTGTTTTTTTTTAATGATGAAAGCTCACGGAAAGTGTACACATATCACAGCTGTGAACAATAACATAATGAACATCAGGAGTACCCTTGCACATATTACAAGGATGAGGAAAATTGTATTACATCCAAGATGAAATAGTAAACGCCCCTTTCAAATATTTCAGCCCTTGTTGCCTTTAGCCAGGAATAAATTGTATTAAATCGAGACTGTTTTCGCACCTTATTTACACCATCATACCCACACTTAAACGTGAAAAAAAATTCTCACAAAATTCAGAAATTCAATTTAAAAATACAAAACTAGAATTCTTTGGTTTGGATAAGTGTCCATTCCCCTTATAATAGCAATTGCAAATTAGTCAGGTGTAACCAATCGACCTCTAAAACACCACACCAAGTTAATTGCGCCTCCACTCCTGTGTAAAAATGTATGATTCTTTATTCAGGATAACATAGCTGTTCCTTAAGTTTCCTCTGCTGCGTTCTTGTGTTGGCATTTCAGCAGCAATCTTCTAACCATTGCAGCTCAATAGCTCTGTCAAAATCAAGTCCGATAAAGTTGTGGAAAAGCACAGATCATTGGGGATTGGATAAAATAAAATCAACAGCGCTTGAATATCCATTGCAGCATCAAGACATCATTAAGAAGTGGAAAGGCATATGGGAGCACCAAGACCCTGCCTATGATCAGGTCTCGGCCTCTAAAATTGGAGACAAGCAAGGATGTGACTGATCAGAGAAGCCACCAAGAGCCAATGGCAACTTCGAAAACCAGGCCTTTATGGCAAGGCTGGTCAGCTGTGTGCATGTCACACAAATCCGCAAGCACTCCAAATCTGGCTTCGACGGGGTAGGGTGCAAGATGAAGTCATTACTCAAAAAAGCCCAGCCTCAAGTTGATTTTTTATTATTATTTTTTGGATACAACTGGTCGAGGCTCGTATGAGAGCTAACACAATGCAAGCATCAAAGTGGGGACATGAGACAAGAGGGGTGGGAGAGGGAAGAGGACAAAACAGTGGGGAAGCAGAGACATTAGTGAGTCTGTGGATGGGAAGGGATGGGGTGGGAACATGGGGTATTTGAGAATTTGGCAATCTGGGTATTGAGTCCTGTTTGAGGTTTGGCAAAAAACACTGCTAAGATTCTGAGCCATGTGGCAAAAAGTTTTGTGGTCTGACGAAACCAAGATAGCAACTTTTTGGGTGAAGTGAAAAATGTTACGTTTGGCACAAGCACAACAGCAGCAAATCAGCCCAAAGAAGCATCATCTTGACTAGAAGGCATTGGTGGTGGCTAACATCATTTATGGGGATGTTTCTCATCAGCAGGAACTGTGGCACTGGTGCAGGATAGAAGGGGAAAATGGAGGGGCAAAATTACAAAAAAAAATCCGAGAGGAAAACAACCTGGCTCCCTCTGCAAGAAAGCTGAAATTGGAATGGAAGTTCACCTCTTCAGCATGACAAACGAGCCCGAAGCACACAACCAAAGCTACACTTGAGTGGCTAAGGAAGCAAAAGATACAAAATTCCACGAGTGGTCCAAGTCAGACCCGACAATCTAAAATCCAATCGAAAATCTGTGGGCATGACTTGAAGATTACTGTCGGCATTTAACGCTCCGCATGCAACTTAACTGAGGGCTTGAACAGTTTTGTGCGAAGAATGGGCAAGTATTGGGCGCCCAATCAAGGTGTGGCAAGAGTGGTAAGAGACCTATCTCGCGCCAACACTCACAGCTGGAATTGCTGTCAAAGGGTGGGGCTTCTACAAAGTATCAACTCAGGGGAGTGGAGATTTAACAACCAAGAATATTCTAGTTTTGTAAATTTAATTTATTTTCTGAAATTTGTGAATTTGTTTTTCAGCGTTGAATAGGGGCTACGGGCACCTCTGGCCCGCGGCCCAGTAGGCTGAGGCCGCAATAGCCTCAACTCCTCTTTCGCACCTTTTTCCGCCTCAGTTGTGAATGGCTTGGGCGCTGGGCAATGTACTGGTATTTAGCTAATTAGTGGTAGGTAAGGTTCTAGTTAATTTCTAGCGTGTCTCTTTCTCTTTCTCTGATATAATGCTGTAGCAAATAGCTTAACCCTGCATTTCAAACGTGCCATTGAAAAATCCTTATACATTCGCCTCCGCCCTCTGCCCCTTTTTTCGCTGCCTCCGTGCCTTGTGTAGCATATACCCTGTTTTTGTTGAATGCTATTTCCGATCTGTAGCGTGTCGCATCATTTTCCACGCATTGGCCTAGGCACTGTCCACACGCAGATAGCTTGGGAGGTTGAGAATTCCCAACGGATCGGTTTTCAGGGTCTTGTTGAGCAAGGAAGAATTATTGTGTGTGTGTGTGTGTTGTGTGTTTGTTTTGTTTTTTTAAAGTGATTCTTACATTGAGAATGCATTGGTGGTACAGTGCTCGGCCGGGCATTCAAGATGCAGCCGAATAGGTAAGTTTGCAATTTGCGCGAGGGTGGCGTTCCAGAGTTGGGGGGGCCACAGGACGCCCAGTTAAATGGTTTTAGAGCGGAGCGGAACACTGGGATATGGTCAGCTCGAGCTGGCGTTCAGTAGTTGTGTCATAATCCAGTGGGGATTCAAGTTATTCCTCCTGGTGGCCTCAGGTCGCGGGGTGAGTTCGAGAGAAACCAGATTCCCTGCCCTCGTAGTAGGTCTCGAGGCCCCGAGACGCACAAACACTACAATTTGACGGCGAAATGTGTCATTGGAAATGCCTCCGCCCACGTTAGATGTCGACGCCACTGTTAGCGATGAATCTCAAATAAAAGTCCGCATGAAAAATTTAAAGGTCGCCTTGAGACAGAGAAGAATTTTTATGTTTGTATTCTTAAATCCAGTATGGCTGTCGACCACGTGACGCGATGATATCATAAATTTAATTCTTCATTCACAATGGGTCTTTACATAAAATATAATGGAAACGTTTCAAAAAAAAATTTGGAGTGCAAGAATTTGGATTCTAGCAATTATGGTTAGGAATATGAATGCCACAAATGACATCGATTGTTATCAGCCTAATATACTCCATGGGAAGTTCACCTGACATTTGCCAAATTTCAAAAAAAAATTTCTTTGGTGGTTTTGGAGAAAATTACGTCCTTTGTTTTTTTTTTTCCTTTCATCCAATATGGGCTGCTGTACCATGTGATCCATGATGTCAAAGTTATCAATAAAATATTCTCGCATGGAGAGTCCTTCGCTATGTTTACGGTTTCAGCATCAATTGGAAGCGATTGCAGAGACAAAAATTTTTATGTGAAAATATATCGACAGGACACATACAAGGACGCATTAGCAATGGTCTCGTAAGGCCCCTTCGGGGGCAAGATAAAAACGTTTTCCTGGCGTCCCCACAAGTGAGAATCATTTAGTGCCATTAAAGTAGTAGTACGTAAGGTTAGAATGTTATAAAAACAAATATATCAGTTTCCAACAATTATATTGTCGGCGGCCCTGAGGTCAGGGGGAATATGAGTGGGGAGATACCCCTATCCCTCCTCGGACTCACAAGGGAAATCGCAGGCCATCGTCACGAATAACTCAATGTCGTGCGGAAGGGCAGCTAATCAACCGCAAAACGCCAATAACTTGTACCACGTGACCGTCAGTGTTCCTCCGTCTGACAAACGCATGTAACTGGAAACGTGGTCGCCTTATTCGGGGAATCGAGGGCGCATCAATGCGTACTTGGCATTACTTACGCGTTCAGTTACAATGCCGAGTCGGTAGGGCTGGGCCAAGCTAACGCAACGGCTAACAAGCAGATTTTGGAGGTAGGCTTCCCCCAGGGCTATGTAAAGCATGGACCATACGCAGACCATTGGAGGAAAATACAAAACAGCTGGTTGCATATTATACAGGCACATTCTTTAACAAAGCAAGGAAAGTTTATGTGGCAGGCAATATGGGATTTATTCACAAATGTAGCAGGCAATGGGGAAAGGCAAGGAATTTCGTGATTGCGGAAAAGATATAATATTTTCAAAAAGAAGAAGGAGAAGCACAGGGCAAAATAACCCCAATAAACATACATATCTAACTTTTGTATGACGATGTCATCACACACACACACAACCTGGGAAAATTAGAGATAGCCGGCAGAGAGATAGAAGGCAGTTAAGGATAGCAGACGCTCTTAATCTGTGGGCAGTCGGCAGATCCTGGCACAACCCAATGCTTAGGAATGGGAAGGGAGGGAGAAAACTGAAGGTGTCGATGGTGTGAGAGGTGCCAAGTGTTATGTAAGAATGTCATGCATTGTGGTGTAAGAGGGCAGATGTGAGGTGTGAGTCAAAAGGTTGCGCTCTTAAAACAATGGTTGTTTGCTCTGAAACGGGGAAGGGAGGGGGAGGGGAGAACGGTTGGTGCGGGACATGGCCGCGTGCCGATTGCTCTTTGTGGCATCCACAGTAGATGAGAGATAAAGATAGAAGAAGAAAAGATGCGCAAGAGAAAGACCTGAATCTGAAGCGGTGGCACGAATCTGTAAGTGTAACTGATGGCTGCTGGATGGGCAGCCGAAGCTGAGCTTCAATTAAATGAAAAGGGTCCGCAGGCCGGAACAAGTCAATCGTTACCGCGCCGTTCCTTGCTCGAGCGCGCGGCTGACGCATGGCATGTGCGTTCAGTGCTGAAAGGCTTGCCTCCCTGCGCTGTCTGTTTCCACGCCGAAAGTCCGGCCACAGTCTAACGCTGTCCGTAAGGTCCTGGCATCTGGCAAAATTGAAGATATATGGCTGAATTTGGCTCCTTTTGATGAGCGCCTGGGCAAGGGAGGAGCTAAGTAGTAGATCAAAACAGGGCTGTTGGCCATTTCAAACCTTCACGCATATTGGCCAAGCGGTTACCCGCACCGTAGCCACGCCGCCACCAGGTCTGCGCAAAATCAAAACGGCCACATTCACTCCTCGACCTTGTCAATCATCGGGCTCCGACATCGAAACATGGGGCGAGAGTTTGGAAGCGCTCTCCGCCACAAATGTGGTAATTTAGGGAAATGCCGCAGCGCTAACCTTACGTCATTGAACGAAGGCTGTCCAGCGCATGCTCGTGTCCCGAGTTATAGCCCAACCCACCCAACCGCGTCTCGGTTCCTTCAGTGTACTTTGAGCTGGGCGGTGAGCATTCAAAGAATAGGTGGTAGTTGCGGCAGTTGAAGAGAGGTGAGAGTATATTGTGGCGTTGCGGAGAGGGCGATGTTTTTAAATTGGTGTAGTTGTGGGCAGTAAGGAAGATGAAGGGAAGCTCGTAATGGCGCGTCTTCAGTGGAAAGAACGTCGAACGCAAGTTGTTTGTGGGATTTTTCGGAGTACGTGTGGAGTGGTTTGTGGTGAGTGTGTAAGCATTGGTGGTGAGCAGAATGAAGGTCTGGAGGTGAAAGCAGCAGTTTGGAATTTGGCAGGCAGTATTTGAGATGGGAAATGGCGGCGCAAGATGCAAATGGAGGCCTCGCGATGCTTTGCTTGGTATGCATTTTGTCGTTATCGTCTTGTGCATCTTGGCTTGCGTGGTTCATGTGAGAAACAAAGTAGATAAAGGAGTGGAATAAGAGCAAGGGATTGAAGATTGAAGACCTAACTAAAAGCCCAGATGCACGCAATCTTTCCCAATTTACCCACTTAGACATGGGAAGGACCACTAGGAACACATACTATTGAAATATCTGCATCGGATGCACTGTATGTTGTGTGGCCTTCCTCGGAGGATTTTGCGGTTTTTAGCGAATACCGCAGCAATTTATTCATTATTAGTTTGTTCCAAACGAACTCGCATGACACATGAAAAATGAAAAAAAAACATTTTTTACCTCCGATGCTCAGAAGTAACAAGTATTGCAACATAAGCAAAGTTACATACCAGTCTGTACCTTGGTGAAATCTTGAGATCATTTCTCTTCATGACCATATCATGCAAGACAAGAAGAATCTAACGAAACAGGATTTGCAAACAATACAAACCGAACTGCGGTAAACAATCAAATTGAAATCATTAAACCTCAAAAGAAGGTCAATGCCGATGTGGAATCCCATTACACGATGAGGGATGCAGGGATGTGGAATCTTCTCACCAGGTAGTGAGGGTGAATGACGTACGCATCGAAATGAGCCAAACGGTAAGGTTCAAGCACCCTCGATGGCGGATATCAACCATGTACGGCACTAAAATAAAAAAACACGAATGAAAAAGATAGGGAATATATATACATATTATATAGTATATTAATATATATAATTTATATATATATATATATATAATTATATAATCAGCTTCAAAAAAAGCAACAATGATAAAAAATTCCCAACCAGTAAACTGCAGTAAACAAGAAAAATAACAACTGAAAAATACATTAGCAAGTTTCAGCAGCTCCAGACAAATCTTAATTTTGTTTTGTATTATTTTTTAATGGGCAAGAGGTCGAAGGCTTATGGGAGAGCAGTAAACTGTAGAGGCGGAAGGTAACAAAACGCGAAACAAGAGTAAAGGTCAGTTGGCACATATCTCATAAAACACAACAAGGCATCTGGCAACATGACATCACCTGGTGGAGGGCTGTGATGATAAAGTGAGCCCAATTTTGCAAAAACGAGAAGATGAACTGTGTCAGAAATAAGCGGGCAGTTCAAGTCCAGATTTATTTTGGAAACTCAACAGCCAATCAGCTGGCAAGCAAGCTTAACACGGTGCACTTGGTTCACCTCTTGGACCATTCTCATGTGTTTAGCGTGCTCATCTATTGCACTCATGCAAGTACTACTTCATATATCCTCAGCTTTCAAATGCCCTGTGGAAGTATTTCTGCACATTAATATTTCCACCAATTTATACCAACATTATTTGTCATGTATCTCTGTCTACTCTTTGAGGATATTGATCAAAGGGAGTTATATGAGGTTTGGGGTGGTTAGGACCACGTGAATGAGGGAAAGGATGAAGAATAATTAAGAGCATGGAATGAGCCATTGTGGAAATTCAAGATGAAAGATTATGGAGGAGGGAGGTCGTGGAAGGAAATATGAAAGCATGGTCGGATTGGAGAGTCGATATGCAGAGAAAGCAGGTTAATGGAGAAGGGCGAAGCCCAAAGTGGCCATACCGCCGTAAGTATTGGATTTATGGCACAAGATAAGATAAGATGAGGGAGATGCTGATGAAGAAGAATGCTGATGAGAGAAGAAGCAGAAAAGAAGCAGAAGCAGAAGTAGAAGTAGAAGTAGAGGTAGAAGTAGAGAAGAAGCAGAAGAAGAAGAAGCAGAAAGCAGAACAGAAAGAAGAGCAGAAGCAGAAGCAGAAAGAAAGAAGGCAGAAGCAAGAAGCAAATGAAGAAGAAGACCAAACTCTCATTTAATAAGTTTACAATGTAATGTCCTCACGTTGATTGGTCTTGAGAGAAAAGAAGACGGGATTAGCCTGATTGGGGAACCATAGGAATCAATGGAATATTGAGTTAGGCGGAGATGATCCACAAAACCAGCAAACCAATGCTTAATTAGCTGCAGTGGCCAGTTGGGGGGAGTGTTTTCAATGTGACCTAGCCTTGCATAGTTGTTGAGAACCAAGGACATGGGCAGGGTCTTCCATGGCAAATTTGAATTGTTATGATTGATCAAACATTCATTAGTACAAACAATCATGCAATGGAGGCTGATCTGCAGCTCACGCTTCTGTGGGATTCCAACAATTTGTCTGATTTCCATTATGCACGTGATTGCCTGGTCGCTTTAACATGACGCATCAAATCCAATTGCCCTAATCCAGATTCGAGCCAGATAGATAATGGCTCCGGCATGGGCTATTATGGAAATAAAGGGACATATTGAGAAATAGCTGTGATTTTGAGGCGGTGGTCCAAGTTCAATACTGGGAAATACAACTGAAAGCGAGTGACCTACGCATCTGCATTTGAAGAAACGATTGCTAAAAACATTGCAACTCTGGCAAATAAGGATAACTCTCTTAGGAGGCTTACGACACAATTGGACCGGCCGAATCGCAGAAGGAGCTAGGATGTATGGTCTGCCAAAGACTCATAAAGATAGTGTGCCTCTACGGCGGCAGATCCCTTCACGATTGGTCTGCACGCCATGATACTCGCCAGACGGTTATGTGACCTATTGCCGCCACGCCTGCATGCAGTGGTCTCAGAACATAGAAATTTTGCGGGATTCCTTCACCTCGTCGATGCCATACGGTCCATCACTACACCATCCAACGTGAATGACAACAATGTGCTCCATTGATGATATAGCCAAGTCCTATCACGAATGTCCCACTGACAGAAGTGATGCGGAATCTGGCGCAGAACTTCTGTATCACTGACTTGACACCTCCACCGTGCTCTGAGTCCCTGTCTTCGTTGAATTAATTTATATGGCGACGCCGTTCTGTTCGGTTCAGTTTTCAATTTTGATCAATGTCTACTCAGATTGATGGGTTGTTTCGTGATGGGATCTCCTCTAGGCCCATCTTTGGGCAAAACATCTTTGTAGGTTACTGTGAAACGTGGCTTTAGCAGATCCCACATCCTGGAGTCAACCCCCTTCCATGCTATTATTCGGTTTTGTGTGACATCTTTGCTGGCCTTTTGAGTCACCTTCAGCATGTAAAGTCTTCTTGGCAATAACTGAACTCTTCATCTACCTAGAGTTTCACGCTTAGAAGATGAAATGCCTCCGTGTAGCTTCGCGCTTCTTGGACGTCTTAGTTGAGAATTGCTTGTACCGCTTATAAAACACAGTCTACCGTAAGTCTGCCTAATTCCTGGACAGTTCCATCAAGATACAAGATTGGATTGTTGGTATCTGGTCAATCATTATCTGGAATATGTATGACCTTTTTCATTCAATGGCGGGGGATTCCCCTTCTCTGATGGTATATTTGACAATCCAATCGTACCATCTTGTTGTTATTGGGGTATTGCTTCACCGATTGATTCGATCTGATGATGTGAGTGTTTTGAAATTTAAGCATTGTAACTACTTTCCTGTTGCTTGATTTTTCGAAATCACGAATTGTCCTTTTCATTATCCCCTGTCTTTTCAACCACCTTTACGTCTTGACCTTTAGTCGCACTGTACCGGTGTTGAGGCACCGATGCCAACGTGGAGTGGCAGACTTAGCTTGGCGACCCATGGCAGCAGCGGGACTAGCTGTGGCTTGTCGAGGAGCTGTGGTTATTTGGCAGGTGGAGCCATCTTCCTTGTCGACACGGTATGTTATTAGAATGGGTTGAGTTGATGAGGGACTACATGGGTAAGTCAATAATAGTCCATGAGCTGAGATGGAAATTGGTACCATCTTGAGGGACCATAAAAAAGTGATATGACTGATTGAAGACACAAATGTAGATAACAAAACAGCATGATGGACCTTTCAG
>CM068952.1:149278235-149289485 GCA_035128595.1 Eptatretus atami
TGATTCGATTTTGGTTAAGATCTGGATGCAGATCCTGTCTATCAGTGCGATACAAAACAAAATATGTCCAGCCTGGTGGAGGCATGCACTCTACCGATCTAGTTCCACTCGGCAGTCACTGCATTGCTATCAACGCGACCATCTTCTCTCCTCTCCCAGTGGAAGCTGGAATGTTTCAAGGCAGTGTAGTGGGCCCAGTATTGTACCTACTCTACGTAACCAAACAATGATGCTTTGGAAAACCCTTTTTTCCTTGTTGCAGATGATTTTAATGTGATACACTACCCCATCCCACTGACGGGCAGATAGAAGCTGCATCACTCTGCTGATCTGAAGGTTATTACCTCTGCCACTGGAAGTTAAGGAGGTTATGTTTTCACCCCTTTCTGTCTATTTGTCTGTGGACAGGATATCTCAAAAACTTGTGGACGGATCCGGATTAAATTTTGTGGACAGGTGCGGTGTGTGACAAGGACGAACTGATTAGATTTTGGTGAAGATCTGGATTCGGATCCGATGACTAGAATTTTAAAAAAGTGATTCTTCACTATTGAGAGATAGGGCCAAAAGGATAATATATAGCACGACATCTCAAAAATGTATTGGGCCAGATAGGTTCTCGTGGATCAGGCATTACAGGGTGGAGGTATGCGCTCTACCGAGTGCCCTTCTAGTTTCAGAATAAAATATATCTGTTCCTGTTGTAGGTTTCCTCTGCTGGGTAGTGCATTTCACAGTGAAGACTCAACCATGAGCACCAAGGAGCTTCCAAAAGACCTCCGAGATAAAGTTGTGGAAAGGCACAGATCAGGGGATGGGTATGAAAATCTTTCAAACCTTGAATATCCCATGGAGCACAGTCAAGCCGATCATTAAGAAGTGGAAGGCAGATGGGTACCATCAAGACCCTGCCTCGATCAGGCTGTCCCTCTCAACTGGATGACCAAGCAAGGAGGAGACTGATCATAGAGGCCACCAAGAAGCCAATGGCAACTTTGAAAGAGCTACAGGCCTTTGTGGCAAAGACTGGTCACTGTGTGCAAGTGACAACAATATCCCAAGCACTCTACAAGTCTGGCCTGTATGTTAGGGTGGCAAGAAGGAAGCCATTACTCAAAAATGCCCACCTTGAGTCCCATACGAGGGATGCAAAAAAACCACTCTGGAGATTCTGAAGCTATGTGGCAAAAGGTTTTGTGGTTTGACGAAACCAAGATGGAACTTTTTGGCCTAAAAGCAAAACGTTACGTTTGGTGCAAACCCAACACAGCACCTCATTCAAAGAACACCATCCCTTCTGTGAAACATGGTGGTGGCTGCATCATGTTATGGGGATGTTTCTCTTCAGCAGAGACTGGGGCACCTGTCATGATAGAAGAGAAAATGGATGGAGCAAAATGCAGAAAAATCCTGGAGGAAAACCTGTTGCCCTCTGAAAGAATGCCGAAATTGGGATGGAAGTTCACCTTTCAGCATGGCAACGACAAGTACACAGCCAAAGCTAAATTGGAGTTGCTCAGGAATAGAAAAGATAAATGTCCTTGAGTGTCAGTGTCAGAGCCCCGACCCAAATCCAATTGAAAAATTTTTGGCATGACTTGAAGATTGCTGTCCATCATCACTCCCCACACAACTTAACTGAGCTTGAACAGTTTTGTACAGAAGAATGGGCAAATATTGCCCAGTCAAGGTGTGCAAAATTGGGAGAGACCTATCCCAACAGACTCACAGCTGTAATTGCTGTCAAGGGTGCTTCCACCAATGATTAACTCAGGGTGGTGGACATTTAGCCAACGCAAGATTTATTTTATTTTTGTATTATTAATTAATTTTCTGAAATTTGTAGAATTTGTTTTTCACTTGGAAGTTGTGGGTTATGATGTGTAAATAAAGGTGGAAAAAGTCTGATTTAAACCAATTTAATTCCAAGCTATAAAACAACAAAAGGTGAGAATTTTGAAAGGTGGTGTAGACTTTCTAGAGGTACTGTATATTCTGAAATCAAAAGGTTGGACTAAAGGTGATGACAGACAAAAATCACGTTTAACTGCAAATCAAAAAACAAGAAATTATAATTGATCATTGGAGAATTTAATAAACCATTAATTTTAAGGGTGGTTGTTATCCCAAAGGCTTTATTGAAAAGCCCCCCTGCTGATACTGCAGTTGGCAGTGTAGCAGCTAGCACTGCATTTATCAGTGGGTGGTTGTTTTGTCACAGACTGGCAGTAGGTGACATAAATTACATTTAACCTCTTCCTTCCTGGATACATTTCAGAAAACTGGTTGACAATGTAATGAATGCTGGATGTGTGGGGTGGATGTGTGGCAGGCACCTTTGTTTATCACAGCAAGTGTGTTCATGTGGCACAATATCATAGGTGTATATATGTTATTGGGTATAACTGATATCCAGGTCACCCTGAACTGTACGTATGTGGTACGTAAATGGCGACTAATTGGTGACTTTTTCGGGTTATTCTCTTGTATTGCCTTAATTTATAGGTTGTTTTACTGCATTGCTTTTACTGCATACTGCATTTCCATGAATACTTTCATTACTGCATACTGAATATTTCCATTACTGCATACTGCATTTACAGGCATTGTAAATATCCAATTGTTCCCTCCTCATTATATGGGCCTCTCATTGTCTGCAGGTGAAAACAACATCGCCATTTTTAAAACGCGTACACATCCCTTGTTTGAACTTCTACCATGGTAAATATTCAAAGAAAAAACACCCAAAACCTCCTAACCATTCCATTCACGTTGAGGTACAATGTGCAGCTGAGTTTTATCTACTTGTGTACAGTGGCTTTGTGCAGGGGGAAGAAGGTACGGTTCCACAACTCATGTCTTTCTTTCCAACTTTTGGCAAAGGCGCACTGCTTACGGTGGTAAGTTTGCAGTCTGCGTATTACTTGGCTTTAAAGAACGATTTGTCTTGATAATGCTACTTCCCCATCGGTCTTGGCACGTTGATGAATGATGGGCTAATTGATCAGCGAATAGTTTTGTTTTGACTTGGGAAAAAATCTCAACTTTGGAGGAAACCGTGTATTTATATATATATTTATATTGATATTTATATATACTAGTGCGTGCCAGTATGTGCAGCTTCGTTCCTTCGCTCTCGTAAACGACGACTGCAATTGGGGATTGTTTCAATTAGATCGGACCAACGTATCATAAATGGCCATAACTGGGGAAACACCTGGGAAACACATCAGGTCCCCAGCGTCAATTGTGACGTCATATCAAACGAAGAAGAAGAAAAATTGTGACGCCCCCTCTCTCTCGCCCCCCCTCTCTCGCCCCCCTCTCTCCCCCTAGTCTCTCCCCCTAGTCTCGCCTCCTCTCTCCCCCTCCTCTCTCCCCCCTCCTCTCTCTCCCCCCCCTCCTCCCCCCTCTCGCCCTCTCTCTCGCCCCACTCTCACCCCCTCTCCGTCCCCCTCTCTCGCCCCTCCTCTCTCCCCTCTCTTGAATTGTCATGCCCCTCTCTCTCACCCCCCTCTCTCCCTCTCTCTCCCCTCTCTCTCCCCTCTCTCGCCCCTCTCCCCTCTCCCCCCTCTCCTTCCCCCTCTCCCTCTCTCCCACTCTCTCCCCCTCTCTCCCCCCTCCTCTCTTGCCCTCTCTCCCCCTCCTCTCTTGCCCCTCTCTCTGTAAATGTATTCACAAATGTCTACCAAGCACAACAATTAATTCAAACCTTGGGAAAAAACAGCTTTCAACCCTTGGAAACAGCTCTTTCCCTTGGGAAAATTCAAACCTTGGGATTAATTAATAATTTGAGCAATTAATTCAAACCTTGGTAAAAAAACATCTTTCAAACCTTGGGAAACACTTGGAAACAGCTGAAATGGATGAAGAACGATATCAAACTTTGAAAAAGCACGTACTCAGGTCCCCAGCGTCGATTGTGACGTCATACCAAACAAATAAGAAGAGAATTGTGACGTCAATCGTGCAAAAAAAAACAAAAACATTAATTATGACGTTATTCGTGATGTCATAGCACCATGTCTTGTCATTGGTTGACAGATAAATGGCCGTAACTTGGGAACCGCTTGTCCGATTAATATCAAACCTTGAAAAGGCACATCTGCGGGTCCCCGGCAATATTCCTGGCAAGTTTCAATCAGAATTGTGACGTCAATCGTGCAAAAAAAAAACATATAATAATAAACATTAATTGTGATGTCATTCGTGATGTCATAGCACCGTGTCTTGTCATTGGTTGACAGATAAATGGCCGTAACTTGGGAACGCTTGTCCGATTAATATCAAACCTTGAAAAGGCACATCCGCGGGTCCCAGCAATATCCTGGCAAGTTTCAATCAGATCGGACCGGTGGTTGTCGAGAAACAGCGGTCACAGACAGACACACACACACACACACACACAGAGATTGCTGGAATTATAGATAGACTAGTACGGGCCCGTAGGGGCGGCCCGTAGGTGCGTGCCCGTAGGTGAGTGCCAGTATGTGCAGCCTCTCTCTCTTTCAAACCTCGAAAAGGCACATCCGCGGTCCCCAGCAATATTCCTGGCAAGTTTCAATCGTGCAAAAGAAATAATAAATAAATAAATAAACATTAATTGTGATGTCATTCGTGATGTCATAGCACCGTGTCCTGTCATTGGTCGACAGATAAATGGCCGTAACTTGGGAACCGCTCGTCCGATTAATATCAAACCTTAAAAAGCACATCCGCGGGGCCCCGGCAATATTCCTGGCAAGTTTCAATCAGATCGGACCGTCGATCGTGCAAAAAAAAAATAAAATAAAAAATGAATAAATAAATAAACATTAATTGTGACGTCATTCGTGATGTCATAGCACCGTGTCTTGTCATTGGTCGACAGATAAATGGCCGTAACTTGTGAACCGCTCGTCCGATCGATATCAAACCTCGAAAAGGCACATCGGCGGGTCCCCGGCAATATTCCTGGCAAGTTTCAATGAGATCGGACCGGCGGTCGTCGAGAAACGGCGGTCGCAGACAGACAGACAGACACACACACAGAGATTGCTGG
Organism: Eptatretus atami; assembly: GCA_035128595.1. Taxonomy (NCBI): domain Eukaryota; kingdom Metazoa; phylum Chordata; class Myxini; order Myxiniformes; family Myxinidae; genus Eptatretus; species Eptatretus atami. The sequence continues at coordinate 149,283,277 of CM068952.1, forward strand.
AATTATAGACAGATGTATATTTCTATTTATTATTATATATATATTTATATTTTATATTTATATTTATATATATATATATTTCTATTTATATTTTTATATATATATATATATATATATTTTTATTTATATATATATATATATATATATAATATATATATATATATATATATATATATTTGTCTGCAGTATTAAAACTCTTGGTTTGTGAGATAAGGATCCCTTCTTACTTGTTCAATTTTTTTTTTTTAGGGATGGTCCAACGGAAGACTTTCACACATCCCCTTCTCTTTTGTCGTTGGACATAAAGTTCCACGGAGTCCCCTGGAGCCGACTGAGCTGAACCGATCACAGTCTCTTTTTTCACAGATGATTTGAAGCGCTTTGCGGAACTGCACCTGGTGGAGATTTTTACTCTGTGATGTTTCACCAAATCGGTGCTCAGTAATTAAACAAAAGGTACATGCTTTTGAACACCACTCGATATTCAAACACCTGTCCCGAACGTTTATTTTCACCATTGTGTACAACAAAATCATGACTTTACGAAATAAATTTTGGCTGCTATGTCTAACAAAATTTTGTATTATTATTTCACCAAGCGATCATTGTGAAAATATAAGATTATTTTAAAGGAGCAATAAAAGTATTGTCTCCATTTGAAATTCAACAATGTACTAAATGTAAGCAATGAGAATTCCATATTTGACTTGGCTATGTTCATAAGATCGATTTTTGGACATACTTTGGTGAAGAATGTTAGTTTTATTGAGTTGCTGGCTTTCAATGCTGAGCTAACAATTCAAGCATCACAACCTTCAACATAAGATGTCAAAAAATGCTTTTGTAGTGTGGTTTCTCGGAGCTGGCGGCACAGCATCAGTGGCGTGGCTGCACTCCCCATGGTGATGTGTGCCCATCAGTTTCATGCGATTAGTCTTGATTTCTGCAACGTTTGCCAATTAAAAAAACACATGATGGGAGATGGTCATTGTCCTTCCCAGCAGACACTAGTCCAGTTTGACAATTATCTCAAATGGTGGACTCTTGTCTGGCTGTGCATCGAGGCTCTGTCGGAAAACCTGAGCATCCTTCCAATTGGCTCCCATGAGTTCAACCTGAAGGATCAGCCAACTTGCCCCACACAGCACGGGGAGTGCGCGAAGGGCCTCACCTGTGACAAGGGAAACAACTAAGTAAATGCAGCTATCTTATTTTTGTGCTTCTTTTGGAACATCCACGTTTGAAAAGGAAGTATTTCAATTACTTTCTACTTTTAACATCTCTAAACTACACCAAGCAGGCATTGCTGTTGCTCTCAGTATTTATCAACAGGCATTCATTCTTGTGTATACCTCCTTCAATCTTCACTGAAGCAGTTTCAGAAGAGAGACTCCAAGGAACCTGACCATTCATGAAGACTGTGCTGTCCACTCGTATGGACAGATCTCTCACTTTCAGCCCCACAGGAGCAAAATCAAATTTCCATGAAATGAAGCCATTTGGGCAGCCCTCAAATCGAGCAATATATGCCTGTAAAGATGAGAATAACAAGAACATTCAAAGATGGAGGAAAAATTACCTTAAGTGACAGCTATTATACTGTATGCATATTTCTATTTATACTGCATGTGGAAACAGGGGACTGATGTGGTGGATGAAGGGGAAGGGAGGACAAGTGTGATGTATCATACTCTGTTACGCTCGTGCTGCCAAAGCAGTTTCTTAGCAAGGGTTATTCGGGGTGGTTTGCATTACCTTCCCAGATGTAGTTAGGGTAGGAATTTGGCCAGGGTGCCGGTGATAGCTTACCTACTTTTTGCAAGACACCGTGGGATCTTTAACATCCACCAACTAATGCCGGACGATGGGATGGGAATGCCAAGGTTAATGTCCATCTGAGGGACGGCATGCATGTTGATCCAAATGGTGGCTTACATAGAGAAACTGTGCATGTGGAGCTTGGATTCTGATACTGAATCTACCATCATTAGCAACTCTGAAGGTACTCGGTATGTTTCAAAGTCTGATCAGTGGGATTTTGAAGAAACTTGGAGACAAAATTAGTGATGGAAAGAAACGCTTTTGGGGGGGGGGGGCTATGTTGAAGGGATATGGAGCCGTATCATTTCGAGCCTTTATGCGAGCGATTCAGACAAGATGGTTACCAATGGAAGTGTTGGTGAAGATGAAAACGCCAGTCACATATTCACAACAGATTGGTAGGTTTTCTTTTTCCATTAAATTGATGGTTTATAAGGGATTTTGTATGAATTGATAAATCAGTTTTATTACTAAAGAAGAAACATGGTTTTGATAGTGGGACACGGGCATACTCTGAAACGGACACCGCCGACAAGATGGGTGACGAATGCTTTGTCCCACCATCGCAGGCTGACCAGGTGTCCTGTATGTTACGGCATCATCCCATTTCATCCTTGCCTGGGATGCCATTTGTGTCCCTGTGGTGTCCCACTGCAGTGTTGTGTCCATGCCATGTTCCACCGCAGTGTCGTGTCTGTGATCGTGTCCGCGCCATGTTGAGTCCATACCGTTTCTGTGCTATTGTGTCCATGCCGTGTCCCACCGTCGAGGTGGGTGGTGGCGAGGTGAGATCGATCACCGGCAGACCAACACAGGTGTTTGATTCACCTCTCAAATTGTCTGTGTACATTAGCAGGTAGCTGGGTCGAGATGGTCTTTCAGTTTCGTGCAACGGCTGTTCGGCTTAATTGTGGGGATGGCATCCTCTCTCAATCATGGCAAATAACCACAAGATCTAGCCATTTGTTGTTTCATAGCAGTGCTCTGTAAAATGTTCTGTGCACAAAAGCGACTATTATGTTGGCCGATGTACACTCGGGTGTTTTTTTGGCAAACTTAGGGTCTTTCGCCCATTGGTGTAGCATTAAACCATCTCGCTTTGTATTACTACAACCACCAAGGACGCATCGACTCGGCATTTTTGGGGATAACAGGGTGTCCGCCTTTTGACAAATTATACCGCGATGTAACCCGCATGTAGTATATATATATATATATATATATATATATATATATATATATATATATATATATATATATATATATATATATATATATATATATATATATATATATATATATGTCGGTCGACTCCTGGGTGTGACGTCACGTCACGGCTTAGCATGAAGAAGAAGATTTCGACTTTTAATCACAATTACCGACTTTATAAATTGCAAGTCAGAAAAAAAAAACATTTTTTTTTATAGGGTGTCGAGCGATAGATTGGTGTTGAGGTGGTATGAGCATTTGGGTTCCTCGATAAACATAATTTTACTGCCATATGTCTTCTTTTTTTTCTATAAACAAAAACACAGTACTTCTGTGAAACAAGCCAGGGGTGCAGTAAATGTTCAGCAACATACGAGTGTCCCTCCACTCCGTACCATTCTCCAGTCAACTTCTGTATGAGACCGAACACCTGCAGCCTCATACACGCACTCCTCCCAGCTGTGAACCTGACTGCCGCCATCAGAGACACGCTCATACGTGTCACGTGCCATGTCGTAGCGCAGGTGGAACAACTTATGATCACATTCTTGCGCAGTGGGCACAAAGACAAAGCCCTTTCCCTACAAAGAAATCACATTGCACAATTTAGAGCAAACAAACTACACATGCCCGAACTGAGCAAGCAATATACCCTGGGTGGGTCAGTGAGAATCATGCTTGTACTGTATATTATTATCCCCATGCTTTTTTTCTTTAAAAAGGAAGAATATTGTAATCTGCAACGTCTGTCTGTCTGTCTGTCCATCATGTGATTGTCCCTAAACGGTTGTGCAGAAATTCAACAAACTTGGTAGTTATGATCACCACATGGCAAGAAGGTGCGAGAGCGGTATCATTTTTTGGGCCTTGGGGTGGGGTCAAATACCAAAAAATGCAATTATGGGCACATTTTATACCATTTTTAAAATGAAACTGTATATGCAATCAACATTGGGGGACGCATGAAATATATAATGATGTTTTGGACTTGACCCTTGGTTCATGCCCCAAGAGGTGGGGATTTTGGCTCACAGGGGTCAAAACAAAAATATTTCAACTCAAAATTTGACATGGGTCATTCCTATTGGAACGTTTTGCCATCTTTCAACTTTGCTTTAGGTAGGAAGCGCAAGGGTTTGTGATGGTGTGCCATCGACGTCACTTTAGTTACCCCCACCACCAAAGATGGACGAAGGTTATTTTTTTCACCCGTTTGTCCATTTGGCTGTCTTTGAGCAGTATACCTCAAAAAGTTGTGGACGGATTCGGACAAAACTTGGTGGGTAGGTTGGGTGTGTGACCACAACGGATTGATTCGATTTTGGTGAAGATCCGAATCCGGATCTAAATGGGATCATTTCTTTTTTTAATTTTCAAAGTTATTCTTCATCATTGAGAGATTGTGCCAAAAATGAGAAATAGCATGATATTTCAAAATGTGGACAGATTCGGATGAAATTTGGTGGATGAGTTGGGTAAAGTGACAAGAACAAGCCGATTCGATTTTGGTGAAGGTTTAAGGTCCGGATACAGATCCGGCCTCTCAGTGCGATACAAAACGTAACCTTCAGCAGGACAAAGGTAGTAAGTGCTCTGCCGAGTGCTGTTCTCGTTACCCTCGCCAGAGGAGAGGGTATTGCATTTGGGTCTGTTTTTCATTTGTGAAATGGAAGATTCACACACACACCTCAAATATATTGGTTCGTCTAGTCTGTTTTTATGTCTGTCTGTGTGCATGTCAATCGCCGACAGGTCGCATTTTTACTCCGACTTTCACGAAGCTTAACCACTTGGTAGAGGTAGTGACAAGCTGGATGCATATTGTTTCAGGTCAAAAGGTCAAAGTCACATAAATCGTCACTTTTCATGCTATTGACTTTATCAATATATATGTGGTACATAAAACCAAAAAACAAGCATGGACGGTGATCCCTCGTCGAGGTGAAGCCTTGGCCGACCCATGGTGTGTACATCCATTAATTACTTATTGTACCTTGACTAAATTGATTAATTATGGACAATTGGAACATAAGCATTTAAAACATTATGGCCCTCGCACCTTTGAGACCTTTTTGACCTTTTAAGACCCTTTTATAATCTTTTGCAGCTTTTAAGACCCCGTATAACCATTTAGACAAATTGACGATATTTAAATACTTGAGACCTTTCGACCCCTTAAGAATCCTTAGAACCTATCGTACAGCTCTTTGAATCCTTAGACCTGTAACTTATGTTGGAACATATCCTTTAGACCTTGTACACCCCTTGAGACCCTTTTAGACCCCCTTAGACTATTAGAGACATTTACACCCTTTAAACTGTCGACTCCTTTGCTCTTCGACCTTTAGACCTTAACGATTATTGGAAAATACCCTTCAGATCTTAAGACCGCTTAAGACCCTTCGACCTGTACAGACCTTAGACACTGTCACTATGTAGACCCGTTTGACCCATTTAAACGCACACCACACAAACATGATTTTTATATATGTGGTCCATCCCATCTATTGGACCATACTCTGTACTGAATATCGGTGCTGTCGAAGCAGTCTCTTGGGCTATTGGACACAATCCTGGATGGGTCACCACTCCAACGCTGCATACTCGAATGGCTCGATCATCCCAGTAAGCTGCTGCTCATTTTGCCAACCTCAGATGGATGACAGGCTGAGTCAACCCCATCCATCCATCGGGACCGTACTCTGTGCAGAGTGTTGGTGCTGCCTAAGCAGTCTCCTTGGCTGTTGGGCACAATCCTGGGCGGGTCGCCACTCCGACACAGAATACCAGCAAGCTGGCACTCATTTTTCCGACTTCAGAAGGATGTCAGGCTGTTGAATTAATACCAGGTGATGTTGACTCTGCCTGTCATCCTTCCGAGGTCGGCAAAATGAGTGCCAGCTTGCTGGTATTCTGTGTCGGAGTGGTGATCCGTCCAGGATTGTGCCCAATAGCCAAGGAGACTGCTTAGGCAGCACCAACACAGAGTATGGTCCATGAATATCAATGGATGGATGGATCCAAAACGTGTAAAAACACCGATTAGGCCGCAATTAGAAAATGTATCAAGCAAATTTGTTATGCATAACATTCAATCATGTAAAACACTTGATCGATCAAATTTTCGAAATTACCAAATTGCTGTTTCCATGGAAACTATTGTTTAGTTGTTTTTTTTT
>CM068952.1:149339925-149368814 GCA_035128595.1 Eptatretus atami
ACACAGAGCAGGAGAGATACTGAGCTGCGCATTCTCATCTGACCATCTCCCCCACTCACATACTCCCTACCCGCTACTGATTATGTGATGTATATGTACTCGATGTGACTAGCGCGTGTCCGCAGGAGCATAATATCGAGGGTGATATTATTGTTATATCTTATAGTGTATAGCATTAGCTATATCTGTATGTTGTATATAGTAGTATGTGAAAGATATACGGTGATTCCAGTACAATATTAGATATATTATTATATATATTAATTATTAATATATTATACTGGCGTAGTGCAGTGGCGGCCGGTAATATGTCTATTGACCGGGGAACTACTCGGGATTCCCAGTGAGATGGCTTTTGGTTGGTAAGGTATCTGGGACGATTTGTGTGTACGAGGAGCCTCTGCCGCTGGGCGCGCCATTGAAGAGGTGTGTAGGGCAGCCCAGGATCAATTGGCGAAACCCAATCTCTTTTTCCCATGTGTTGTATAGAGGCAACCAGGGTTTTGCGTCGAGGAGGGCATGCCGGCGTAAACGTGATGACCCTAAATCAACTATGGACGGTATCATACACGCGGATGATCCGCTGTGGACCGATACCCGTAACGGAGCAGCCGATAAGAACGCAAATCAACATATATGTATAATATATATATATATATAATTATATATATAAATTTATATTTATATATATATATATATGTGGTACAGTCATGCGCACTTAACGACAGGTATGTTCTGAGAAATGCGTTGTTAAGCGAGTCATCATTGTGCGACATTCATAGAGTGTAATCTTAACAAACACCTAGATGGAACAGCCTACTAACCACCTAGGCTATGATATGGTATAGGCCTATTTGCTCCTTGGCTACAACCTGTACAGCATGTTACTGTTCTGAATACTGTAGGCAATTGTAACACACTTCAAGATCGACGGAAGACGCGTTAGTTTTACCTTTGTGCTGTATTGACGCCATGTGTGTTGTTAAGCAGCTGCTTACAATCGTCTCTCGCATCGATTATAGAAAGGTGAATAAATAGCGTTGGATTTTATAAAATACAATATGCATCGATGTTATAAATTTCAAATGAAAGAAACAAGCACCTGTCAGTTGTGTGATTATTTTCGGAACAAGTGCGAATGTTTTAGCAACATTAAAAGCTTACTAAAACTATTGTTTGTTTTAATTTTGCTGTAAAAACGATTTATCGCGGATTTTTATAACTCAAAGTTAATTTACTTGTAGAAGGTAAACGGTGGAAAGGTCTGGAAATGTAGGGTGTTTTAGGATGTGAGGTCAACATTGGGTCAGGTTGAAGCTTGATTTTCTTGAATCCCGACTTAGCGCAACCTCGCTTTTTCACAGTGGCGTGCGCCCTGTAATCCGGCTACTCGGAGGCTTGGGTTGGAGGATCGCTTGAGGAGAAGCTCTGCGCTGGCCCGGCTATGAGAGGGTGTAGGGCAGCCCGGAGTCATGGTGAAACCCAATCCTTATCCCTGTGTTGTAAGAGGCGACCAGGGTTGTGTCAGGAAGGCATCCGTGTAAAACCTATGCCATATCAGTAGCGGATCATAACGGATGATCCGCTGTGGCGACCCTAATGGGAGCAGCCGAAAGAAGAGATATATTGTGTTATATATATATATATATACAAGATATATATCGTGCACAAATATATCTGGAAGAAGATATATTATCGTGCACAAAATGAACGGAAAAACTTGAACAACCGCTACTGCATCATTTTGTGTAAGCTTGTCGATTCCCAAGTGGAAACGACGCAGTTCAACAGGCCTTCGGGAACGAGCATGGGCACCACACATAAATAGTAGGGTACAACCTTCAGAATGGTCGACATCAGTGGAAAGTGAAGCACGTTCTGGTAGCCTCAGACATCCCGAAATGAGATCGTCATCGACCAAGTGAGGACCCTGCTCATGAGGATTGTCGAATCACTATCAGAGAATTTGCAGACGAGGCGGGGTCAGCATTGATCCGTTCATTCCATTGTGACTGAGGATTTGGGCTTAAGGAGATTCTCAGCGAAGTTCGTGCAAAGCTGCTAACGATCGAGCAGAACTCCATTTGAGTCCCCAAGACATGCTGGACTGTGATAGCGATCCCAACTTCTTCAACAAGTGATCACTGGCGATAGGACCACAGTGCTCCGTCATTTTGTCAAAAACGAAAATCCGACGGCACTACACTTCCTTCCTCACTCACCGGGGTCTGTCGGCGACTGACAGCTTTTGCAGGCGGGACAATATTCACGCATCGAATTAGGATCGCCTACATACTTGCCAACCCACTCCCTAGCTTCATTTGTTTACGCACGAAAATTAAGGTTGATACTTTTTGAACACACTCGTGTGTATATAATATAATATGTTTAGGCTGTGGAAATTCGCATTACACCAATGAAGGTCCGTAGGTGAGATATCTCTAAGTGCATGTGTAGTTAGCCCACCCCGTTGTATAGAGGGAATTTATGTGATTCATCCGGGCTGCGACGCTTTGAGTTAGCCATTTTTTCTGTTCTATCTTTATTTGAACCAACGCACGCACCGCACATCCCACGCTCCACTATCGCATCACCGCCACTACCCCAAACGGCACCATAACCATCAACCCTCACCACCGAAACCCTCCATCACCTTCACCTCTCTCCTTCTAACGGCCATTCCCGCACCACTGTGAACACTGAACGTCGGGCTGTCTGGGCCCGTTTCGACGTTTGGTGCCGAACGCACCGAGCCGCGAGCGCAAATGGCGCCTTTCCGAGGGGAAAACTCGGATCAAGAACGCTTCACGCACTTCCTCCTCGTCAATTAGCGAGCGCGGGGCACTTGGCCCGCCTCCAGGCCGTGTGTGTGATATATCGATTATGCAATTCTAGGATCAGGGAGTTCACGCCCGTTTCCCGACCATGGGCGAGCGTGGCTCCGCCCCGAGGTCATCCTGATCCGAATATTTGCATATTAGCTGCTCCTGCCAGCCTATAAGAAGGCGAGCGCAAGACGAATGAACCAGTTGTTGCTGAGGATTTGGGTTTGCCAGTCGGCTGAGGAGAGTGATCATCCAGTTGGGTTCTGGAGTCGCCGAGAGAGTGTCATCGGGAGAGTCGGCGAGGAGAGCGGTGAACTGCGGGCAAGGGAGCTCGGGGGTCGGGCAGGAAAGGATGGCGGTCGGCGACGAGGTCGCGGTGTGGATCACTCGTCGCGGGACCCAAGCCAGCCAGCCACTCCTCCCCCAGGCGATCAAACATCTCCCTTTCCAATGCAAAGGTGGGCCCCGTTCCACCCCACCCACACGTGGTGCCAACGAACCCGCCAAGGAGCACGAAGTCGGGGCACACCGCCGCGCGGCCACATTTGCGGCTCACCCGCCAATGCGTCACGAGGACACGGGTAGACCCCCCCGGTCTCGCGGACGTGGCCGCTCCTCCAGGTCCCACGCAACATTTGGCCTACAGCCTGTCTGCCTCCTTTCATATGAGGGTGGCTTCTTTCTTTGCTTTTGTGTAAATGTGTGTTGGCGCGTCTGTAAAGTAGAACTGTAAGGTGTTGCCGTGTGTACGCGTATTCAGTTTTAACTCTCTTTGCTTATGTGCATTTTGACTGTATGGCTGTATATACGTGCTTTCCGTGTGTCGCGTAATAAATGTGCATTGTGTTGAACTGTTCCCGGCCTGCTTCGTCTCCTTCCTTTTAATTGAATCTCCATCCTGCTTCACGAAGGGGTTCGTCGTAGTAGGCTTTAGTACGCCGGTAAGTAATCAGAACCGTCGAGGCCGCGAGCAACCGCTCGGTTATCACTGTAGCACGGAACGGACCGCTTAAGCGGCTCGTATCCGAAGTCGGCCTGTGCGTGGTACGATCGCCCGGTCGATTCTTCGCGCAGGTACTTAGGGAGATCGAATTTGGCAAGCAACCCTATCTGCGCGGGTGGCCAATTGCACGATCATGGTGAGGTTAACCCCCCCCCGTGACTAGCTCCCGCGTTGGTCCGAGAGGGTCACGACTGAATTGTCCGTCGGTGGCGACGTGCCGGGATTCGAGTCACGTGGCCGTTCGCACGCCGGCGGGCGCGAATTCGCAACAATATATACATATACATATATATATATATATATATTAGGGTGGTCTAAAAGCAAAAAAATTTAAAATTCAGATCTTTCTCAACATTAAATTATTCCACTATGACTCAATAACGCGCATAAACAATTTAAGTTGATCGGAGGTGATTTAGAGGTCGCTCCATATGATGACTTTTAGTTTCATGAGTTGGTTAAATTAGGGTATGGTGAGATGCGAATCCGTACACTTCTGAACTTCCTAGGTGAAAATAGACTGCATTTTCGAACTCAGTGGGGTTGGATTACTCCCAAGAAATGTTTAGACGGACAACAAATTAATTATAGATTAGAAAATATCGAAATGAGTAGGATTAGTTACTCAACTCCAGTAATGATAAATCTTGTTTTAGGTCATATTTTCGAATGGTAGTGAATTCAATGTCGGTGCAGTCATTTCTTAGAGTAAATCGACCCATAGAGTTCGAAAATGCACTCCATTCCACCTCCCACCTCGGACATCCAGAAGTACCCGTAATCGTACCTGACCATACCCTAATTTATTCAAGTCATGTGACTAAAAGTCGTCATATGGAGCGACCTCGAAATCACCTCCGATCAAGCTAAAACAATTTATGCGCGTTATTGGATCATATTAGAATAATTTTAAGCTTGTGGAGCAACATTCTATTTTTTTCGACTTTTTTTGACCACCCTAATATATATATATATATATATATATATATATATATATATATATATATATATATATATATATATATATATATATATATATATATATATATATATATATATATATATATATATATCCAAAACTAGTATTTCCAATGTTTTGAGAATCTCATTACTCAATGATGAACGGAATGTATTGTCAACGTAATGGGCTTGTGTCTCCATCCACCTGGCCTCTGTGTTTTGTTCTAACTCTGTTATCACTCTCTCCTCCTCAAGGCTGACCTCATATTCACACACTGCAATCGTGCCCTGAGCGTGTCTATCCCCCTTCCCTCCCAAGGTGGCCATGTCTGCAGTTCCCTTTCTTGATGCTTGTCAGCCCTCCCCTCCATTCACCCTTGCCAGGTGTTCAGCCCTCCCCTGTCTTTTGCTGTCCAGAATAGTATAAAGACAATTGCTCTGTGCATTTTGGAGAGAAAGAGGATCGTGTTTGATATTGCTTGTCTTTGTTGTGTATCCTTCTGTCCCATGCGCATGTTTGTTATTATTTGTTGTCGTTTTTTTGCTGTTAATAAATGGTTTTAGACTCCGAAAGAGAAGAACTGAATTTCTTCCACAGAGGCATTGCCCAAGGAGAGGCAGTGGTGTTTCCAGGGAAAGTCAGAAAAGAAGTTTCATAAACCAGTCCAGTCAGCAAAATCATAATGCCAATACTGGCATTTCGTCGGAACAGTCGATGGAGAAGGGGTGGTGTTAAGTAAAGTGATGTTCACAAGATTGTGATCAGAAGAATCAATTGAAGGTAAAATTGTGAAGTTGTAAACATTTCACAATGTTTAGCAACATTCACAAGGACAAAGGAAAATGTGATCGCTCAAATGCTGCTGTGGTTAAAAATTAAAACCTCCAAGATATGGGATTAAACTTTGCCAATTAAACCCACGTAACCAAGCATGCAGGCATAGACACACACCCGCAGAGAGTCCATAAATTGCAGATCCATATATACCCATATATGTACCTCTACTTTGTAGCAACTGCCAACTGCACATCTCGACCAGGACATGAACTGTACCGCCGTCCACTGTTGGGTGCTCGGCAAGCGGCTTAAGCACTCAAGCAAGTACTGCAATGAAATGGTTGGCAAGCAATAGCAATGTCCAAATGGAAACTATGTCTGAATTCGATAAATGAACACTTTTCGATGAATTACAAAATTTATGTTCCAGAATCGAACTTAGAAGCAGTTCCAACTCCTAAAAGAAGTTATTTGCCCAATTCAGACATATTTGACATTTCGGGCATCTCTGGGAGGTGTATGTTTAATTAATATGACAGTTATATTGTCATATATATATATATATATATATATATATATATATATATATATATATATATATATATATATATATATATATATATATATATATATATATTGTGTGATGAACAGCACATGGCAACATGTCCTCTGGTCTGATGAAACGAAGATCAATTTGTTTGGATCTGATAGAGTGCAGTGTGTCTGGCGGCGACCTGGGGAACAGTACCAAGACAAGTGCGTCTTGTGCCAGTCTGTGTGTTAAAGGTCGCAAACAGTTTGCTGAAGCACATCAATCCAAGCCCCTGGACTACTGGCAACATGTCCTCTGGTCTGATGAAACGAAGATCAATTTGTTTCCCACGTCCCACGACACAAGTTCCTGATAAAATGATATACAAGACAGATTACCAAGGAAAGACGATTAAAAACAATTATTGAAGGGAAAAGCGGTTTCAGACACAAACATTAGGGAGGGATGACGACAGCTTTCTATACACACATCAATGCATAATCCTATATCACAAATCAATTCCCTCATGCTAAAGTTAAACATGACTTATTTGACCCTTTAGACCTGTAACCACTGTTGAAACATATCCTTTAGACCTTGTAGACCCATTAATCCACTTAGATCCATTTTCCTTATCGACAGCCTGGACGCTTTAGACCCCTAAGACCCCCTAGAACCACAAAATCCTTCAGAACCCCAAGATCCTGTAGACCCCAAGGTCCTGTAGACCCTGTAGAACCCCAAGATCCTGTAGATCCTGTAGTACCCTTCAACCGCAAAGACCACATAGATTGCTAATCAAGTGCCAAGCGAGCAGTTTATCAACCACTTTGTTGGAGTGTTTAAGCCACTTGGCAAGCGCTCTACAATATTCACACTGTCACTGAATAATGTACGTCAATCGACTTGGCCCCTGAACAACGCACGCAATTGCCCCCTGAACAAAGTTCAGTGCAACAGTTCAGTTGTTTTACGGTGCAACAGGCGGTGGCTGGTTCGCTGCAAATGTGAAATTTTATTTTACACCACGTATCCCCTCTTTGTGTGTTCTTCCATTATATGACCCATCACTTCAGCATACATTAATACAAATAAAAATTAAAAGCGTTTTTAAAAGTTTCTTCAGCCATTTCGTCGGAGTGCTTGGTTAAGACACTTGGCGTGCGCTCTTCAAGCTTCGATGACGATACTGCAGTTCGATACCAGAGGTAGGAAGGCAAAATAAATTTGATGTTTACAATGAGTGAAAAATGTTTCAGTTGTTATGAAGCATTGAATCACCACATCACGGCAGTATAGCAGAGAGGTATGCACGCTCACTCAAAGTTGTTTAGCCTGGATTTGAAACCCAAACCCAGCTATAAACTGTCATAAACTATAAACTGTTTCACAGGCAGGGTGATTCATCAATGTGTGTGTCGTTAAACTGGGATGGACGTTAAACTGGGCATTACATCTGCTGGAACTCCCCCCCCCCCCCCTTTCCTCCTGTCTGTCTCTCTCCACTCCCCTCTCTCCCTCCTCCTTCCCTCCTCACCCTTCTGTCTTGCTCACCCCATCCTCTCTTTCTCTCGCACCCCTATCCCTCTATTCCCACTATTCCCTCCCACACTCCCCTCACACTCCCACCCCTCTGTTAAGTACTGGCGGGTTAGTTTGAATTTAAAACTGTTTCCCCATAGGGAGCATGTACGAATCAGATTTGGAGTGAGCCGACCGGAGGGGTACAAAGATCACTGCATGTGACCTTTGCACCCCTCCAGTCAGCTCCATGCATGCATGCAGGCCTTTGCCAGGTTGATAGCATGGGTTTTAAATGCTCCTCCCTGGTTATATATATACCCAGTGGTTAAAAAGAAAATGTTGCTGTTTGGGCGCATTTCACCACCGTTCCCTTCTCCTCACGCTTCCTTCCCCTCCTCTTACACTATATTTCTTCCATCCCCTCATACCACCTTTGCTTCCCCTCATGTGCCTTCCCTTCCCTTCACACCATATTATCTAACCCTCATGCTGCCTTACCAACCCTTGCCCTCACACTGCCTTCCCTTACCCTCCCTCACTTACCCCCTCCCCTCCACAACCCATGGACATCTCCCGGCAGTTAACGTACCTCATTTCATTCAATCCTGTACTATCCCAGCCCCCCCCCCCAACCCACATGTTCCCACGACTAAATGCAAGTTGAGAACCCCTCCCCTCATGCTCCTCCTCCAAAACCCTCGCCCCACTCCTCTCTCATTCCATCCTCGCTCCCATCCCGTCCCGGAGTGTATAGCGACGTTTGGCGAGGCATCGCTCACCATCCCCACCCTTTCCTCGCTCTTCCCCACTTCAGAGCTTCCCTACCCCACCTCCCTCCTCGCTTTCCCTCTCCCTCCTCTATCCCTCCCCTCCCCTCGCTTCTCTTTCTTTCTCTCTCTCTTCCCACTTCATATTCCCATCAGCGAAGCGACGGGTCGTATTTGCTAGTGTAGAATAATGAGAGATCTTGATCTTGTTAATATGCCTTTAATTATGTTTGCAGTTTACCTTTGAATGGAATGTGTGTAAAAGTAAAGCACTCTCCCCAACTCTACCAGACACATTTTACAAATAAATGACCATGCCCATTTCATGTTGAAGGCCTCTTCTAAATTGTAAATTTTATTAAAAAAAATTTTTTTTTTTAATTATTATTTGTACTAAATCGGGTGAATTTCAGATTATTCAACTTAATAAAACCCCAGTGTGTGCACTTTCATTTAATTTCAAGCTGATATGCACAAATCTAATCGTAAAAAAAAACAAACACAAAAATGGCCTGGACCTTAAAGTAGGTCCACATCAGTTTCGGAAGATAACCAGCCAGTCCCCGGCTTCAAAAACGTTGAGAAACAGGACTTGTAAAACTGAACGGTTTTACTGATCATGCCGAATCCAATAACTCAAAGGAGACCCAGTGAATTAATGTGTGTGTTTATTAAACAGGGAAAAGAGAACAGGGAGCACGGAAACATTTTATGTAACAATTATATTTATAAAACGAAATATGCACCCTGGGTATCATACATGCAGAAGGTTCTTATCAACCTAAGCCTTATTGGGCCCCGATCAAACCACAGTAGAAAGACCAGGGAGAAATCAATAAGACAATGGAATACCAGTTGCGACCCAGACGTGGGTCGCATGACCGATCCGGGCCAATCCAAACCCATGGGCTGCAGCTTGGCTAAAATGACAGGAATCAAACGGGTATCTCTGCAGCAGCAGGACCTGAGCAGCTCCTCCTGGCCCCATCCGACTCCTGCTCCGAACCCGTCTGGCCAGTAGCTGAACCCGTGTGCAGCGTACCAACCGTGGATGGCACAGAGGCAAGGAAGAGAAGAACCCAAGACCGGCTGAGAACTTCAACTGGACGTGCGAGCAGCCTTTCAGGGCTTCCACGATGCCCCACCCCATGATGTGGCCCCACCCTGTTTGTGAGCACCGATCGGCAGTTTGATCATTAATTCAGAGGAACCCCACCCGAGCCTCTTGGCTCACTCTCAAATGTTCAGATAAAATGTCCGGGGCTCACCCTTGCGCAAAAACCTGCGTCTTGGCACTAAAACTTGTGCCGTTGTGAGGCTGAGTTTCCTGATAAAATGATATACAAGACAGATTACCAAGGAAAGAACATTTAAAAAAAATTTTGAAGGGAAAAGCGGTTTCAGACACAAACATTAGGGAGGGATGATGACAGCTTTCTATACACACATCAATGCATAATCCTATATCACAAATCAATTCCCTCATGCTAACATTAAACATGACTTATTTGACCCTTTAGACCTGTAACCACTGTTGAAACATATCCTTTAGACTTTGTAGACCCTTTAGTCCACTTAGATCCATTTTCCTTATCGACAGCCTGGACGCTTTCGACCCCTTAGAACCACAAGATCCTTCAGAACCCCAATATCCTGTAGACCCCATTAGTACCCTTCAACCGCAAAGACCATATAGACCCTGTTAGATCCTTAAGAATTCTAAGACCCCTTTAGCCCCTTCAGAATCCTTTGACCCTTTAGAACACCAAGTCCCTATATACCCTGTTACATTCTTTAGAACCTTCAGAATCCTTCAACGCTTTAGAACACCAAGTCCCTATATACCCTGTTACATTCTTTAAAACCAGAAGACTCTTAAGACCCCTAAGATTATTTAGACCCTTTAGAAACCTTAGACGCAATAGACCCTGTTCGACCCCGAAGATCACATAGCCCCCGTTAGACCGTTTAGACCTGTAACGACAATTGGAACATACTGTTTTGACTCCTTCGACCTTTTAGACACTTTGGACCTTTTAAGACCCTCCAGACCACTTAGATCCCTTGACAATTTTGACCACTTAGACCCCTTGACCCTTTCATCCTATTTAGTCACTTTTGATCCCTTTAGACCTTTTAGAATACATCTGGCTGCACATTGCACCCCACAATAAAGTATTTGTCTGTCATATACCACCCATCTAATTATTCAATTCCATTCTTCTTTTCATGCAATATTGAGGCTCATGGAGGAACTGGAAAAGAACAGATCAGAAGGTAACAGAACAAAATGAACAGTGAAAAGAGAGCGGAGAAACACACCAACAGCAGGGATGAGGGACAAAATAGAGGGAGACGTGGAGAAATAAGGGATGCGGGGAAGAATGAGGACAAGTGGATGACATTGGGGGGGAGGGGGGGGCAACATGAATACAGCCACAAACTGTCAAGAAGGAAAAACGGTAAACTTGGAAAGAGGTGGGATTGGGGAGGGTTAACAGCGGTATAAAAGATCAGGTTTTGGATGGGGGGTGCTCTGAGATGATAGTGAATAGCTGTCTTGACGCCCTGGAGGGAAGAATGAGATTGAAGAGACTGTTCAAGTTGGTTCCACAGTTGGGGAAAAAAAGAGGAACGAATGAGTGGAGGTGAGCAATGATTCTGGATTTTGGAAGTTTCACCAGGAGGTTGCTAGGTGACCATGTGTGCCCTGCAGAAACCAGGGGGAGGGTTGGGCCGAGAGGACAGACAGTTAGAGCAGAGGCTGCAAGTCCAGAAAGGAGGCCTTGCACCTTCTGCTCTTTCCAAACTTCTACCATGGTGATTATTCATTGAGTGAAAACCCCCTAACCATTCCATTAACATTGAGGTACAACGTGCAGCTGAGTTTTATCTACTTGTGTGCAGTGGCTTTGTGTAGGGGGAAGAAGGTACGGTTCCACAACTCAAGTCTTTCTTTCCAACTTTTGGCAAAGGCGCACTGCTGACGATGGTAAGTTTGCAGTCTGCGTATTACTTGGTTTTAAAGAACGATTTGTCCTAATAATGCTGGAAAATGCTATTTCCCATCAGCCTTGGCATGTTGATGAATGATGGGCTAATTGATCAGCGAATCATTTTGTTTTGACTTGGGATAAAATCTCATCAACTTTTGAGTAAACCGTGTTGTTTTAAAAAAATGTTTACCCAAGCTATTGCTTTGTGAGCTAAGAATCCCTTCTTCCTCTTCTCATTATTTGTTCAAATTACCAGCAAGTTTCCCGTGCCCCCGCACGGGATTCTAAACGTTGTAGGGATGAAGGCGGTTAAAATGCGAAAAGTGTCTTCTGTTATTGACCGGCAAGCTGGGAGAAACAATTCGCATTTATTGCCACATCTGATACAATGTAAATGCTCTGAAGGTGGTGAGGTGCCCCATTTGAAACTGTTTGCATTTCGCATCAAAAAGCTACAAATATCGAACTTGTATTGGTGTCAAAGCCAGTGACCAATCTCAAATTAATCGTTGGATTTTTCAGGGATCGTCCAACGGAAGACTTTCACACATCCCCTTCTCTTTTGTAGTTGCATATAATGTTCCACGGAGTCCCCTGGAGCTGACTGAGCTGAACCGATCACAGTCTCTTTATTCACAGATGATTTGAAGCGCTTTGTGGAACTGCACCTGGTGGAAATTTTTACTCTGACATGTTTCACCAAATTGTTGCTCAGTAATTAAACAAAAAGGTACATGCTTTTGAACACCACTCAATATTCAAACACCTGTCCCGAACATTTATTTTCACCACGAGTGTACTGTACAACAAAATCATGACAAAAACACCTATGACATCACAATTGGCGATGTCTAACAAAATTTTGTATCAGGGATATTTGGTGGTGATATTCCACCAAAAAAAATCTAACAAAATTTTGTATCATTATTGCACCATTGTGAAAATATAAGATTATTTTAAAAGAGCAATAAAAGTATTGTCTCCATTTGAAATTCAACATTGTACTAAATGTAGGCAATGAGAATTCCATATTTGACTTTGCTATGTTCATAAGATCGATTTTTGGACATACTTTGGTGAAGAATGTTAGTTTTATTGAGTTGCTGGCTTTCAATGCTGAGCTAATGATTCAAGCAGCACAACCTTCAACATAAGATGTCAAAAAATGCTTTCGCATTAATGTTTGAATATTATTTTTCTCTTTTTGCTTTGACGTCACCAACATCCTACCAATCGGACTCAATCATATGTCTCCCAGGTAGCTTGGTGGTTGAGTGGGTGAAAACCTGTTGCATTTCCTTCACCTGTGTGGTTTTGTTTTCCATGGGTGCTCAGAGCGAGGACACAGCATCAGCGGTATAGCTGCGCCCCAACAAATGAATGTCACCCATGTTGGTGTGTGCCCATCATTTTGATGGGATTAGTCTTTTGATTTCTGCAATGTCTGCCAATTAAAGATAAACATGATGGGAGATGGTCATTGTCCTTCCAGCAGACACTGTTCCAGTTTAACAATTATCTCAAATGGTGGACTCTTGTCTGGCTGTGCATCGAGGCTCTGTCGGAAAATCTGAGCATGCTGCCAAGCGACCGTGTCTTTCCCTCCCGTGAGTTCAACCTGTAGAATCAACCTACTCGCCCCTTTTAGCTCGGGGAGCACGTGAAGGACCTCACCTGTGACAAGGGGAAACAATTATTAAGTCAAGGTGGCAATCTGATTTTTGTACTTCTTTTGAAACACTCACGTTTCAAAAGGAAATATTTCAATAACTTTCTACATCTCTAAACTACAATGAGCAGGCACTGCCCTTGCTCTCACTATTCATCAACAGGCATTCATTCTGGTGTATACCTGCTTCAATCTTCACTGTAGTAGTTTCAGAAGAGAGGTTCCAGGTAACCTGACCATTTTCGAAGACGGTGCTGCCCACTCGTATGGACAGATCTTCCACTTTCAGCCCCACAGGAGCAAAATCAAATTTCCATGAAATGAGGCCATTTGCACAGCCCTCAATGCGAGCAATATATGCCTGCAAAGATGAGAATAACAAGAATATTCAAAGATGTTGGGAAAATTACCTTAAGTGACAGGTATTGTGCTGTATGCATATTTCTATGGTGGGTAAAGGGGAAGGCAGGTCAAGTGATTGACAGTGAATGTGGGTACAGTGAATCAGCCACACCTCATAGAGCACACACTCCCTGGTGGCCTAAACAGGTAGTCGATTGTTTCCTTTCCAGTCCTAGTTAGTCTGCAAAAAATTACTTGCAGTTGCAATAGAGGAGAGAGAGAGAGAGAGAGAGAGAGAGAAGAGAGAGAGAGAGAGAGAGAGAGAGAGAGAGAGAGAGAGAGAGATGGAGATGGAGATGAAGATGGAGATGGAGATGGAGATGGAGTATGGAGATGGAGATGGAGATGGAGATGGAGATGGAGATGGAGATGGAGATGGAGATGGAGATGGAGATTATGAACCGTGCTCGATACAGAGCATCAGTTCTGCCAAAGCAGTTTCAATTGCTATTGGGTTACAATCCTGGATTGGGTCACCACTCTGACATTGGAAGTCAGAGCTGTAATTTGGCCAGGGTGCTGGCGATAGCTTACGTACATTTCATGAAGAACATAGTGGGGTCTTTAACATTCATCAACTCATGCCGGGAGATGGGACGCCTAGTTTAACATACATCAAAGGGACAACATACACATTAATGAATCACCCTACCTGTGAAAGACTGGAATAACAGTTTATAGCTGGGTCGGGTTTCGAACCCAGGCTCGACAGCTGAGAGGAGAGTGTGTGCACTTCTTGGCTATCTTTCCAGCCCACGTGAGTTATAGGGTACAATTATTTATGATTGTTGAGATGTGTGCTAAAAATATCATGCTCTCTTCAGTCTACACCATAACTATTCTTTTTTTTGGGCAATTAATCTGTAACAGCTGAGGTCATATAGTGCTCTGCCATTCAGATATCCATTGGCAAAGTTCGTTATTAAACCTGTGCCGTAATAAATGCAATATTGACGTGGCTTATTACACAGTTGCACATACAAAACCAAAAGCTGGGTTGAGCAATTGGTTCATGTCCATCCATCCATTTGTCCATCCGTCCATCCATCTTATTACTTTAAGATGGCATGATCGAGCGACAGCTTATTTAAATTGAATGTTATATTTTGAACACAAATTGGAACATTAATAGGAAGGTAATGAAATGGAAGGCCAAGAAGGAACCAGGAGAGGTGAACAGCAAAGATGGAGTCATCAGGAGGAACCTGGATGGGATTTGGGTTACAATGCCACTCCACAACCCTCAATCCCACGCAGGTGCAGCCAAGTGAACCTTACACAAAACAAGGACAAATGTGTCCACGAGCAGCGTCCTAAAGATTTTGTCGGCTAAAAAAATAAAAAAAATTACATTTTTTAAAAAAACAACAACAACAACAACAACAACTTCCGATATTTCGTCACGTGCCTTGATTAAGCCAATAGCGAAACGCGTCATAATGTCTTTACGTATTTACGATATATCGTGTATTTACAAAATAAATAATGTATTTACGAAATTACAATACGATAAATGAAATAATCTTTAAATAGTAACGTGAACTTTTCGAAACTTTAAAGCAAATGGCCGAATATATTTAAAAGTTCATGATAGACGCTCTCCAAAGGCACCGTCTATGTGAAGATGTGTACATGTGCTCAGTATTTAAGGAGATCCGGATCTTGTATATACAAGAGCCGAGTCCTAGAGATTAAGGTTTTGTCTTCACAAGAAGAAGAAGAACAACAACAACAACAACGCCGAGCTCTCTATGAGCAGCGTTAGCTACGCGATACGCTGCTAAAACATTCTGCAAGAATTCACTTCTCCTTAGAGAGATAGATACCGAAAGAGAAAAATAGAGAGTAAAAGGGAAGAATGAGAATAAAAAGCAAGAATTAGAATGAATAAAGAGAATTGTGAAAAAAAATTAGAAAGAAGTATGAGAGAAACAAAGAACAAAGATGTCGGGAAGAACCCGGAGAGATATATTTCAGCAGTTATTCCCCAGGCTCAAATGCAGCAATAGGTACAAGCTCCCAGAGGTCCGTCAGTGGGGAAGCACAGTCCACACAGCATCAGGATGTGGTACAGGCATAATCAAACGGAAGACCAAAGATGGAGTCATCAGGAGGAACCTGGATAGAAGTTTGCCGTTTTAACATACCTTGGCTCTGAATTTGGCACGGTCATGAATATGCAAAGAGGAGCGAGATAATATTTTTAATTCTGCCTGCCTGCCAGTCAAACAAAATTGAAAATCATTCCAAACAGGAGACTTACAGTTTTTAAGGACGTTATCAAGAACACAAACAACCAGCACGAAGAACTAATGTAACGTGTGAGATCAGGTGATGTAATGGACGAGTAAAATGGCGTTGAAACCCAGAATTCATAAATTTATACACCTTTAAACCTCTATTTAAATTGAACTATATACTTGAACACTGGAGTACACAAATCGTCTATCATAATACTTCCAAGAACCTCCAGTTTTGCATTCCTTCAATTTAAATAAAGGTTCAATGGGCTGGTGTATATTAGGGGTGGTGTAATAATAAGGGTGGTGTTCGGGACTGCTTTTGGACTACGTCAATAGCACTAAACTTTCAGAATTTTTTTTAAACGATCGTTAAAATAATTATTTTCTTAAAATTGAAGTAAAATTTAAGTAACACTGCCCGGGGTATCAAGTTCTATGAACTCTGTAGTTGCCTGCAGTTATAGGATCTGGTGTGGAGGACGATGAGTTATCTAACATCTATTGCAGCCTATGCGGTGGTATGTATTGTAGTGGCATTGTTACCTCCACCACTGAAGATGGACAGAGGTTATGTCGCCACTGGAGGTTATGTCTCCCTCTGTCGCCGGAGCAGCGACAGAGGAGAGTAGAGAGAGAGAGAGAGAGGAGAGAGAGAGAGAGAGAGAGAGAGAGAGAGAGAGAGAGAGAGAGAGAGAGAGCTGCCATCAGAAACACACAGATCACATCCCAATTTTTTAGGATATGCCGGAGCAGCAACATGCTGCTCCGGTGCATGCTTCCATACCTGACCTGACCTGCAGACTGGAGTCAGTGTGATGACCGACTACAGTACGTACTCTATACAACCGAAAAACCTTGAGCAGCTTTCACCAAAAAACAATGTTGCATTTATATAGACATTTCAAGGAGATGTGCACAAACATTAATCTTTATAAACAGCTGTGTGTGATGGGTGAAAAAAAAATTTGGCTCAGAAATTTAGAAAATACGTTAATGCGGCAAACGGCTCGGAAATCGGGCATTATCAAATACATTTTGCTTTGAAACTCACAAGGGAAAACATTTTACCTTTGGACAGCAAATCCGATAACCAAATGCTTTAGAAACAGGTGCGAGGACAAAGGAAAACCTGATAGAACCTCCATAAGGTACGGGATGAAACGTTGCCACCACGGCGCCCGTAACAGGCATGGCATGTCCACACACCTGCGGAGAGCCCCTACAGATCCAAATATCCCCATATGTACCACGTCTGTGTGCGCTATATATGTACCTCTACCTTGCAGTAACTGGCGACTGTACATCCCGAACTGTACCGCTATCGACTGTGGGGCACTCAGCAAGTGGCTTAAGAACTCAAGCAAACACTCCAAGGAACACCTGGATTGGCAAGCAATTACAAATTGCTATTGATAAACCCATGCACCTGGAAATGCCCAAGCAATGTCCAAATTGGACAAATGAACACTGTTTTTTTTTTTTTTTAGCATTGAACTACTTGCAAGTTCAATTCTGGAGTATAAATGTTGTAATGGGCTTAGTTTAAGAGATTCTCAAGTTATGGCATGTACGGAAATAAAGTCATGAACGCTGGCGTCTCTGGGCATTTATAAGCATTGCAATGTATCCAGCGATTCGTAGGTATGGTGAAAGAGAGATTGGATAATAGAGTGAGGAAAGTGAAAAAAAAAACTTTATCGTTAAGAAATCGTTGTGGCCTGTTCCAAGTCAAGGCATGGTTGAGCAGGCCATAAAACATGTCAGCTTCAGACCTCAGTTAGGTAACCCAGGATACGTCTTAAGACCCCAGAGAGCGAGAGCGCCTGATAAAGGGTATAATTAAATAAGGTTGTTAATTATCTTCAAAAGGGGTGTTTTAATTAACCCAAGCACCCAATTTTCGCTCTTGCACTTCCTTGGAGTTCCCTTTATAAGCATGTAAAGTTTCAGGCTGCTCGGTTTTTATGGTTCTGAAGATATGGAGGGGACCGACACGGAAACACACACACAACACAGTATAGATGCATGTGGGCATTAATAATAATAACTCTTTACAATTGTTAAGTCGATTTTTCTACCTAAATCTTGGTGATGCACAAAAAAAGATTAAATACAACTTCCTTTACTGTTATGTCATTATTATTTTAAAAGAGCAGATTTACCCGGCATTGTGCAGGAAGAGAAACATGAATAAGTCACACTTTGGAGCCAAAGGAAATTTTGGAAATTGTAATATGCTCTACCGCCATCACCACCAGGTGGCGCTCCATGGTACACATTTACAGAGATAATTTTCTCACACACACACACACACACACACACACACACACACACACACACACCACACACACACAGTTGTATTTGCATACCATACCGAGTTTGGAGTTTGTAATTAAAAGATGTGGCTGTGCAAAGAAACGCAAAAAAGGAGATTTTTGCCTTTCATAGGTATATATACGAGGTAGAAACACAGTACTACTGCCAAACTGGCAAGGGTGCAGTAAATGTTTTGGCAACATATGATTCTTCACTACCTACTCATACCATTCTCCAGTCGTGTTCTGTGTGACGCGTTACACCTGCAGCCTTGTCCGTGCACGCCTCCCAGTTGTGAACCTGAGTGCTGCCATCAGAGACACGCTCATAAGTGTCACTCGCCGTGTCGTAGTGCAAGTGGAACAACTTATGATCACGTTCTTGAGCAGTGGCACAAAGACAAAGCCATTTTTCTGCAAAGAAACCACTTCATGCAAATTAATCAGCTTGATAAATCATCAAATAAATGATAACTTACTTAATGTTTGGCCAGTTTTACATCTTTGTGAATAGAGCTTACATTTCTTTGGTTGCCCTAACCAGGCAAAAAATACACACTTGGGGGGGGGGGGGGGGGGGTCAGTGAAAATCATGCTTGTACATTATTACTTTTGTTTTTTATTCCATGTTTGTTGGGAAGCATCTTGATTTATTGCATCTTCTCAATGAAATTGGTATCGATTTTGATTTTACAGACAGAAAATTACTTTTTCAAAACACAATTTCTGAATTTCCACTTGGCTGCTGCCAGCCTGCAATAAACCCAAAAGCTTTAAGACGGCTGTGCCCGAGTTTGTTTCAAAAGTCATAAATCTTTTGGTTCATTAACTTTGGGAATAACAATGGTGGCAATGACATGAGTCAAAATGGAGAGAGAGCAATGTGCTTTGATTATTTTTTTAACATCAAGCTTATAGTCACTGGAATATACATTTATGCAAAACACGTTCTACATAAATAAAAAAAGATTAGTTAGAAAAACTAGAAATATGTGTATTAGGCCTGGGCGATAACCGCGATGGGATGATTATCGTGCTTTCCAGTTGCTATGGCAATAACGATAATGGAAATTATTGATCATGATAACTACTGCACATGAGCAGTTGGTAAGTCACACCTTTAATCCATTACACATGTTCGCACTTGATTCTACGATGGTGGAGAACAGTACTCTACTGTGGATGAGCATGTTTTTCTACCGTTACAGAAGTCGAAGAGGCCTTTCTAGGCCTACTTTGGTTTTCCTGCATGAGGAGGGGAGTTTGTCGAGAAAGAAGTGGAAAAAAAAGGCAGATAGTCCACATAATAAATCTGTGTACGTGTTTCCAAACGATCGCTGAGCATCTCATAAATAAATGTCATTTCAGTCTGTGTGTCTGTCTATCTGTGTGTAACACCAATCATGACAAAAGTACTGGGCCAATTGCCACCAAACTTGGCACATGGACCAAGTTCGACCTCATGGTGAACATGGGCTACTTGTTTTCATCTGTAGTCACGGGGTTTCAGGAGGGAAGGTCGACAGTGCATTTTTGCACTGTACACGTCCCAGAGAGTGGGAAGCCACAAAGCCAACCTCTATAATCAGGAGATGCAGGGGAAAGGGGGTGGGAGTCCAGAGGACAGGGTGGTGTGGGAGGAGGCAGGGGGAGGGGTGAGATGAGGGAGGGGAAGGGATGGGAGGAGGGAGAGGAATGGGCGGGAGGAGGGGCAAACGCCGGGCACCGCTGTTGTTTCCAAAAGATCCCGGGGCATACATAATAAATATACAGCCACTATAGTAATC
Source organism: Eptatretus atami (assembly GCA_035128595.1). Taxonomy (NCBI): domain Eukaryota; kingdom Metazoa; phylum Chordata; class Myxini; order Myxiniformes; family Myxinidae; genus Eptatretus; species Eptatretus atami. The sequence continues at coordinate 149,359,727 of CM068952.1, forward strand.
TATACTATTACGGTAACAAATGAATACAGTACAGAAATGAAAGTACAGTACTGTACAGGACAGAACGGCTCTGTAGGCTACTGGAATAGACTGGTGAGTAGCGGCGGTGAACCCGTTACACGTGTTCGCACTTGATTCTACGATCAGTGCCATGGAAGCATTCATCAATGCTATGGAAACGTTCCTCGATGTGATGAAGCCGATCGCACAAATCACCGAAGTGATCGGACCTGAGAAGTGGGTGACGCTTTCAGCTGTGAGGCTGATTCTTCACAAGCTCACTCACAAGCACTTAGTAGATGCTCCCTCACGCAGCTGTCTCAAGAGATCATTGAAAAAAGCCGTCCTCACTGACCTGCAGAGCCAATATGGATATATACCGATCCTTCTGTTACAGATCTCAAAGACAGAGCTTGTTTCTTGATCTGTGTTTCAAGGCATTGTCTTTCCTACCTGAGCCAGACAGGAAAAGAGTAGTTGCTGCTATAGAAGAGGAAGCCAAGGACCTTGTGCCTACTCTAGAAAACACAGACCAAGAGCCTCTCTCCACAAAAGTGGCAGAAGCAGGGTGGTGTCATGTTACTTTTTGAGGACATAGCCAGCAGTACATCTAGTTCATTTGATAATCCTCAGCAGGCAGCTACCAAAGAAATTCAGAAGTAACAGTGTATCGATGGAGATCCCGAGCAGAAACTCCTTTTTTTGTGTACCTTGTCGAGGCTCGTATGAGAGCTAACACACAACGCACAGCAAGGGGGGCATGAGACAAGAGGAGTGGGAGTGGGAAGGACAAAACAGTGGGGAACAGAGACATTAGGAGATCTGTGGAAGGGAGAGGGAAGGGGCGGGGAACACAGGGTATACAAGATGAAAGTACAGTACTGTACAGGACAGAACGGCTCTGTAGGCTACTGGAATAGACTGGTGAGTAGCGGCGTGACCGTTACACGTGTTCGCACTTGATTCTACGATCAGTGCGATTCTACAAACCACTTCGTTCGGGGTTTGGAGCGTCGAGAGGTCTCCTTCGGGGCTCTCTGCTGACGTTCTCAAAGTTAAGTTTCCGGTCGTTATTTGTCCCGTTTTAACCGTTTAATTTTCTCACCTACATGTTACTGTGTGTTCCTAGTTCGGTTTTGTTTCAAAAATCGTGCTATTTTGTGAGTTTTTGTCGACATTGTCTTACCGGGTGTTTGAGGCCTAGGCTTTGGCCTAGGCTTGAGGCCTACCGGTTCCCTCGGTGTTTGATCGTTTTTTTTGTTTTTTCTCCCCATTACCTTCAATTTCTATTCTCCCCACCTTCCTAACGGCCCCCATTCTCCCAGCTAATCTCTCTATTTCTTATCTTGAATCAAAAAAAAAAAACGCTAACTCTTCCTCCGATTCTGCTTCTTCTTCTTCTTTCTTTTGCTCTTATTCTTCCTCCTCCTCTTCTTCTTCCTCGATTTTTCTACAACACTTCCATGACCTAATCTGTTGAAAACTCTCTCAAACATTAATAATAAAACAAAAACGATCTTATAATGCTTCATCTTCCTCTCTCACACATGTGGTACTCTTTACTGTTTCATAATGCACTACTCTTCTGCTATTTTAACAGACTGCTCTCATTTCGACTCTCCTTCATTCCTTGCCTAAAAAATCCAACTGTTACAGCTTTCTTCTCTCCATTCTCTGAATTCGCCTTTATTGCATCCATCAAGAATTGTGTTAAATCGCATCTCTGACCTAAAACTTTTTAAAACCCCAGTTTGCTATGAATGTTCGCTTTCCATCAACCATCTCTTTTTTTCCAACTTCAGTGCCAACTTCACCCTCTCACCTCTCTCAAAAATTCCCCCTCACCTTTCTCCCACCTTTCATCCCCCTCACTCATCCTTCTCAAAGTTGCCCCCCTCTCATCCACTAAGCTGCCTCCTTCCACTGCCCTCTCACCTCCATCTCTTCACTCCACCTCCTGAAACCTCAACTGCCTTCTTCCCCTCTCTTGTCCCCCTCTCCCCAGCACCACAGAGCCTTTCTCCTCCTCATTCGGCCCCCTCCCCTCCTATTCTGCAATCCCCCACACTCTTTCAACAACCCTCCTTACCTCCCCCCTCGTCCTCGTCCTATCCTCCCCTCCCACCACCCTGCAACCAAAGCCTCCTCCCCTACCTCTTCATTAATAGTTGTGACCTCAAATATCTGGGGCCTTCGCTCAAACCTTTCAATCTTTCCATACGGTTGCCACTGACAAACCAGACATAATCTGCCTAACAGAAACTTTCCTCCCCCAAGACGTGTCTGACTCCAAGTATCTCTCCCCGGTTACTCCCTCCTCCGGTATGACAGACCTGAGCCTCGTCCTGGTGGAGGTGTTGCTCTCTTCATCAAAGACTCTATTCCTCACTCTCCATGCACTGCTCTCACTCCCCCACGCCCCCAGGAATACCTCTGGCTACGGCTTCCCCTCCACTCCCACCTCGTGTTTATATGTGTACTGTACCGTCCACCTAAAGGGGCTGTCACACCTTGACGTTTTTAGCCAGCGTATGGCAAGATATCAAAATGTATGTAAAACGCTGGTGTACGCTGAACTTTGATGTTTTTTTAAGTTTTGGGCGTATAATAACGTGTTGGACATATGCATAACGTATTAGTAACGGACACAGAACGTTTCAATCACATATAGATAACTTATACCAACGAATGCTGAGCGTGTTGTCGGCGTTCACAACCGATGCCCAACGATAGTCTAACTTGTGCTTAGCGCGCGGCAGCATATCGCCACGATCACGTGGCGTAGGCTATTCATAGGCTGCGGCTCGACGATTCAAATCATAACCGCACTAGACATCGAAGTGTGAAGCCGCTGTCAACACTTGACGTTTTAGCCAGCGTATGCCGACATATGAAAAATTTGCCGAACCAAGCTGGCACACGTCGAATACGTTATGGGTAAGTTTTGTATACGTTAAGAGCACGCTGGCATACGTCGTAGTATGCTGGCAGACATCGAGTATGCTGGCATAACGTTCAGCATGTTGAAAATTTCTCGACGTACTCGGCGTATGACACACGTTCCGCATACGTTGGCATAAGTTGTAGGCCGTTACGCGATCGTTGACACACGTCGACACACGTTACTCATAAGTCGAATCACGTCGACGTAATGGTTAGCGTCAGTGTTCCAGACTCCCTGGTTTTTTTTTTTCTTCGGTATGACGGTGATGTTGACACTTCGATTTCTAGTGCAGTATATATAATATAATTAATAGGCTGCCGCTCAACTATTTAAATCATAACCGCACTAGAAATCGAAGTGTTAACATCACATCATACCGAAGAAAAAAAAAACAAAAAAAACAGGGAGTCTGGAACACTGACGCTAACCATTACCTCGACATGTTTCGACTTATGAGTAACGTACAAGTAGCGTGTGTCGACGTGTGTCAACGATCACGTAATGTGCCTACAACACGTTACTCATAGGTTAGAAATAAGTTTCGGTACGCTAAACATTACCTCGACGTGTTTCGACTTATGAGTAACTTACAAGTAACGTGTGTCGACGTGTGTCAACGATCGCGTAACGTGCCTACAACTTATGGCCAAGCGTATGCGGAACGTGTGAGTCATACGCTGGCAATCGACGAAAAATTTCAAGCATGGAAAATTTGTCTAACACCTCAGCGTACTACGACGTATGCCAGCGTACTACGAAAAAAAGCCAGCGTACTACGACGTATGCCAGCGTGCTCTTAACATATACAAACTTACCCATAACGTATTCGACGTGTGCCAGCGTTTTAGCCAAATTTTGCATACGTCAGGCATACGCTGGCTAAATCGTCAAAGGTGTGACAGGGCCTTAACGCAGTGGAAACCAAGGCATTTCGGATCATTGGCATCTCCCGCAATGAGGCTGAATCTTTGGGCCTCTCACTCAATCACCGCAGGCAGGTCGTGGTCTTTCTGTCTGTACCGTCTCCTCTCAGGTGTCCGCCCCCCCCCCCCCCCACCCGCTGTGTCTGCGATTTGTCCCCACCTTATTTCCGCAGGCGGCTCAAGGTCCGCCAACAACCTCCTTCTGGTAAAACTAACAAAATCACAATCACTGCTCACCTTCACTCTTTCATTCCTCTTTTTTCCCGCTTTTGAATAAACTCCCTCACTTTGTTCAATCCCATTCTTCCCTCCAGGCTTCAAAACAGCTGTTCACCACCACCTCTTCTCGTCCCCATCCAAATCCGATCTTTTCTGCCCCCGTTAATCCACCCAAACCCACCTCTTCAAATTTCCCTGCTTTTCTTACTGAAAGTCCCTGTAATGTCCATCTTTTTTTTTTTTTTGTATACCTTGTCGAGGCTCGTATGAGAGCTACACACAACGCACAGCAAGGGGCATGAGACAAGAGGGGCGGGAGTGGGAGGGACAAAACAGTGGGGAACAGACACAGGAGATCTGTGGAAGGGAGAGGGATGGGACGGTGAACATGGGGAATAGAAGATGGACATTACAGGGACTTTCAGGAAGGAAAGCAGGGGAATTGAAGGAAGTGGCTTGGGTGGATTATCGGGGGTAGAAAAGATAGAGGATTTGGATGGGGATGATAAGAGGTGGTGGTGAACAGCTGTTTTTGAAAGCTGGAGAGAAGAATGGGAAAGAATAGAGTGAGGAAGTTTATTCCAAAGGTGGGAAAAAAGAGGAATGAAAGAGTGAAGGTGAGCGTGATTCGTGATTTTGGTAGTTTTACCAGAAGGGGTTGTTGGCGGACCTTGAGCGCCAGTGGAAATGTGGTGGGGACAAATCGCAGAGAGAGCAGGGGGGGCAAGGCTGGAGAGGAGACGGTAGAAGACAGAGACCACCGACCAACCTGCGGTGATTGAGTGAGAGGCCCAAAGACTCATCATCATTGCGGGAGATGCCGATGATCCTAAATGCCCTGGTTTCTACAGCGTGAAGCCGAGAAAGGTGAGAGCAGGAGCACCAGCCCAGAGGGGAGAGCACTACTCCATCAGGCTGCGGACAAAAGCTTAATATGTGGTCAGGAGCTCAGGTGGGCCGAGGAAGGACTTGCACGACGGAGGATTCCCAGTCGCGACTGGCTTTGGAGGTCACGTTGGAAATGTGGCTTTCCCAGGAAAGATCATGGCAGATAGTGAGACCAGAAGCTTGAAAGAAGGACTTCTTCCAGAGGATTGTTGAGAAAGTGGATGGCGGGGGGGGGGGGGGGGTCCAAACGGTCCTTTCAGAGAGACTAGTGAGAGTGTGAAATTTGTCCGGATTGAAAGACATGTTCCACGTGTTGGACCAGTTGTGATTTTACCCAGATCTGCAGTGAGCGAAGACAGCTGCTACTTGCCGGTCTGAGGGATGACAGTTGGTATGGCAGAAGGTGGAGTCATCAGCAAAGAGATAAAGAGGATTTTCCAGAGAGTCGGAGAGATCGTTGATGAAACCAGAAAAAGAACAGGGCCCAGAACGCTGCCTTGAGGAACTCCAGCCTGGACAGGAAGAGGGGATGAAAGAACTTCATTTAGGGCCACACGTTGACTGTCACAGGAGAGGAAGTCTGCGGCCATGAGTGGAGATGGCCTTGGATACCACAGGAAGAAAGTTTGGTGAGCAGGGCAGGGTGCCAGACTGTGTCAAAAGCATGGATATGTCTAGCGATATGGCTCTGATTTTATGTCCAGCATTGAGGACTCCAACCATTGTTGAGAGAGCAGAAGCAGCATGTCCAGGGTAGAGTGTCCTTGTCTGAAACAAATTGTGATCGGAAATCAAGCCATTGGAGAAGAGGAAGGATTTAATGTCTGAAGCGATGATGGATTCCATAACCTTGCTGATGATTGGTAGAAGGCTGATTGGTCTATAGTTGCAGGGATCTGTTTTTGCACCTTTTATGCAGGGCAGTATGTTTGCTGATTTCCAAGCAGATGGCAGATGACCTTGAGCAAATGAGAGGGTGAATAGAACAGAGAGAGGGTGAGCAAGAGCAGAGGAGCAGGTTTTTATGACACGTGGCCTGATGACGTCTGGACCGGTTGCAGAATCTGAGTTGAGGTTTGACAGCAAGCTCTCCAAATTGTCAGCAGAAAAGGACACAGAGTCCAGGGACAGTTGGGTGTGACTGGGTAAGTGGGTACAGAAAGCGATGGGTTTCGGACACAAGATTTTGATGCAAACACCGAGTTTAGGCATTCAGCTTTTCACGAGCGGTATCACAGTGCGGCCATTTGAGGTAAGGGAGGGGATGAGGGGACATACACCAGAAACAGATTTGATTAGACGCCACCAGGATTGGAGGAGGGAGAGAGGTTTGAGAGTCCAGACTTGAGATTGGAAAGATGTTGTTTTCTGGCTCTCCTGATGGTAGATACACACTTGTTCCGAGCTTTATGAAGGAACTGAGATTATCCTCAGTTGGGTTTGCTTTCCATGAGACAAAGGCAAGTTTTTCAGGACAACTGCCTTGCCATAAGCTTCAGTGACCATGGGCGGCAGGAAGAGTAGGACAACTGAAGACGAGACGGGATAAATCTGTGCATGAGAGAGAGCAAGTTTCTTTGAAAGAATTCCCAGGACAAATTGATGTTTGAGAAAGTAGCGATGGGAGACCAGTCGAGAAGTTTCATGGCTGCTTGGAGACCCTGCCAGTCGTCTTGAGTGAAATGCCAGACTCGACGGTGCTGAGGCGGTTCTCTGATAACAGCCAGAGAGATGTCCACTTTGACAAGCACGTGGTCAGAAGAACCGATTGGAGCGGAGGAAGAACAGCAGATATTTTCAGGGAAATTTGTCAAATTATGTCCAGAAGAGATAGAGTACCATTGGTTGAGATCCGGGTTGGGAAATTTACCGATTGAGTTAGTCCAATGAGTTGCAGAAGTCTTTTGCTGAAGTGCCATGACAGGTGAGAGAGGTACCACACCCAGCCAACTGTCATGATGACAATGGAAGTCACCACGTATGAGGAAGAGAGAGTTCGGATGAGAATATAGAAGTTGGTCCACGTTTTCGGATAGTCAGGTGTAAATGGAGTCATCACTGTTTGGTGGACGGTACAGTACACATAAAACATGAAGTGGGAGTGGAGGGGAAGCCGTAGCCAGAGGTATTCCTGGGGGTGTGGGGGAGTGAGGCAGTGCATGGAGAGTGAGGAATAGAGTCTTTGAGAGAGAGCAACTCCTCCACCAGGACGAGGCTCAGGTCTGTCATACTGGAGGAGGGAGTAACCAGGGAGAGATACTTGGGAGTCAGAGATGTCTTGAGGGAGGAAAGTTTCTGTTAGGCAGATAATGTCTGGTTTGTCAGTGGCAACCTGTATGGAAAGATCTGTAAAGTTTGAGCGAAGCCCCAGATATTTGAGGTCCACACTGTTAATAAGAGGAAGGGGAGGAGGCTTTGAGTGCAGGGGATGGGAGGGGAGGGGGAGGGTAGGACAAGGGAGGAGGGGGGAGGTAAGGAGAGTTGTTGAAAGAGTGTGGGGATTGCAGAATAGCTAGGGGAGGGGCCGGATGAGGAGGAGAAAAGGCTCTGTGGTGCTGAGGGAGAGGGGGGGCAAGAGAGGGGGCAGAAGGTAGTTGAGGATTTTAAGAGGTGGAATGATGAGATGGAGGTGAGAGGGCAGGGAAGGAGGCAGCTTTGTGGATGAGAGGAGGGGAAACTTTGAGAAAGGTGAGTGAGGAGGGTGAATGGTGGAGAAGGGTGATTGGGGAGAGTTGAGAGAGAAAGGTGAGGGGAGTTTTTGAGAAAGGTAGAGGAGGCTTGGAGGGAAACCAGTGTGATGGTTGCTTTGAGAGGGAGGGTGAGGGTGAGTTGGCACTGAAGTTGGAAAAAAAGAATGGTTGATGGAAAGCGAACATTCCTTGAAAACTGGGGTTTTTAAGAACTCGTGGAACTAGTTTTTAAGAACTAGTTCTTTAGTGGAAGAACTACTGCAAACAATTTCCACTTCTCTCCAAGATGGTATGAGAGTGTTTGTGCATTCCTGCCACCTGTCTCATCAAAGAGGGCCTTCAGTGCTGCAGGGCACATTGTTCATGCCAAACAGGCCTGCCTGCTCCCAGAGAATGTGAACATGCTAGTTTGTCTCACTCAAAATCTCAACTAACTCTATAAATAAAGAGTATGGACACACACGTAAATCTATGGCTATTGAGTTTGTGTTTATTATTGAGATTGTTATTAGCTCCCGTTGGACTTAGTCCAAAACGGGGGCTATTGGATTTGGTCTCGATTTTCGTGTGCATGCGTGCACAACCATATCTCGGACATGTATGGACCGATTTTATTCATACTTTGCACAAAGATAACAAATGATGGTATACATAAGCATGTCTTTTTTTTTCGACATCAGATCCAATATGGCCGACTGGTGGCCATTTTAGTTGTTAAAAAAAAAAACCTGGTGTAGAACATGTCCTCAACGATTTCTCGGACATGCATTTACCGATTTGTTCAAACTTGGCACACAGATAATGAAAGATGATTGACATAAGCACATCATTTTGTTTCGAGATCAGATCCAAGATGGCAGACTGACGGACATTTTAGTTGTACAAAACCTGATGTTGAACACGTCTTCAACCATTTCTCGGACATGCATTTACCGATGTTGTTCAAACTTGGCACTCAGATAATGAATGATGGCTTACATATGCAAGTCATTTTTTTTTTCGAGATCAGGTCCAAGATGGGTGACTGGTGGCCATTTGGTTACCTAAATGTGTTCCCAACCATATCTCAGACATGCTTGGTCCGATTTTGTTCAAACTTGGCACAAGCACAGTACATGATGGCATACACGTGCACCTCACTATATTTTGCAATCTGATCAAAGATGGCCAACTGGTAGAAACTGGCAGCCATTTTAGTTGTGCATAAATATGGGCTAACCTTTTAACTCCATATAGCAAAATTACTAAAACAACGGGGGCTATAACATTTTATGTTTTTTTACTTGTTCTCCATGGTTCTCAAGGCACTAATTACATTATATTATCGTGATGTTGCGATAATCAGGTCTATTATCGTGATACAAGTTTTTCATTATCAACCCAGGTCTAATGTGCACACATGACTGGTCTAGTGTGTGTGTGTG
>CM068952.1:149392146-149407401 GCA_035128595.1 Eptatretus atami
AGAGGAGAAGATATGGGGTAGGGGAGCTGGTAGGTCGTGAGGCAGGTAGTCCGGGGGTGCCATTGTAGGGGATTCGGCAGAGGGTCGTGCCTGCCAAAGGGAGCCACGCGTCCCAGCACGAAAACCGTGCAAGGGCACGAGGAAAATTCGAGGGCGAGGCGCCAAATTGTGAGGACACCAACACAGCGACGGAATTGGGTTTTTAGAACCAATAGATTAAGCGAGAGGCGCTTGTTGAAAGCCCCGGGGTAGTTTAACAGTTAAATGGATAGGGTAGATTAGGAAGTGTACCCCTCCGCACCATCCATCCCTCGCTCTCGTTGTGGGCCGCTGGACCCACTTTGGGTTAGATCGCTGAGATCTGGGGAGGCCATCCCAGGCTTGGTTGGGCCTCAGCACAGGACGCTAGCTCTCCCTTATTCCCCTCCGGAAAGGAACGTAGGGTTGGGAGTAGGCTAGGGACGATAGGTTAGCGAACAAGGACAGTAAAGGGGTTAGGGGACGATTTATAGTGGGGAAGTAGGGAAGTGAAAATAAAACAACAAAAAAAATAATGTTGGGGCTAAATTGGTTTTGACAAATTAGGGGGTGGTATGGACAGTGACAGGCAAAGGCGATAGGTGGGGGAGACGACGAGGTAGGTCCGAGCCCACCTTCTGTGTGCGCCGACCCACCGCACTCCCTCCACAACCTCCACTGCAAGGCCTGTGCCGGCCAACTGCATCGGCTGGCTGTGTTTTGCTACAAGGCCTGTGCCGGCCGGATCGTCTGCAGCTGTTTGTTTTTGCTGCCAAGGCCTGTGCGGCCAACTTCGTCTGCAGCTGCTGTGCTGCACAAGGCCTGTTGCCGTCGGATCGTCGTCGGCCGTTTACTTCAGGCCTGTGCGGCCGGATCGTTCTGCTGTGTTTGCTGCAAGCCTGTGCCGGCCGGATGTCCGACGGCTGTTTTTACTGCAAGGCTGTGCCGGCCAGTTCGTCTGCGGCTGTTGTTGCCTGCAACGGCCTTTCTGCAGGCTATGTTTGCCTCACCTTTGCCATGCCATGCCCACTGCCCTGTTCACCAGCCCCGTTCAATTTTGCTTTGCACCCCCTGTTCATTTCCATGCGCGCCAGGTCCGCAAGCAACAGTTTGCAAGCTGCAGGAACTGTCCTGTTGGCAGCTGCAACACGGGCCTGCAGTGGCGGCCCGTGCACCGGTTTTCTGTTGACTCTTACCTTTTTCTGCAGAGTCCATTGATCCTGGGCATGGGTAGTGTAAATTTGTAAGTAAGGTGTTAAGTTGTATTGTAAATATGAGTGCGCCCCCGGCATGTATGTGTTAGCGCCGGCAATTTTTATTAAGTCTTCCGTGTGAGTGAGTTTGTTTAGTTAGTTACTAGCCCTCAGGTTATTTATTTTGGGACACGAATACCATGAATGTCGCACTCAGGGATCCGTAGGTAAAACGTACTAGGGGAGAACTACACATGATGGGCACACGATAATTTGACGACTCGGGACGAGTCTGTAAAAAGGGGAGGGGGTAGTGTTACGGTCTGGAAATTCGCAAACACCATAAAGGTTCCCGTAGGTGAGATATATTTTCTTAAGTACATGTGTAGTTAGCCAAACCCATTGTATAGAGGGAATTAATGTGATTTCATTCGGACTGCCGATCCTTTGAGTTAGGCGTTTTTTCTGTTCTACCTTTGTTTGATACAACAACAACAACAAAACGCCAGCAGCCACAACCTACCTTCACCACTCGCTACACGCAAACCTCACATCACGCCATTCCAAGCAGCCTCCATGGCCATCGGCACCGCCGAAAACCCTCCACCACCTTCTCCTACGGCCATTCCGCACCACCTGTGGGCACCGAGCGTCGGGCTGTCTTCGGCGATACACGCGAGCCGCGAGTGCAAGATGGCGGGTTTTCCGAGAGAATTCGGATCAGGAATGCTACACCGCCCACATCTGATCCATCCATTAGGAAGCGCGGGGCGGCTTGGCCCCGCCTCCAGACGCGCCTGACGAAAATCGGCATATGCAAATTTTGAGGATCAGGAATGATACACGCCCCTTTTTCTCCGTCCAAGTGCGGCGAGCGTGGCTCCGCCCCTGAGGTCGTTTGGATCCGAGAATTTGCATATGGTGGGTCCCTTGAAGCCGATAAAAAGACGAGGCAGTGAGTCGAGTGAGCAGTGTCGGTGGGCGGAGTCGCGAGACGGAGCTCGAAGCAGAGGTGGGGCAGACGGCTACGGGGGCGAACGGCGCGGAGGGCGATCGGCTGAGGAGGACCTGGAGGCTCGGGTCCGGCGACGCGGAGGTCGGCGACGAGTCGCGTTGAGTCGCGCGTCGCGGGACTCGAGCAAGCCAGCCATACTCCCTCCCGCATCAACATCAATTCCCCCTTTCCCCGCGCTGAGAGAGTGCGACAAGGGGCCCCGTTCCCACTTTACTCCAAGCAGGTGCCAACGAAACTGGGCACCGCCGTGCAGCGACATTTTGCGCGCTCGCCACGAGGGCGCGGGTAGGACCCTTCGGTCTCGTGGACCTGGCCGCTCATCCAGGTTCCACGCGCATTAGGCCACGGCCCAGTCTGACTCCCTTGCCTTTGAGGGGGTTCTTTCTTTGCTTAGTGTGAATGCGTGTTGTGGCGCCGTGTCTTGTAAGGTAGAAACTGTATAAGTGGTCCGTGTGTCGTGTAGTCGGTTTTAACTCCTTTTATATGTGCATTTCTTTTGTTCTATGTGATATATGTGCATTTGCTAATTGTGGCTGTAAATACGTGCTATATGTGTGCTCCGCGTGCCGCGAATAAATGTGCATTGTGTGAACTTTGTTTTCCCGTTTCGCTTCGTCTTTTCTTTTAATTGAACCTCCATCTTGCTTCACGTAAAAGGTTCGTGAGTGGGCTGGATACGCCCGATAATTAATCAGGAACCGTCGAGGCCGACAGATAACACCGCTCGGTTATCCGCGATAGCAAGGAACGGACCGCTTAAGCGGCTCGTGTCCGAAGTCGACCTGCGGCGAGGTGCGATCGCCCGGTTTACCATCCGCGTGGTACTTAGGTAGGTCGAGTTTGGCGAAACACCCTATCCCACGCGGGTGCCGATTGCGGCACGATTGTGTGAGGTCGAAAGGCCCACCCGTGACTGGCTCCGGGCGATAGTTCCCGAGGGTCACGACTGAATTTCGTCGGCGCCGTGGGCGACGTGCGCGATCCGAGTTACGTGGCGATCGCACGCCGACTGCACGAATTCGCAACAATATTACGGACGCAAATCAACAGAACAGTTATTAAACAACATTCTATGATAAAGAGGGATATGTTTTTGCATCAGAGAAGTCTTGAAACAGTTTTTGAGAGAAGGATTGAGAGTAGCTAAAATTAATAGAGTTTGAATATTTAAACAAAGTCCTTGGATGAAAAAGTATATTAAATTCAATACAGATATGAGAACAAATAAAAAGTAAAATTTGAAGGGGAATTCTATAAATTGATGAATAATGCTGTCTTTGAAAGACAATGGAGAATGTTAGAAACGAGCAAAACATTAGATTTGCAACATCTTGAAAGAAGCTTCTAGATTGTAAAATAACCAAGTTTAAGAGAGAAGAGGTTTTTTCAGAGAACTTTTCTGCTATTCATATGGAAAAGGAAAGTATTGTAATGGATATAAACCAATTGATATTGGAACAGCAGTTTTGATTTATCAAAGATATTGAATGTATGATTATTGTGATAATGGCTTAAAGAAAGAGTATGGTGAAAAATGTTTCATTGTTGTTTATGGACACTGATAGTTTTATCCTAGATATAAAAACTGATGATGTTTATAAAGAATATGAAGAAAATATTGGAGTATATGATACAAGTAATTTTAGTAAGAGAGTAGAGTTATTTTCAAAAAGAATGAAAAGGTTATTGGTAAGTTTAAGGATGAGTTGGTGTGAAAAGTAATGAGTGGTTATATTGATTGAGAGCAAAGGCATATGCTTATAAGTATGGTGATCAGATTGATAAGAGGTTAAAGGGAATAACGAAATATGTAATAAAGAAATCAAAACTTTTAGAAATTATTATAATTGTTTTGATGAATAAGAAAGAAGAATATAGGAAAATGAATACAATAAGAAGTTATAACATAAGATATATAGTGAAGAAGTAAATAAAAGGCATTAGGAGCCTTTGATGATAAGACATTTATTTTAGATAATGGATAGATTGTGTTCCATATGGATATTGTATGATAGAGTGATAGAATAGATTGTGTTTTAACGATGGGAAGATGGGTTAGGGTTTTTAAGGGCTACCGCCACGTTTTTTCACAATATATAAATGGTCAAACCAAGTATTAATCAAACTGGAGAGTGGAGAAAATCTCAGTCTTGGTATATAAATGGAAAACATAATGAATGTGAAAAAATATCAAATAAGTCTTATTGAAAAATAACTAAAACAAAGGTAAATAAAACAAATAAGCGAATCAATTTAAAAACTAGTAAGTTAGAGGATGTAAAGAAAAAAAATAAATATCCTTGAATGGACTGAAAACTTTGATGTTTATCAATTGAACAATGGAAAAACAATTTACTATAATCACAAAATGATATGTGGCTCAGGAGGTGGTCAACAAGAGCATTAAGAGAAGTATATCATTTCGTAATGGCACAAAAGGGGTATCTTAAAAAATATAAAGATTCAAATGTTTTATTTTTAAATATTTTAGATGAGGATTATTGTGCAAAGAAAATTAAACTATTGAAGGAATTTGAGAATGAACAAATCTTTATAGGTTCAATGAGTGAGCTAAACAATATGCATTGGTTTTTGAAAAAGAGTACCCCTAGGCTTACATGTTTCAGATATTTCTTTAGAATCACCTTTAACAAATCACATTACTACTTTACTACTTGAACAAATCTTTATTCTTATTGCATTGGTTATTTGAAAAGAGTGCGCCTAGGTTAAAAGGGAGACAAATAAATATACCTTGGAATAAAAAGGGGTTTATTTTTAGGGAAAAAAAAATGAAAATCGCTGAAAATCCCCCATTCATTAACATGGGGGAAAGTGAGCCAGAATCAGTATATTCACCCTACTAACATGTGTGTCCTTATCCCTGTGTCGTAAGAGGCGACCAGGGTTGCGTCAGGAAGGGCATCCGGCGTAAAACCTGTGCCAAATCAGTATGCGGATCATAACGGATGATCCGCTGTGACGACCCCTAACGGGAGCAGTCGAAAGAAGAACAACACACCCATGTATGAACCGCACCCCCATATTTTACCTCTTTTTTCCAATAAACAGGTGTAGTTTATACACCGGAAAATATGGCAATCCATTCCCCTCCATCAGCATTTCTTTCCTTATATAGAATGGTTATAGACCTTTCTTTTTCTATTTATTTTTTGTTATCCAGAATTGAGGCTCATGGAGGAGCTTGAACAAGGATGCAGCAGAACAAAATGAACAGCAGGAGGAGAGTGGGGAAACACACACAACAGCAGGATTGAGACACAAAAGAGAGATATTTGGAATATGAGGGAAGGAAGGAATAATGGGGACTTGGCGAGAACACAAGGGGTGGGTAATGTGGACACAGAAGCAAACTCTCAGGAAGGAAAAAGAGAAATGTTGGAAAGAGGTGGGCATGGGGATAGTTAATGGGGTCAAAAAGATAATGGTTTTAGATGACGAATGATCTGAGATGATGGTGCACTGCTGTCTTGAAAAGATGGTGGTAACTGCTATTCTTTACTATCTTTAAATGGCATGAAATTCTTGACTGTGATGTGTTAATAAGAGATTATTGGAAATGTTAAATGTTCAAAACAGCAAAGAAATTACAGGTGTATATACTGACTATAAAGGTCATGGAAAATGCTCTCTTACCATAAGTTGGGATGTGACTGGCATCTGTGAAGGGTTTTTGGCAGTTTTTGCAACCTGAGTGGAATCAGACACGGAAGGTCTGCTTGGCATACGGCGAGTCTGTTCAGCTTTAATTTGGTCTCTGACAAGGCGCAGTGTATCCAAAGAGATGTTAACTGGGAGAATGAGATCAGAATCTTTCTGAAAAGCAAAAGCCACCATGTGTCATAGAAAAACAATTCCTGTATAAGCAAAATGTCAAGCTTTATAATGTAATGCTAAAATGAAAATGGGGACAATGATCAGTTTCAGCATTTTACCTTTTCTATGTGAGTAAAACAGTGTTTCATTAAATAAAGATTTGTGCAAGCTTTTTGAATTCTGGAAATTTTCGTTTTTATTGAATGGCAATGCAAGCATCGGCAATACCATCGAGAACACGACAAATGGTAAAGTTGGCTGGCAGGATAACCTGGACTCCTAGAGGAACGTGCACTCACCTTTGAGCTGTCTAGCTTGAGTTCAAATCTCGACCTACCTATAAACTGTCATCCTGGTGTTTAGCATGCAGGGTGAGGCATCAATGTGTGTGCGTGCCGTCCATCAGATGGACTTTAATGCTGAAGCACCCATCTGCCAGTACTGGTCAGTGGTCCGACGGTGTCATTCAAAAAGATTAGGCGAGCTATTACTGGCACTCCATATTCTGATAGAGGCACAGCCAAATCCCGGTAACGATGTAAACTGCAGCAGTGCAGCGTGGTGCTGCAAATGAAATGAGGAATGGCAAATGAAGCATATTAATTTTTTGAAAATGGGATTCAAAGAGGCTATCTAATACATACTCACAAGGTATGGGAAAGAGGAAGGTTCAGACTAGAGTGTACATGGAGTACACAGTAGGGAGGGGAGAGGCTTACAAATCATGGTTGATTTTGTTCATAACATAGAACAAAGCTCAGGAAAGAGCTAAATGACAGGGTTGATGCTGATAAAGTGATGAAGCAGTGGGAGTTGACATACAAAAGAGTATGGATAAATTGGGAAGAAATTATCACACCAGCAGCATAAATAGGGCCAAAGAAGAGAGGACAAGGGAACTCAGTGGGCTGAATAGACAAGGAGCATGTAAGCAGACAGAAAATCTGACAAATGTGGTAAATGTGGAATTGTGTGGGTGGACAGGAGAGGAGAGTCATACATACATATACTGTATATGGATAACCTGAAATGGTGATAGATCGCCATTTAAGGGAGTTGAGAGGAAAAACACAATTGGACAGACTTTAAGGAAGGTAATTCTACAGTCGAGAGAAGACAGGGACAAAAAAAAAAACGTAGAGGTGAGCAGTTAGGTTGGATTTGGGGACAGTAATAACTTTGAGTTGCTTGTTGAGCGAGTGTGGCCTGGTTCGGCACGTGTGTAACAAGTAGCTGAGAGGGCAGGTGTGGTTTAGGTCAGAAATGATGCAACTTCTAATCCACTAACTTTTCTGCAATGAGAGGTGCAGGCCTTACACCTCGGAATCCAGTTGAGTAACTCCAATTAGCCTTGGGGACTTTTATTCCCACCATTTTGAGGAGTGCAAGGTGACATATGCAGCACCAGCCCACATTTGACATCCATATGAAAGAGCTGAATGACAGGGGTGTTGTTGGTAATGTGATGAAGCAGGAGTTGACATACCAGAGTATGGAGAAATGTGGAAGGAATCTCCTTCTCATTCATTCATTTTTCCCCACCTGTGGACTCAACTGCCACATTCTCTTCAATCTCATTTATTCCCTCCAGGTCTTCAAGACAGCTGTTCACCACCATCTCAGATCATGCCTCATTCAAAACTATGATATTTTGTACCCCCCCCCCCCTTCCACCTCCACCCATTCACCACCAAGCCCACTTCCTTCCAAATTTCCAGTTTTTCCTTCATGAGAGTTTCCTTCTGTATCCATTTTGTACACCCCATGAATCCTCTACCTCTCATTCCCCTCCACATCCATTACTTGTCCAAGTCTCGCTGTATTTTGTCCTTCAACCCTGCTGTTGGTGTTTCCCCATTCTTCTGTTCTGTTGCATCGTGATACATTCAGTGTTGTAGCTCTTCCACCAGCCTTGGCTTTGTGTACAAATTTTATTTACTCCATCACTCCATGACACTGAGGATAAAGGCTCAAACACTTATAGGAGCTAGAAGCAGCTGAAGAATGACTTAGCTCTGCATTGGATTCTAACACCTCCCTGCCCTGGATTTCTTCCATATATGTGTACATCTATATAATAATATGCTTGTTCGTCTGTCCATCCGACCGGCCATTTGTCTGTCCATCTGTGTGTGACATTCCATTCCACCCATTGGTTGGACAGCTCACCTGACTCCACCCAGAATTTCATTCTGATGAAAAAAAATATCATCTGGCCGCCATGTTGGTGCTTACTGCTATGCGAAGCCAAAGACATCTTCAGAGCGGTCATATTTACAATCGCCATGCCCTCCCTACAAGTTTTCGCTTCAGTGTAAAACAACCAAAGCAACCATATAAATGATGCCAATAGGCACAAGTTTATTGGCACAATTAACCTGCTCATGGTTACATCTTTTCCACATATCGAGTGGGATTGTAAATTGGACAGGCGACCGTGATGGGCCATGACATGAAGGAGCTCTTTCAGTCGCAGTTTTTGTGAAGTTGGTGATAGCATGATAGGAGAGGGGAATGTGTTAAATATTCTGCTGTTTCGATGCGTGAATGCCCGTTTGCTTTGATGAGCAGGAGGAGGTTGAGGACAGAGTTGGGGTGGGGAGGGGGTTTGAAGGCTTGAAGGGGATTGACCCCTTAGGGCTGGGAGGGGAAGGGTCAGGGCTTGGGGTGGGGGAAGGAGAGAGAGCAAAGATAGGACAAAGTTGGGGATTTGGGAGAGGGAGTTGAGGACTTTCGGTTAGGGAGTGGGGGGGAAGAGAGTTGAGGAGTTGTGGGGGGGAAGAGAGTTGAGGAGTTGTGGTGGGGGGAGAGGGTTGAGGAGTTGTGGTGGGGAAGAGGGTTGAGGAGTTGTGGTGGGGAGTGAGTTTGAAGACTTGGAGTGTGGAGGGGATTGATGCCTGAGAGTTGGGAGGGTGAGGACTTGGGGTTTGCAAGTTTGGGGGGGGGGGGGGAGAGTGAGGATTTTCATCATATTTTACATTGCGCAGATGTTCTTCAGGTCCCTGCTCATAATAAATTAATATAATGCTATGTTTTCATGTAATGAGCTGATATTCACTGAAAATAGCTCACACATTTCTTAAAAGCAGCATGAGTAAAAACAGCAATTTGATGCCCCATATTTAAACAAATCTACATTACTGCAACACCTGATGTCATTTTCTGGTTGAGGATAAAAGCCTCCACAATACAAGTAACACTTCATCTCTGGGCACCATCAAGAGCACACAAAAGGAGCAATTATTGCATTCCTATTTGACCAAGTGTTATGGCAGAGATGTATAACCTGATGTTGGTACAATGTTGGTAATAACTACAACCCTCCGTACCTCTTCAAAGCCCATCTCAAACAAACACTCGACAGCACCACGGAAGGGAAGCAAGCGGTTGCTGAAAGTAGGATCATCCAGGTGAATACAGCGATATTTCTGTTCCTGTGGGTTTCTGAAACAAATTAAAATAACTTTTTGAGTTCCTGGAGATCAGAAGGGTAATTCCATGTAAAAATGGACATGAAGCATAAAATTTGAAAATGTATTTTTCAAAAGGATTTCTGTTGGACGGTGTTTAGTTAGGTCGAATTTTCATAATTTATGCGATATTTACTCCGTGGATGATGTCACG
Organism: Eptatretus atami; assembly: GCA_035128595.1. Taxonomy (NCBI): domain Eukaryota; kingdom Metazoa; phylum Chordata; class Myxini; order Myxiniformes; family Myxinidae; genus Eptatretus; species Eptatretus atami. The sequence goes on from CM068952.1 coordinate 149,401,834, forward strand.
TGATTTGGCGGCCATCATGAAAGAACTGCCTCAACGTCTTCTCAACGGTAAGTCATTCTGTCTGTTATCATTTTGTCGAAAATATGGCTATTTGATGAATGTTTTAATCCGAAGTAGTAATCGCTGATGAATATTACTGATATAGGATCAGGCTGTAACTACTCATCAACATATTTGGTCCATTTTTCTCTGTGCCTATAGATCAACATCAACAAGGCATATGCAAGCAATGAGGCTTATACAAGCTGTTAGACAACCAAATGTTCGCTGATGTATGTAAGAGATTGTATAGATATCATAAAATGCGCCCTAGGATTGACTATCCAATATGTGATCGCATGGGTTACGTCCGTTCCATTGCTGAGTTACGTCCGTTACAGTGAACTTTTCAAAATATTTTAACAAACAACAGACAGATCATATCGTTGGAATATAGAAAGTATGCTACTAATGCTTAGTTTGCTTACCGTGAATGAAAGGTATACTACAAATTCGTTATTTCGCAGGATTTAAGAATTGTGCTATGGCCAGTTTCAGTTGTGTCCATTTCGATGTTACGTCCGTTACGCCTCTTAAATGTTGATTTTTGCTTTAGTGGTAGACTACACAGTGGGGTTTGTACCAATATCAGAAAGCCATAGAGACTAATTACGATATGTAATAAAGAAACTCTCTGTAATATGGCCAACCTTTTCAAAATTTCAACATTAGTGATGCAATTTTTGTCTCAATGTTACGTCCGTTACGCTGGAATTACCCAGAAAGCACCGTGCAAGACTTATGTGCTCACAAAATGCAGTCAAGTAATTGCATGCAAAAACGTATTGAAGTCCGTTCCAAGAATGAAATGGACTTTGATACGTTTTCCAGGAAGTTCTGAAAAATAGCTGGGGCCGACGGTATACCAAATGGTAGACAGTTGTAGCGGTACAGTCCACGATGTGTATTGATCATTGTGTCTCCTTCGAATGCTCGGCTAACGCCACTTGTATGTAAGCTGACGTGAGGTCCAACTTAGACCACTGTTTTCCACCGCTCATCTCTGCTTGAAGATCCCCCACCTTTGGAATTGGATACTGGTCAACCACTGCTGCCCGATTAGCAGTTCCTGCCCAATAAACCTGGGCCACTTTGAGTAACCACCACTCGTAATGATTGTTGCTGACTTCAATGTCTCACTGTGACAACAGCCTACCATACCAAGGGGACTGTTTCACCAGTGAATGTCTTAATAGTATGGAGAACGAGGCAATGGTAGTCTATTTTTCAGAGACTCATAAATCTTCTGACTAATGACTGAGCACGATGCTCCTGTATCTATCTCCATGTCAACCTTGGTCCCTTAAATGTTAACTGTGCACACAAAAGCTCCAGAAATGGAAATGTGACACAATATACCATACTCCATGTTACCGTGTTCCACTGAGGAGTGATCCCCATACCTGGATGTCGCCGACTGGTGCGTCCACACCCGTTTATGAATCGAGACAATGTACTCGAGACTTCGGTTGAGTCACTCCGTGACAATTGGAGTCCACCTTCACTCCACTGGTATTTCAGATAGAAAATTAAAAGTATTGTCACGTGTACGACTCACCTGCTCTCACCTGAAACTGCAAGCGATTGCAGATGGGAACTGTACACACTGGGAATTAATGACCTAGATATTTTGCTCTCCAAAATACAAACTATTTTGCCCCCCCCCCTCCCCTTACCGTATCCTATAAAAGTCTTCATCCACCCCGGCCCCCTCTCCCACACAAACACTCCTTTTCCACCCATAAAACACAACACCCCGGTGATGTCCCTTACTGTGCCAGTCCCACTGTTCACTTCCCTACTGCTCATAACTGGTTTTACACTTTAGACTGGTGCCTCAGTGCCAGGCCCATACTCAGAAGGGGTCCATAATGACCGAAATATTTAAACAAATCTATCTATCTATCTATCTTCGATATACAGAACGTGGCCAAAAGTATGTGGACAGATTCTCGTCCAACATCTCATTTCAAAATGATGGGCATTAATATGGAGTTGGGCCCTCTTTGCTGCTTTAACAGCCTCCACTCTTCTGGGAAGGCTTTCCATAAGATGTTGGAACATTGCTGCAGGGATTTGCTTCCATTCAGCAACAAGAGCATTACTGAGGTCAGACACTGATGTTGGGCAATGAGGTATAGCTCACAGTCGGCGTTGCAATTCATCCCAAAGGTGTTTGATGGGGTTTAGGTCAGGACTCTGTGCAGGCCAGTCAAGTTCTTCCACACCAATCTCAAAAAAACTATTTCTGTCTGGACCTCACTTTGTGCATGGGGGCATTGTCGTGCTGAAACAGGAAAGGGCCTTCCCCAAACAGTTTCCACAAAGTTGGAAGCACAGAATCATCTCAAATGTCATTGTATACGGGCGCATTAAGATTTCACTTCACTGGAACTAAGGGGTCTAGCCCGAATCATGAAAAACAGCCCCAGACCATTATTCCTCCTCCACCAAACTTTACAGTTGGCACTATGCATTCAGGCAGGTAGCGTTCTCCTGGCATCCGCCAAACCCAGATTTGTCCATCGGGTTGCCAGATAGTGAAGCGTGATTCATCACTCCAGAGAAAGGGATTCCACTGCTCCAGAGTCAAATGGCGGTGAAGTTCACACCACTCCAGCCAACGCTTGGCATTGCGCATAATGATCTTAGACTTGTGTACGGTTGCTCAGCCATGGAAACCCATTTCATGTAGCTCTCAAAGAACAGTGTTTGTGCTGACGTTGCTGCCAGAGGCAGTTTGGAACTCGGTAGTGAGTGTTGCCACCGACGACAGACCATTTTTTCGCACTACATGCTTCAGCACTCGGCAGTCGCGTTTTGTGAGCTTGTGTGGCCTACCACTTCACGGCTGAGCTGTTGTTGCTCCGAGATATTTCCACTTCACAAAAACAGCAGTTACGTTTGACCGAGGCAGCTCTAGCAGGGCAGAAACTTAACAAATTGATTTGTTGGAAAGGTGGCATCTTATGACGGTGCCACATTGACAATGACTGAGCCCATTCTACTGCCAACATTTGTCTACGGAGATTGCATGGCTGTGTACTTGATTTTATACACCTGTCAGCAATAGGCGTGGCTGAAATAGCTAAATCCACATACTTTTTGCCGTGTAGTGTACATATATATATATATATATGTTGAGCATGGAACATCACCAACATTGAAAATTCAGCCAGTGTTGGTGAAAAGGGCTTGGTGAAAATACTTAAAACAATCAAAGTAACCTTTGTCCTCATTGAAATGATGACTCCTCAGAATGGGAAATCTGGCGAATACAATGAAAAGATAAAATATATTGTGATGAAGATCTGCCTATCACATTAACCAACAACAGATCTTCTTGCAAGGGAAAGATCAATGCTTTACAATCTAGGAGAGAAAACAGTGCTTGGATGTTGTTATCTTACAAAGAACAGATGCCCTCAAAAGCGGGTGGGGGCATAACAAAATAATATATATATATAGTTTACCTAACTGCTTGCGAGCCAGAGTTTTGACTGAGCTGGAATGCTTTAGGTATTGTGTTCACCTACTCTCATGTATATACTTTTTGGTGCACATTAAATGCTCTTCTCTACCATGATCAGCGCGGACATTGCTTGATTTCAATCAGCTATGGAACGTGATCTCGACATTTGGCGTAGTGCGGCAGGATAAGGCGGACCAAAGGGGGCGAACAGCGGCCTTGGTGAGACGAAAGAGGAGAAAAGCCGGCCGGCTTAAAAATAAGGTAAGAACTGCCTCTTTTCTCACACCAGGGCATGCAGGTTCGCTACTCTTTGTGATCTGTCCTTATCTTTAAAGAACGGAAAAAGAGGAGCTTTAATGTACATCAAAAGAGGGGTACCCCGGGGGTTTAAGTGTCCGAAGGAAAGATTGAAGATGACGCAAGCAGGCTCATCTAAGAAATCTTTGGAGGACAGTGTCTAAAGGTGAGATTGCAGGGTACAACCCCTGGGAGGGTTTGTACCTGAGACATCTCTAAAAGACACAAGGTATTTCTGTGGGGATTGAGGACGTGGAAGGTGTGCAAGGGAGTGTGAGGGTTCGTGGAAAGGTGTGAAAGACACTCAACCCAACCCGAGACCACCCCAGGCAAAACACTGACCAGTCCAAGAATACTCTAGAAATTATCAAGGAGAATGGGAAATAAAACGTCAAAAACTGAAGTTGGATAAAGAATGCCCCACCCACTAACACCGTGGCGGGAATGATGTATGGAAAAAGACCCATGCCCATCCCGAGATGGGGCTCTTTTAGAGCAGAAAATATAGATAACTTGTCATGTCGATTAGAACAACGGACAAGTGATAAGTTAGAACCAGAGCCAGATCTTGAAGCCTGTAAGATGTGTAAGGAAGAAGCATGACAAATAAAATAATGTTGAAAAAAGAAAAAAAGAAAAGTTGTAAGTGTTAAGATTAAAAGAATAAGTTGAGAAAACACCTTGCCCCACCCGTGCAACTGCAGTGCACGGAGCGAGGCAATCAATGGAGAATATCAGGTAAACCCGGAGGGTTTCCTTAATCCGTCGAGGTTGTGTCCAAACCTGGAAGTACGAGGTCGCTGGCCACGACTTTTGCCTTCCCGGTGAGGAGGTGGCCGAAAAACGCCGGCGGAAGGAAGGTTACAGTGCAGCCAACTCAAATCGGTAAAATATACATTGAAAAGAGCATGAGCTGAGATTAAAATGTGATAATATTTGGAAATTGAGCAAGGTGTATAAAGAACAGCAGACGAAGCCAGGCTAATCGTGAAAACGATACTTGGAAATGGCAGGTGGGAGGAATGATGCCCCATTGTGAGAATGTGTGTTCCGCTGTGTGGAGAATGTGTTTGCTTTGCCTGTAGGATAATAGCTGTGTCGAAGTGCATATGCTGTGCCAGAGTCGTTCTTGTGTGAAATGATAACTGCTGCTAGGAAGGCAATGGCAGACCACCCACTGCAACCTTTTAGTCAACTCAAGCAGGCAAAGAATTCCTTGCTTATCATGAATGAAATAATGACATCCTAGAACCAGGACAAAGATGTTAGGTAAGCTGCAGACTCAATAAAATGGAAATGCTTTTGGGGTAAATGGCTCGTGATCTTTGACCACGTGGCCAGTGCGGGCCTTGTTCACGGAGCGTTAATCCTCTGCCTGGCACAATCGAGCTCCCTGTACGAAAGTGGACAGAGGACATGTCTGTTGTCCTTATATGAGCCTCTATCTGTCAGGAAAATTGACCATAAGAGCTGGTAAGCGAGACTGGTTTTAGTAACACCCTGCTGTGAAGTATGGATTTGCCGATCTGTGCGCGCTTTTTGTTTGGAAGTCGGTTGCATGGAGTTTGACTGAAGAGGGAGAAGATGCTTTGTAAAAGAAATATCTTTTTTTAAAACTGAATGAAACACGGAAATTATCAGCACTGTTGGTTGCATCATTATTGTGAGAGCTCAGTTTTAATGGACCTTGGAGCTCCCAAGGTGTCTTTCATAAAGACAAGACCATTGTGTGCTGGACCCTGAGTAATTCAAATTACAGT
>CM068952.1:149432464-149452584 GCA_035128595.1 Eptatretus atami
AAGTTTGCTTTTGTTTTGTTTTAAATAAACTGTACCAAACTTCCTGGTTTTCTGTGGGGCACCCTGTAGATAAGCCGCATAAATGGAGGATGTCTCATCACGTTTCTGTCGTTTTCGAATTTGCTCTTCACTTGTATAAACAGCAAAGCATGATTTACGCCACACAAGTTTGGGTGTAGTGTCAGCCGAAGCTCAAAAATTGATGGTAACCTGTCAATAGAATCGCTGTATTTATAATGTGGTAACTTTTGCCTGTCGGCAGTTGCTGTTTTCATCGAATCCAGTCCTTTTGATATTGCAGAAAATGTAACACCACCTTTTTGCAATTCTTGGCAAATGATACAAATATCAAGGGACACAGACTGGCTGCTTTAAGTTGGTAACTAGATCCATGCTTGTTTTGATCTAAAATGAAACAAGCAAGACATTTACATTTCAAGAAAACTTTCCATTCACAAGCAAAAAATGAGACAGCCACAAGGCACCATAAAGATATAAAGTTGTTTTTTTTGTCCCCGCATGCATCAAAAACTGTTTTTTAGCTCCGGCTGTTTCGAAGAACAGAGAGCTATAGCGATACCCCGGCGTGAGCGTCAGCGTCAGCGTGAGCGTGAAAATGTTAAAGTTTTTGGTGCAAGTTATTTTCCTTTCTAATGTTTATCTTACACACTATTTTTTATACGCCGATATATATATATATATATATATATATATATATATATTATATATATATATATATATATATATTAATATATATATATATATATACAGTATATACGGGGCATATTATGTGATACGGTCGTCCGTCCGTCCGTCCGTTCTCTAACTCCCAAAGTTTTCAACTTTCACGTTTCATATTTGGTACATAGGTACAGACTGTGGAGACGGTGTGTCTCGACATACGTTCGTCATCTAAAGTGGGGATGGACAGGATGTGTTTTTGTTCCTGTCCGCACTCTAACTCCCAAAGTTTTCAACTTTCACGTTTCATATCTGGTACATAGGTACAGACGGTGTGTCGCGACATACGTTCGTCATCTAAAGTGGTTGCCAAGGCAACCAGGATGCTGTTTCCATGTAGTAGCACAATTCTGTAATACCTTCTTGTTCGGGCGTATATGTGCTCACTTGCGCTCTTGTTACTGATTACATATACAAATGCATATATTGCTTTAAAATTATTTGGATCGACTTCACTGCAATGCTTTATAAAAAATATTAATTATTAGACGAGTCTTTTAAAAACGATAAATGTATAAACAGGCGAGCATTGGGTGGCTTTGACACCAACTCTGGTTTTAATTATTATTAAAAAAAATTTCAAACTTCATGCCATTAAAACTTACTCCCAATGACAGCACCATCTATTCTACATCCAATTGTGACATGCGCAGAACGCATCTAGCCATTCATATTCAATGAACTCCATCCATGTATAAAACGTGGGGAAAGGTATTAAAAAAATTTTTCTTTTTTTTTAATAAAAAATATTTTTTTATAAAAAAAAAAAAGGAAAATAAATCCGCATGCCCACATTTTTTTCACGACCACGGTTGACGAATCATGACATAAACCACCTGGCAACATCTATACTATGTGATCTGAACCATCTTTGTCAACCCACATGATAAACAATCCAGGTGCAGATCCGATGACCTTTGACCTAAAAAGTCAAAATTACATCTGATAAACAAAAGATTCATTTTCGGCACCAAAGTAATCCAGAAAAAGTTACCAGCTTTTCCTCAAAAATGTTTCAGACAGCATTCAAAATGTTTCAAAAAAGCCACATTTTTGGAATTTGGCACTTCTATTATTGACCTGTCATCAGCATACAACACATTTTAGCAGCGAGGTTGCTTTCTGAAATGCCAGTTTGCTTCAGGACCACCATCTGGTCAACTTCATCCAAATGTTGATATCCAACCGCTGCTTCCAGGTTCACCTGAATGGACAGAAAAGCAGAACTCATACCATTAAAAAACAAAGTAGTTCCTCAAGGCTCTCTTCTAACACCAGTCTTATGCAATGTGTATTCCCCAGAGCCCTCTTGGACTACAGGCACCAAATTTGCATATGCTGACGATCTTGCAACCCAGCATGTAAGACTTTTGAGGACGTTGAAGATCCTCTCAGCCGAGATATTTGAGCACTGAACCTCCAAATCACCAACGGCGACGATCTTAATGCTTAGAAAAATGTCTGCTCTGTATTCCATTTACAGAACTGCAAGACAAGGAATCAACTGGAAGTGCAGCGAAACAACATCCCACTGCCCTTCATTCACATACCTCCGTGTCCAACTCAATTGGGCCCTGACTTTCAGGCAGCATGCACAAAAAGTGGTGAGGAAAACAGCCACAAGAGCAAACCTAATTCAAACACATGACTGGGCAGCAGACTTCTCTCCCCTCTCCACCTCAATACTTACACTAGTGTATGCTCTTGCAGAATACTGTGTCCCTGGTTGGGGCAGAAGCCACCACACAAAGGTGGTTGACAGGCACCTCAATACATCTTTCAGATCCATTTGTGGCTGCTTATGATCCACACCCACCCACCACCTTCTAGTTCTTGCAGGCATCCACCCTCATCACATCAGGTGTACAGCCATCACAAGACAGGCAGTTCTCAGAGCTTCAAATAACGCAGAACATCCACTCCAGAACAAACTCGTGGTAGAATTGCCCCCTTAAAGACTGAAAAGCTGTACCCCTTTTCATCAGAGTGTCCTGAACCTATATCACATCTCATGACAGGTCTAGCAGACGCACATGGCAACTGAACCAGTGGCAAACCAACCAACTTGGCGGCCATCTGCAACAACTCCCCCTTTCCACTAAACCCCCAGGAAGGAATGGTGCTACTTGAACTGGCTTTGGTCAGTTTAGCAGCAACATGTTCACCTGAGGACAGATCGTCACCACAATGCGAATGTGGACATCTTCAAACTGCAGACCACCTTGTGCAAGACTGTCCAACTCACCAACTGGCAGGGCAGGAACTACAGAACCTGACACTACATGCCCACAACTGGCTAAGTAAGGACATCAACCATTATATCATAGATACAGCATTCACACCAGAAGAAAGAAGTTGTTTCGCTCAATGTATCTTTGTAGTCCACAATTTGGAATGACAGTATATCAATGAAAAGCACCGATGTCGAGTGTAATAATCACAAAGCAGAGCATGATCAATTTGTGGAATGCAACGCGTCCACATTCCATTATTTGGAAATGAAAATACAGGGTGGTTGGAAAGTCACCTTACCCCTGCTAAATTTCTCACACCTCCCTCCCCCTCCATGGGAATAATGACTCACCAACACGAGTGTCAGCAGGAAGTTAGACGGCTTGGCAGACACAAGTTGTTAGTGTCGAAGAGTGGTTGGTTGCTTGTGTTTGGCTGCATGAAAGATGTCCAAGAGAAATCGACAAATTCAGTTGTGCAAAGAGAATGATGGAAGGCATACAGATGCAACCTAGAATGGCACTCGGTCGAGCATACACTCCGCCAGGTTCAACAGTTCATGTTTTGTATGCCACCGAAAGACCGGATCTGCATCTGGATCTCAACCAAAATCAAATCGGCTTGTTCTTGTCACCTATCCACTCATCCACCAAGTTTTGTCATAATCCATCCACAAGTTTTTGAGATATACCTGCTCAAACAGATAAACAAAGAAGGGTGCAAACAACCTATGTTCACCTTCGGTGGTGGAGGCAATGACGGATTAATTGTTTTAAGCACAGTATTGTAGAATAAAACCTGCATATTAAAAGCCACCTTGTATAATAGCTGTCGCCATACTCCACCAAAACAGAACATGTTTTTGGTTGTCAACAGAAACTGTCAATATTGTTGTGGGCCAGGGGTCGGGTGAGAAGACCACCAGGGGGGAAGCTATCTCGGGTTGCCACCAGACTCCCCGGAATTTAAAGCCATCGCACACGGATAATTCCGTGATTCGGCAGGTCGCTAACCGACCGTAAACACAAATAACTCAACCACGTGACTTAGGGTCCTCCGTATAGGAATAGTTAATCCGGTTACCTAAAAATAACCACGTGATCTAATTTCCGGGGGACACGCCCTCAGTACGCCTTGTCCAAACCGGATCACTTTACTGAATCAGATGCAGCCGAGCGACACTGCCAAGGACGTACCGGCTAAAAGGAACGGATCGTTGGGAATAAAGTCCTGGCTAAGGTAGGATATGGACCATGCTGGAACAATGAAAGAACAGACAAAAACGAGCTGGGAACATTTCCACAATTAATTTATGAACAGGCAGGCGAGGAAAGGTATGTGGCACAGTGAATGTTGTTTGTTGTCTGTAGCAGGGATAGGAAGAAATGTGAAAGGTGCGGCAATATACAAGCAACTTACAAAAGCAGACACAGAGCAGAGTTATCCCGATATAATTCTTGTACACCCTTAACTTAACGAGGACAGGTGCCAGGACGCGCACACACACACACACACACACACACACACACACACACACACACCGATGAAGAGGATTGATGAAGAGAAAAGGAGAGGAGATGAGGCTAACGGCTCTCTCACACCTTGCACGATTACCGACTGCACCACCAGTACGTTTTGGGGGGGATGCTCCGCTGGGCGATACCTCCCTGACAGCTGGGCGTCATCTCTTGCTTCGTGGTACTTCGTGCAGCGAGGTCAGTCCAGAGAAGAGACGCGACCGTCGGGCGTGAAGGGAGGGACTTGGGTGGAGTCAGAACCCAATGAATGGAGAGAGGCGAGCCGAAGCAAGTGGACGGAGAAGGTGGCGAGGTGGTGAAGAAGGCGAGTCAGCAGACAAATTGGTAAAGCAGGTGGAGCTAGCAGCAAATGGGTAGTTGTCAATCCAAGCCAGACAGAACGAGCCGACAGGAATGAAGACAGGAATGATGGGAAGGAACGAGCACATGAACGCACACCAGCGGCTCCGTGACCCATTTTATAAATCCCATGGTGCGGGTGGGGGTGACGACCCAAAGCTATGTGTCGTCATCCGAATCGGGCATCTGATTGAACCCCGCCAGCACACGGCCGGCTGCCATGACCGGAAGCGGCTCCACTTTACTTCTGGCCAGATGGTTCCAAGCGGCGGAATAGTCTCACTCCGAACACCATGACATGACTCGCCCTGCACCGAACTCCTGATATTGTTAGGATTTCTGGCCCGCCAGGCGTGGATCGGCCACGTAACTCGAATCGCGACCGCGTCGCCCACCGGAAGGACAATTCAGTCGTGACCCTCTGGAACTACCGCCAGGAGCAGTCACGGGTGGGGGTTTAACCTCACACAACCAGTCCGCATTCTACCGCGCGAAATAGGGTGAATGCCGAATGTCGATATACCTAAGTACCGCGCGGGTAGCGTACCGAGGAGTTGTACCACGCCGCAGGTCGACTTCGGACACGAACCGCTTAAGCGGCTCGTTCCGTGCTAAAGGGATAACCGAGCGGAGTTATCGCCAGCCTCGACGGTTCAGTTTTACTTATCGGGTGTTTCAACCCACTACCAATCCCTTATGTGATGCAAGATGGAAATTTCAACCAGAGGAAAGGACGCAACGAAACGGGAAACAGTTTGACAAGCACTTTTAATTCACACTCAGACAAGCACGTATTTACAGTTATAGCAAGAACAACGCAGAGTTAAAACGAATAAAGCAATGTACAAGCACTTAACGGGTTTACTTAATAGACTGGCGCCACACACACACATTTACACAAAAGCAAAGAAAATACAAGCCACCCTCACAGGCAAGGAGGCAGACGTCCGTGGACCAATGAAACGTGGGACCTGGTGATCGGCCAGGTCCACGAGACCGAAGGGGTCTTACCCGCGCCCTCGTGGCCGATGGCGGGCTAGCCGCAATGTCCGCGTAACGCGCCTGACTCCGTGCCCCTGGTATGGTCGGTGAGCTCCTTTGGCGTGCGTTGCGCAGGCACGTGTTGGTCGGCACCACGGTTGGGTTGGGGAACGGACGGGGTTCCGGCGCTATCTCAGCGCGGATGGGGGGAATTGTTGATGCTGGGGTCGGGAGAGGGGAATGGCGGACGCTCCGTCCGCTAGCGGGGTCTCGGACCGCACCGATCCGGCGACTCTCGCCCTGAGTCCTCTTCTGCGTCCCTGCTTCACTCCGGACTCGTCCCTCGACCCGGCAACGCAACCTCAACGACGACCTTCGTCTTCACTCGACAGCCAGCCAGCACAGCACCGCACAGCTCAGCACAACCAACACTTCGCGAGTCGCCTTGTGCTCGCGTATTTATAGACCGGGGGAGGAGCGTGTATGCTAATTCGCGGATCAAAACGCGCTTGGAGGCGGGGCCACGCACCCGACGTTTAGCCATTGGTCGGGCAAAAGGGGCGTGAGCCTCTCCTGATCGATTTCCCTCCTAAAAAGAGTCCACTGCATCGCGCTTGGGCGGGGCAACCCACCGACGTTTAGCCATTGGTCGGGCAAAAAGGGGCGTGAGCCTTCCTGATCCGATTTCCTCTTGCAAAGGCATCCATTTGTACTCGCGGCTCACGCGTTCGGCAAGAATCACCGAACGGCCCTGGACAGCACGACTTCGGTGTTGGCAAGTGGTGTGGTTGATGGTTGTGGAAGGAGAAAGGCGAAGGTGGTGGGGGTTTGCTGTGGTGGTTTGGTTGTTGGCGGGCGTCGTTTGAGAATGGCGGTGAAGCGATGTTTGCGGGGTGGAGTTGTGGAGATAAAGAGGCGAAGGTGGTGGTGTTTGAGTTGTTGGCGGGCTTATTGGTCCAAAATAACGATAGAGAAAGAAAAATGGCTAACTCAAAGCGTCGCAGCCCGGATGAATCACACATATATCCCTCTAAACCAGGGGTTCCCAACCTGTGGTACGGTACAGTTACATTTGGACTTTCTCGGTGGTACGCGGCAACGTGCTTTTTTTAATTATTATTATTTTTTTAAACGCAGTTTTTATTTTACTCTCTCTCATGCAGCTTGTGCACAATAATTACATTGATATCGAAAGCGGCTGTACACTGACAGCTTCTTTGTTATCGGCCATTGTGCACAAGTCTTATTCGTTTTGTCTCTACACACACATCATTGCTTATTGCCCGGCTTTTGTTACCGTTAATCGTTCACCAGCATCATGTCAATGCGAAAATATTCGGAGAGTTATCTCAAGTTAGGCTTCACTTCCATCCAAAAAGGTGAATTAGAAGCTCCACAGTGTGTGATTTGTGGAAAAGTTCTCGGCAATCAATCTATGAAGCCAAGTCTTGAAGCGCCATTTTGATTCTGTTCATCCTGAACACAGTGACAAGGACCATGATTTTTTTCGTCGGAGGAAAATGCTTGAAAAGAGCACGCTTCGACGGCAGCGGCAGTTTTCAACAGAGTCCACGGCAGCCTAAAGGCATCCTACTTAATTGCACTGGAATTGCAGACAAGAAAAAACCTCACACCGTCGGTGAAAGCCTCATCCTTCCCGCACAAAGGATATCGTACGTCTCATGCTGGAGAACAAAGCGCCAAGAAGCTCAATTCTCTTTCGTTGTCAAACAACACAGTTCAGAGGCGCATTGAAGAAATGTCAACCAATATTGTGACCAGGGTGGTGGCAGAAATCAAGGCATCTCCATGCGGATTTTCTATGCAATTGGATGAGTCAACTGACGTGAAATTGTGCCCAACTGTTGGCGTCCGTTCGGTTCGTGCATAAGCCAAGTTCAAGGATGAAATACTATTTTGCCCCCGCTTAAAACCACAACGAAAGCAAAGGACATTTTCGAAGAGGTGTCTTCCGTCTTTGATCAAGTTGGGCTGTCATGGGTTGATCTGAAAGGCTGTACTACAGATGGTGCTCCAGCTATGTTGGGGTGCAGATCAGTGTTCCAACGCTTGTGAAGGCAGTTGCTCCTGAAGTGCGCGGCCTACACTGTACGATCCACCGCCACGCACTCGCAGCCAAGGCGCTCCCAAGCCATTGACTGATGTTCTCTCAACCATGATCAAAATTGTGAACCATGTGAAATCCAGGCTCTCAATTCGCGACTTTTCAAGAAACTTTGCGAGGATTTCGACTCCGAACATAGAGTTCTCTTATTCCACACTGAGGTGAGATGGTTATCCGTGGAAATATGGCGGAGCGCGTGTTTGAACTGCGAGCTGAGCTTCGTGAATTCTTCGAAAACGATGGAAAACCAAAGACTGTCGATGTCATCGCTGCTTTGAACGACCCGACTGGGCATTGCACCTGGCTTATTTGGTCGACATTTTCTCTCAGTTAAACGCCCTGAACAAGTCTCTTCAGGGGACTGGCACGACTATCATTGACTTCATAGACAAGGGATTTCAGGAAAAACTCCGTCTGTGGAAGACGAATGTCGAAGCGGGAGTGGTGGTCATGTTTTCTTGCACGGCCGATATTCTTCAGAAGCGTGAAAAGAATCCCCCAAGGAAGTTCATACAACTGGTAAAAGATCACCTCGCTTATTGGATGAGGAATTAAATTCCTATTTTCCGGATCTCAAGGAAACTGGATCTGAAAATGATTCGCAACCCATTTCGCATGAATGCATTGGATTTGCCACCTGGGACAGGACTGCAGGAAAGCTTGATTGATCTCCAGACGACTCCACAGCCGCGAGATCAGTTTCACGAGATGAATCTTGCGGACTTCTGGTGTGGAATGTTGGGGTCTTACCCTAAGCTAGCTGCCCTGGCTGTTCATTCGCTCATAGTATTCCCATGTACATGGCTGTGTGAAGCTGGGTTCTCTTCAGTCGTTATTCTAAAAACAAAACAAAGATCCCGACTGGATGTTGAACATGATGTTCGGTGCGCTTTATCCAAAACAAAGCCTGACATCGACCTGCTTGTGAGCAAGAAGCAGGCTCAACCATCCCATTGACTGGACATGTTACACAATCAAATAGGTACTTACTGTATCATTCTTTTGTTCAGATCAGATTGCTCAATGTCATAGTTGTGAATTGTTAGTTATTGTTTAACTCCCCATTGTCGTATCTGTATCGCAAATAAACACTATTTTAGGTGAATTTTGGTACAGTGGTACTCGGTGGGACCACAAACATGTGACATGGTACCCCAGAAAAAAAGGTTGGGAACCCCTCCTCTAAACAAGCGGTGTGGACTAACTACACATGAACTTATCGATATATCTAACCTGAGGACCTTTCTGGTGTATTGCAAATTTCCACAGCCGTAACACTACCCCCTCCCCTTTTTACAGACTCGTCCGAGTCGTCGAATTTTCGTGTGCCATCATGTGTAGTAATCCCCTAGTACGTTTTACCTTCGGATCCCTGAGTGCGACATTCAGGGTATTCGTGTCCCCAAAATAAATAACCTACGGGCTGAGTAACTAACTAAACAAACCCACTCATACGGATGATTTAAATAAATTGCCGGCGCTAAGACACACATGCCGGGGGCCCACTCATATGCACAGTACATCTTAACACCTTAACCTTATAATTTACACTATTCCATGGCCCAGGATCAATGGACTCTGCAAAGAGAAAACAAAAGTCAGCAGGAGCCAGGCTGCTCGCACGCAGTCTCTGGCTCAAGTAATGCAGGTGACAGGGAACGTGGCTGGCTGCTCAAACGCAGTCCAGGACCCTCCCCTTTTAACATGGACGCAGTGAACATAACGGCGCATGAGCTGCGCAAACACAGTCTCCGTGGCAGCTCAAGTGGCACACGCAATGAACTCAACGGATGTATGGATGGATGGATGAATGGATGGATGGACGCAAACACGGTGCACGGGCCGCCACTGCAGGCCCGTGTTGTAACTGCCAACAGGGCAGTCCTCGCGGCTTGCGCAATGATCCTGGCGCACATGGCAATGAACCAAAGGGGGGGGGGGGAATGCAGAACAGAACGGGGGCAAAGATGACGAGGGCAGTAGGCATGGATGGCAAAGGTGGACAGGCAAGGCATGGCATGACAAGGCCGCTGTAGCAAACACAGCCGGCAGATGTTCGACCGCACAGGCCTTGCAGTAAAACACCAGCAGACGATCCGGCCGGCACAGCCTTGAAGTAATCAGCTGGTAGACGATCCGACCGGCACAGGCCTTGCAGCAAAACACCAGCAGATAGAGTTGCGGGCACTTGCCTTGAGATGGAGGTCAGTGGAGGGAGTGCGGTGGTGCTGGCCACTCGGAAGGCGGGCTCGGACCTACCTACTGTCTCCCTCCCAACCTATCGCCTTTGCCTGTCTCTGTCCATACCCACCCCTTAATTTGTCAAAACCCAATTTAGCCCCAACTTATTTTTTTGTTTTTATTTTTATTTTCACTTCCTTCTATAAATCCCCCCTAACCCCTTTATCGTCTTTGTTCGGCTAACCTATCGTGTCACCTAGCCGACTCCCACCCCTACGTTCCCTTCCTGGAGGGAATAAGGGAGAGCTAGCGTCCTGTGTCGAGGCCCAACTCAAGCCTCAGGATGGCCACCTCAGAGTTCAGCGATCTTTACCCAAAGTGGGTCCAGCGGCCCATCAACGTGAGCGAAGGGATGGATGGTGCTGAGGGGTACACTTCCTATCTACCCTAACCATTTACCTTTTGAACTACCCGGGCTTTCAACAACCGCCTCTCGCTTAAACTATTGGTTCTAACACCGGGATTCCCGTCGCCTGTGTTGGTGTCCTCAAAAATTTTGGGCCTTGCCCCCAATTTTCCGCCCGTGCCCTCACACGGTTTCGTGGCTGGGACGCATGGCTCCTTGGCAGCACTACCTCTGCCATTCTCCAGCTATGGCACCCCCGGGCACTACACTGCCTCCGAGCCTACCAGCTCCTAAACACCGGGGAGTGCCCTCCATGGCGACTCCCCTGAAACGCTCACGTGGCAGGCTGGCGCCGCGGGCCCCTTTCCGAGGGTCGCCCGTGCCCAACACTGCCACGCGGCCAATGGCGCCCCGGGCCCCCGCATCATGCGGGCGCACCCATGCCCACTACGCTATCCGGCCCCCACTAGACCCTTGGCCTACCGCGGCGACTAGCCGGTGCCCGGGGTACCCACTCAACGATACTCACCTTTCGCAGCCACAGCTCCCAGCCCGTCAACAGGGCTCCTGCACCCCTCCAAGCGGGTATCGAGCCTACATTCCCACCAACACAAAACGACCTCCATTTTGTAAATTTGACTAACCCCCTAACTCACCTTACTCTGACCCGGGTCCCTTGGGCGGGAATCACTCCTCCCCCAATCACTCATCGCACCATGCATTCCACATCGCTCCATGCACACAGACCCGCTGGCCTCACTCACTCTAACATGTCCTTTTTCCACTTCACTACACGGCTGATCTCTGCCATCCTGCTCACTACTTCCCTAACTACCTCGTGCTCCACGTCGTCCCTTAAACTATAGACATCCTTTTAACTCTACGTAGCTAAGCTACGTCCCCTCTACACACTCACTGTCTGTTTTTGTCTCCAAATCCTCAAAATCCATTAAAAATCATTTTCCAACCTAAACCTCATCTAAATCCCTCTACCTAATCCATTCACGGGCTCTCATGAGGACTTACCCTGCCCCATGAAGCAGGTCTAGCTAAGCTAACCCTTCCCCTAGCTAGTGGTACCTGTGCCCTCGCCTAGGGGGTCTTCCACCCTTGCCTGGAATCCTGTTCACCCGAAGCGAGGCTTGTTTTTTTTTCCTTCTGCGCTCACCAGCTCGGCACTCGCAACCTGCGCACCAGCGCGGCAATTCACAGCCGCGCACCTTTGGCGTGACGTCATGGCAGCTGTTCGCGTCCTCGTCCCTCTTGGACGGCACCATCCGGCAGGATTCAACCCTCCTGCCGGATTACAACCACACGTGCAGCCATGACGTCACCCTGCGCATTAAAACAAAAACAAGCCTCGCGTTTCGAGGGTTTCCCCACGCGAACACATGTGCTCTGCCCATTGGAGCTTAACACAGCTGCGTGGAGAACCCGTCGGTCCAAATCCGTAATCCTGCTAACCTTTGTCCGTCCGCGGATCGGCAACATCCACCGCTGGCGTTCCGGACCGGGTTTCACTCCCGCAAGCGCGCACTGTGGCGGCTCGTGCGAGCACGGCCCGAACCTCGCGCTCGCCGCTGGGTAAACCAGCGCGGTCCCCAATCCAGCTACTCGGCCTTGTCCATCTGTGCCGTCGTCGTCGCCATTCGACCCACGCACACCTGCGTGTCACGACGCTCACACACCATTCCATACACTCACACCGGGAGACGCGGCTGCTGTTCGCGCACTGCCCCGTCATCTCCCTTACATACCGCTCTCTCACACACAGGTCTCCCTTGCACTCGGCGTTCACTCACGCATCCTTTCACTCGCACACGTGGTTCCACTCGCACACGCCTCCACTTGCACACGTGCTCCTTCCACACGTGCCTCATCCAACACACGGCGTGCTGGGAGCACGCACTTCGGCACACTTGCCACACACCACTCACACGCGGGGTTTCACTCCCACACGGGGTGTCACTCATACCCGGGGTCTCATCCACAACACGGGGCGCACTCAGACCTTTCACCACACACACCGGGACAATCACGCTGGGGATTCGCATGGTCTCTGTACCACAAGGGGTTCCGGGCCTCTATACCCCCAAGCTGCACGTGCACTCGTCCAAGCACTCGCCCCTCTACCTCGCAAAGCTCGACCCGACCTTGTCTTGATCCGCCTCAAGGGAGCATAGCGTCTCCTCCGTTCCTGAGGGAGGCTATCCGGCTGCTCGCACCGGTCTCGAGACATTCCCCGAGCTCCCCCTCATCGTCCTCCACTAACTCCGTGTGTGTGTGCTCGTCTTTACCCCGTCCAATTCACCCTCTATTTCCCGTGTCTCTGCCACTCAGTCACCTCTTCACCATTACCTCCTTGTCTCAACTATTATCTCTGCCGTCTCCACGTGTTTTACACACGTCTCAGTTACCCTTTTATTTTTCCCTCTGTGTCACCGTCACTTCCTTTTTTGTCACCTGACGAGTCTCACCTTACACGTCCCCCGTATAGTTGGCCTCACCCGCCTCCATTGCAGGCCTGACAGCGTTGCACTCCCCCTCAGCTCGTTCGCTCCCATACGTGGCGTCGCCATTACGTGCCCTTTGTCCGCGTTTCACTGCACGCTATTGCCTTCATGCCCGCCTGCAGCTTCGCCCATTTGCTGCATCTCACCCCGCAGTGTTTGCGTCTTTGTCCATGTTGTTTTTTATTTCTTCCTTCATTCTTCTTTTATTTGTTGCGCATTCGTATCCATTCTTTCGTTCATTTGTTGCGTATTTCCATCCATTTTTTCGTCATTTGTTGCATCATCCGCATCAACATTTCCCCCACACTGTGATTTCAGCCGACCCCGACGAAGCCGAATCGCTCGGTCGGTCGTGGTTTCGCTGGGGGCCGGGGAGGGAACTTGACGGAGGTGAGAGGGGGGGTGTCATACGCCGCGGCCGCTGCCGCGCTCATTTCGGGCTCTGGGTTCAGTTGGGGGAAGTTCTTCCTGTACAACCAGCATTTCCTGCTCGGCGGATTTCATCTGGACCATGGATTCTACATTACACACATATTCATTTCTACCCCGGCCCGCTCCCTTGAGACTCCATCTTTTTTCTCGTAGGGGATTAATTTGGCTTGCTCGTGATTTGGGGAGAAGGGGGGGGGGGGGTTGCTTCGCACACCCCTGGTCGATCCCCGTAAATTTAGTTGGAGACGAGGGGATTTGAATCCCACACTCCTGTACACCAGTGTTACGAATTTCGCCCGCCCAGCGTGCGATCGGCCACGTAACTCTTATCGCGACCGCGTCGCCACCGGAACGGACAATTAAGTCGTGACCCTCCTGGAACTACCGCCAGGAGCCGTCACGGGTGGGGGTTTAACCTCACCACAACCCAGTCCGCAT
This sequence comes from Eptatretus atami, assembly GCA_035128595.1. NCBI lineage: Eukaryota > Metazoa > Chordata > Myxini > Myxiniformes > Myxinidae > Eptatretus > Eptatretus atami. Next base: position 149,446,391 of record CM068952.1, read on the forward strand.
TCTACCCGCGCGAAATAGGGTGAATCGCCGATGTCGATATACCTAAGTACCCACATGGGTAGCGTACCGAGGAGTTGTACCACGCCGCAGGTCAACTTCGGACACGAACCGCTTAAGCGGCTCGTTCCGTGCTAAAGGGATAACCGAGCGAGTTATCGCCGAACCTCGACGGTTCAGTTTTTACTTTTATCGGGTGTTTTCACACCACTACCAATCCCTTACGTGATGCAGATGGAAATTTCAACCAGAGGAAAGGACGCAACGAACGGGAAACAGTTTGACAAGCACTTTTAATTCACACTCAGACAAGCCCGTATTTACAGTTATAGCAAGAACACAACGCAGAGTTAAAACTGAATAAAGCAATGTACAAGCACTTTTACGGGTTTACTTAATAGACTGGCGCCACACACACACATTTACACCAAAAGCAAAGAAAATACAAGCCACCCTCACAGGCAAGGAGGCAGACAGGTCCGTGGACCAAATGAAACGTGGGACCTGGGTGATCGGCCAGGTCCACGAGACCGAAGGGGTCTTACCGCGCCCTCCGTGGCGCGATGGCGGGCCAGCCCAATGTCCGCGTAACCGCCTTGACTCCGTGCCCCTGTATGGTCGGGTGAGCTCTTTGGCGTGCGTTGCGCAGGCACGTGTTGGTCGGCACCACGGTTGGGTTGGGGAACGGACGGGGTTACCGGCGCTATCTCAGCGCGGATGGGGGGGAATTGTTGATGCTCGGGGTGGAGAGGGGAATGGCGCGACACTCCGTCCCGCTAGCGGGGTCTCGGGACCGCACTGACTCCGGCGAACTCTCGCCCCTGACTCCTTTCTGCGTCCCTGCTTCACTCCGCGACTCGTCCCTCGACCCGGCAACGACAACCTCAACGACGACCTTCGTCTTCACTCGACCAGCCCGCCAGCACAGCAGCCGCACAGCTCAGCACAACCCACACTCTCGCGAGTCGCCTTGTGCTCGCGTATTTATAGACCGGGGGAGGAGCGTGTATGCTAATTCGCGGATCAAAAGCGCTTGGAGGCGGGGCCACGCCACCCGACGTTTAGCCATTGGTCGGGCAAAAAGGGGCGTGAGCCTCTCCTGATCGATTTCCCTCCTAAAAGGAGTCCACATGCATCGCGCTTGGGGCGGGGCACACCACCGACGTTTAGCCATTGGTCGGGCAAAAAGGGGCGTGAGCCTTCCTGATCCGATTTCCCTCTTGCAAAGGCATCCATTTGTACTCGCGGCTCGACGCGTTCGGCAAGAATCACCGAACGGGCCCTGGACAGCACGACGTTCGGTGTTGGCAAGTGGTGTGGTTGATGGTTGTGGAAGGAGAAGAGGCGAAGGTGTGGGGGGTTTGCTGTGGTGGTTTGGTTGTTGGCGGGTGTCGTTTGAGAATGGCGGTGAAGTGATGTTTGCGGGTTGGAGTTGTGGAGTAAAGAGGCGAAGGTGTGTGTTTGAGTTGTTGGCGGGCTTATTGGTCCAAAATAAACGATAGAGAAAGAAAATGGCTAACTCAAAGCGTCGCAGCCCGGAATGAATCACACATATTCCTCTAAACAACGGGTGTGGACTAACTACACATGAACTTATCGATATATCTAAGCCTGAGGACCTTTCTGGTGTATTGCAAATTTCCACAGCCGTAACAATATTAATCACCTTGCACTGAACCCCGTGTCGTGCCTCGGCGACCCGTGGTTGGCGCTGGTCAATGTACCTGCTCTGTGGTGCGCCGCGCGTCCGAGTATATCCGGCGCACAGCATGCCCTGCTTTGTCGCAGCTGCATCGAGGCGGAGGATGTTGCCATCCGCGGGAGACATTTTGGCCATCGTGGCGAGCGAAGACGACGGTAAGACGTTATTGTAACCCATTCACAGACCCAACCAAGATGTGTGTTTATTGTGCCCGTTCTGAACGATGATAAAGTTTCATGGGCTGCGCGTGGGTCACCATTGTACACGTAGTTAGCGCGAGGGTCCCGCCGCCATCGAGCATGCCCCGTACAGCCTTAAGCACGTGGCCATTTATCAAAGGTGTTGTCGTGTGGACGGTGCAGCCATGATTCTGTGTCAGGAAATTAGGGAAAGGATTGGATATATTATTAGATTAGATGGAGATTCGGATTGAATAGGGGACAAATATATTATTAATGGAGATTTGGATTGAAGAAGAGTGCGCCGCATGCATACTGTATGTTGTTAGCATTTGATGTGTTGGTTATGCCTTGATCGCCTGAACAGTGGGTGCTGGGTCGTCGCTGTGGGGCACGTGCTCCATGCAGCGCTGGCGTTTATGTTGTTTACTGCTGCCCTTGGTCTTCTGTGAGGACGCATTCTTACACGAAGGGCGTGGCTGTGGTTTTTTTACCGATGGGTGTCCGAGCGCCGTGCCTGCTGGCTTCGTGGGGACCCCTTGCTTGGATAAATCTCAGGAATAGCGAAAAAGAAAGAAATAGGTGAAGTTCAGAGGTTTAATCAGACCTATTATGAGGATTTACACAACGCACTGTCCGTTCAACCCACGAGACAAGAAGGAAGGGACTATCTGAACGTACATTAATGAAATAACTGACTGGGGACCACTGTTGTTGGCTGCTATTGGTGTTGGAGGGATACGGTTTCCAGAACCGAAACAATATTAAAGAAATTAGGTGCAAACATGTTGTTAAACAATGTCAAGCTCAAGAAAATCAGAAAACTTTTTCAACACATTGTTCAAATATTTTAACTGTGGTGTGGAACTATCCAAAATGCTTTTAGTGTTTTGCTGGAGTAGGTTTATAGGTTAATTAGTGAGCTAGCAATTCAGAGTACAATATAGATGTTCCAACAAACCAAAATTATAAGCAGTGCATGTCACTTTTAAACAAAGAATATAAAACAACACTTTTTTGTTGCTGCGAAATCTTGAACGATGTCGTTGCAAAGTGTCCGTATTGCTCAACTAATGCTACAAATCATATTCAAGCCTTGTTGAGAACTCACAGGTTAAGGGGGTGCACTTACCGATTGTGCTGTGCTGGCACAGAGACAAATAGAGTACCTCAATGGATGCCGTGGGTAACGGTCCAGTTACACAAAGATAATTAATTGGACTTTATCAATGTTTTCCACACAAATTAGCCCAGTAATTCTCAATTCCATTGTGCATTTTAATTTCAAGTTAGTAACAGAGACATGACAGAAGTAAATAGACACACATGATTTAAAAAAAATGATATGTCTAACATTTGATCCATTTTAATACATACACGAGTATTTGGTAAGTTTGCTATTTGCAGATTTCAATGCTTTTACTCTTTCAGGCAAAGAACGAACAAAGTCTGAAATTTTCTCTGTGGGATTTCTGCCAGGCTTTATGCAAAAGGTTGAGCATTTCTGCCAGGTGATGTTGGTTTCCTGGAATTTTTCCGCACAGTCTCGATCCAATATGGCCCAGAGGTGTTCATGGGATTCATGTCAGGAGACCGACTTGGCCATGGAAGTCGCTGATCCCATTTCTGTCCTGCCATTCTTTTGTCTTTTTGGTAGTGTGGATGGAGCTCAATCTTCCATGAACAGAATGTTGTTTTTGACCATATGACCAGTGGAGAGAAGGGGAGAAATCCATTCTCAAGATAGAAATGTATATCGTAGAGTTGTTGTTGACAACATACCCACAAGATCTGACCGACCAGTGCTGCAGACTGCTCCCCACACAATCACTGAAAAACCACTGTGTTTGACAGTTGGCTGCAGTCGGTTCAAAGATAACCCTTGATGGGAAGTCTTCCAGACCCATACAGCATCCACTGGCAGAAAATTGAGCAAATTGGGACTCATCTGAAAAAATGACTTTGCCAAAACTCCAAGGGTCTGGTGGCCATCCTCGTCAGCCCACTCTTTCTCCTTTGAATGTTTGGCTGGTCTAAGAAGAGGTTTCTCCTAGCTGCTCTTACCACTACCACAGTAGCAACAGTTGATGAAGGTACCACACGGCAGTTCTTGAGCTAACTTGGACCTCTCTGCAACATCTGCTGCCTTGCAACAGGGAGTTTTCTCAATGGACCGCTTGACAGCTGGAAGATAACTTTATGAGGGCCATTCACCCGATTGACCGGAGAAAGCGGAATGCCAAGGTTCTGAGCTGTCTGACTCCACCTTCCGATTGGCCAACAATTCGTCCTCTTTGAAAAATCGGAAAGGTCGTGTGCTCCTGGATTCGAGGCATAGTTAATTGTCATACACGACCAGGAACTCGTTTCTGCAAATAAGTAGTTGAATATTAGTACAAATCACTGCATAAACTTGCTTTACACAAATGGAAAATGAATAAATTTAGGTGTCTATTTACTTCTGTCACATCTCTGTATAACTGTACAACTTATATACGATATAATAAAACAGATGTTTGGTACTACAGAACTTTAATATGGATACAAATAAACACAACATAATGTGACCGAAGCTTTTCGTGCTGCTCTTCCTCAGGGTAAAAAATCGCAGCAAGTGAAGGAGGAAGTGAAGGCGTGTGCTTTATTCGCAGGTCTCAATAAGGTAACGCTGATTGGTTCAGCCGTAATGATGTCACGGTCAATCGAACGGCCCATTGGTCGGCTCATCATCTTCACCTCGAGCTCCATTGGCTGGAGCAGAGTTCGCGGATGACTGACGTTTGCAACCACATCGTGGGAGAGGGGGGAGGGCCGGCTCCCAAAGGTCCATTCACCATTTGTTTACCGTACCTTCCCTTGATCTTTCCATCGCTGAAAGAGACACAAGAGATCGTACAAATTCCTTTTGATGACATGTATTGGATCGATGGTAAGGATGAGGTTGCTTCCAACATACCGTAAACGAAACGAGCTCCGACTCGGCTCAATATCCTGAACATATCTGCATTGTACTGGTCCTGCACAGATAGGGTTGGCAACCAGGTGCTGTGCAATGGCAGATGAAGCAGGTACAGTGGCCGGTGGTTGCTGGATATCCTACATGCTCGAACTGGTTGTGTCTTCACCCTCACAATCTTTCTTCGAATCGCAAAGGGGATGTACTCAGCACTGGTAGTCTGATATTTCAGATCAATTGTTCAAATTTGCATAAAAGCACCAAAATTGGTACACATGTAGAATAATGTACTCCGAACAATTCTAGATATGGAGCCACCCGAGATTGTGCCTTGGTCAGCTTCGGCGACATTTTCCAAAATGGCCCCATTCTACTTTAGCGAAATTGGCTATATGCTTTTTTATTATTTTGTGTTGGTGGTAGATATAAGGAAAGTGTAAATTCAGTAAATTGACCATGAAAAGGCGTATTCAAATATTATGAGCCAGTATTTTCGGTAAAAAAGGCATTGTTTGATTTGTAAATTGCTGCTCTCCTGAAACGTTTGCCGAAAAGTACCCATTATTGCCTGGAGAACAAGAGTCAAATGATATTCATGGACAACAGAAAGTGACAGCAGTTGCATCAGACTGAGCTTCAGCACGCCTTCAAAGGCACCAAGCAAGTCGCTTTTGCTACCCAGGTTGAGCTTACCTGCATCAGATAACGCGGGAGGGCATGCTTGTTTTCATGACGGAAGAACTCGTCCAGGTTCCATCGCGGTTCTGGCAGTCCTAGTAGAGCCTTGCAAATAAGGCCATATCATCTTCACAGATGCTTCCTTTCCTTTGGGTGCTTTTGGTCTTCTGTCTGTTCTGAAGAGGGGGAGTTTGTTCCTCTTTATAGTTCGTCAATAGTCTTGGTTCGTCGATGAGGCAATCCTTTGAGTATGCCTGAAACTGTTTCTGTAATCTGCTGCAGTGCGAACTGTTTCAATCTGCCAGGATCGGCAATCTCCTTGGGTGTCTAGGACGCAAATCTGGACTATCCTCCTGAAGGGATTCCCCAGCTTTCTTCAAATGACAGCCACAAGTGATTTGTACTCTTTGGCAATGCTTTCCTGTGCAACGGGTGTTTCTTCATGGTGACGTGTATCCTCATTGGCATTTGGATTGGGCACCACAACAACAAAATACTTCCTGAACCTGTTCACTGATGCTGTGCGAAAATGGATTTTCCCATAAAAATGAACCATTTTTCCCCATAACAATGGTTGGAAATATAACTAAATCAACACAAATGACATTTGGTATTGGTTTTCCTTTGTACATGCACATCACATGGAGTATTTACACCTCTGAGAAACCTACAAAGAGAATAT
>CM068952.1:149456623-149466958 GCA_035128595.1 Eptatretus atami
TCGGCCCATTTGCTGCATCTCACCCCGCAGTGTTTGCGTCTTTGCCTCCATGTTGTTTTTTTATTTCTTCCTTCAATTCTTCTTTTATTTGTTGCGCATTCGTATCCATTCTTTCGTTCATTTGTTATGAATTGAATTGTTTAAAAAAAAACTAAAGTAGGAAGTTTTAGCGTTACTGAGGTAGTCTGTAACTTAGATACCTATACACGTAATAAGATGGACGAGTCATAGTTGTGAGATGAAGGTTTTATTTGAATATGAAGTGCAATAGATATTTATATATATATATTATATCATGGTTTTTGGAGTATTTTGAAGTGATTTGTGTTCAAATATACATCATTTTAGATAAGTCTTTAAAGGCATATAAATAATTAAATTCCGGGGTTACCGCCATTCTTACCGTCTTGTCTTTTAGCACCGCCTTATCTAACACGTATTTAGTTATTTCTATGCCTAGTGGTTTGTCTTGTCAACCCAGATATAAGTTCAAACGTCAACTCCCAGATAGGTTAACCCAGAACACCAGTTTAATTAGTGGATGGGAGGTGACACACCTTATCAATAACCATTTTTAGAATCACATTAGGTATATGCATCTTATAGATTAGCCTTATTCTTGCAACGTTTTATTATCTAATATCAAAAAATGTTTGTATTATGTTTACTAGTAAGATTAAAGTTTGGAAAAAAAATGTTATCCATCTTTCATTTTCTGCGGCAAAAAATAGTATCACAAGCTAATTCATCCAGCGGTATAAAAGTGTGAATATTCCGGGTGGAATAGTCATCATCGGGCTGTAGTTTATTCTAGTAGGTCAGATTGAGGAAAAATATTTGGTGTAAAAATGGTACATTATAAAAATAAATAAAAAAAATAAAAAATGTGAATGTTTACTAGACTAACTGAAAAACAGTTTACATAATTATACGAGTTCGCATTTATACGTACACATCAGGTTATGGTCATTATTTTTACGTCAAAGCCGTCAAAAATGATTGGTGACCAAAACCGGCTTATTGCACGACTGACACAGTTTTGAAATCTGGGAATCTGTGGACCTACTAAACTTCTCAAGGCTTGTGGGCTGTATCATGTCTTGCATGCGTTCAGTTTCTGCTGGACTAGGAATCTCCGAATGATGGAAAAGGGGCCTTGTTGTCCCTAATATGTAAAGGATTATCGCAAGACTGCAACAACTTTACTGAGAGTGAGCTGCTCTCTGCTGGCGTCTTGACTCAGTAATTCTTGAAGGGTTCGCTCCCATCTGCGTTGAGCACCAAGGTCGAGTCAGGCTTTTTACACAAGAGGTTCATACGATTGACAGTTCTTTACTCTTAGGGTCTTAACGATACAGTCGAGTTTTCGGCATGCTGCTTTAGTGCTATGTTGATTCTCAAAGGTTTGTTCAGTGTATCGGGCTGCCCTTGGAGGATTTCTTGACTTGTGTGCACCAAACTGATCTTCTGATGTTGAAACTATACTCTGGAATTGATGCATTGAGATGTGGTGTAGATCTGACTTCTTTCCAGTGTTACTGGGTTCGTTAGGGTGTGTCACTGACCCCACTTTTTGACCTGTATGGATGGTTCTGAGGATCAAGTATCTCTCCGTGAATTTGGGATGTCAAGGACTCTGACCTTTGATTTGCAGATGTTGCAGTCTTGCGGTGACTCTATATCTTTTTGGGGCTCAGGCTGAATGCGGGTCAGAGCCGCTGGGTTAGCGTTTTCTGGGTCAAAACTAGATCCAGGCTTTCCCATGACTTTGGATTGCCTTATCCTGTCTGTATCTGTTGTGGTGAGGAATGTATTCATGGAGAGATTCACTTATCTTGGCGTTGTATTCATGTCTCTTGCTTGGCTGTGAGCCAAGAGGCTAGACGTCTGGTCGGCCTGAAGTCACGATTCACTGGATCAGGGTGTGCGCTCCTTACTGTGCAGTGAGACAAAGTCCAGTCTTCAGACTTGTGCTTCCAGTCTTGCTCTTAACGGATGTGAGACTTGCTCTGACCAAGGTATTCTGGAGGGAGACTTCAATTCCTTGGGGGGGGGGGATACAGCTTCGGAGAATTCTTGGCTATCGTGTGCTTTGTGTCAACGAAGCTGTTGCTGAGACTCGCAAATGTTTTGTTACTTGTTAGTCTCATGTCTGCTGCGGCTGTATGGACATGTGGAACGTTTTCTGACGTGTACCGCTCACGATTCTCTCAGCGAGGGCTGTTCGGGAGTGAGGCGCCATGGGCGGCAAGTGACTTCGTCTTGCAGTAGTTTATCAGCATCTCAATGAGATTGGATGGCAGCATCTGCCTTGGGTGGCTAGCGAGGAACTGGATAATAGCTACCAGCGAAAGTGATGCCGAGGCGCTGCTCGGCGCATGACCCCATACTGACTGATGCACAGTTTGGTTTTTTATCTTTCTTTCTGATGCGTTGAGACCAACGATTCTGTGTTTTGAGAAATCCCGTGGCCCCGTTGATAGTAGAAGGGAGATTTGATGTCGAAGCCGCTGCTATGCGCTTACCCATTTGCCTTGGACTTCCAGCTTAGATGCTTTTCGGCCCACTCCACTTGACAGCATCTCATTGCGCGGTCATCATCCCGCTGGTGTCTTTGTCACACGTCCCATGACAAGGACACGATTGTATATAAACTTTTCTATAAATAAGTCTAGCCGGTAATCTACACCAACTAATTAAAATTCGAAGTATGGAGGAGCACGATGCACGTGCTTCACTGATGGTACGAGAGAGCTGGTTTAAGTGTGGCACGGGAGGAGGGGAAATGGGTTTCACATGGTTGGTGACATACTCCTAACCTTAATTGCATTCAATACTTTTTAATTTAACATTATTGTTATCGATCATAATGTAGGACAGACATGAACCTTTGTTACCACTTTTTTCGCTTCGCATGCATGAGGTAACATGCTTGAAAATAGGTAGATTTCAAAGTATATTGTATATGGAAGAATATTCCAAAGGTTCCCACTAAGGGGTAAGTCCTTTAAACGCTCCTATGTAACTGGAATGAGAAGTTCCCTAAATGCCGCATAGTTAAAACTCTGTGATTTGTAGACAAGGGAAATTGAGATAAAATGGGGAGGGAGGGATTGGTCTGGGTTTGAGTGATATCGAGGAAGTTGGCACGCCGAAATAACACATCCTAAGTGAAAATTAACATGTTAAAAAATTATTTTACGGTCACGGTTACTATGAAGGGTTAAGCCTTTTTTCTCTTCGTGGAAGAGGGAACTGGGGCCACCGTCAGCAATTGAACTTTGTGGTTGCGGTGGGTGCTTTACACGACAAACGGCCAATCATTTAACACGAGTTTTCAGTTGTCTCGCCGTCTTTTCCATTTATGGAGGTCACGTGGCTCTGAACGGGAGACGTGCCTCCGGCGATTGCACCAAATCTTCTTGTTAGATCTTAAGTAATGCGTGAGCGTTTCTGTGGTGATGCTGTTAGGTTAGTTTGGGAGGTGGAGAGTACTTCACTGGTGATGCCGATGACAGTCTTGTTTGGCATTATGATCTCCGTCTATTTAGGTTCAGACCAGCTGGTCAATGGAAGAATTGACAGTCCGAAGGATGAACGTTCTAGGGAATTATTACAAAGAAATCATAAATAATGAAGGAGTTTTTTTATTTATTTCCTTGTCGATTAATGATTAATTCAAATCATTCAATGTTCAATCACAAATAAGCTCAAATAAGATTCACAAGATTTATAGATAAATGGACAAGAGTAGCTGCTTCTCCTTGCTTTACTTGACTTAGCAGGACAAGGTACCAGCAGATATCAGAGGAAGAATCCATTCCGTTTGGCTGCCAGCAGGGTGTTCGTGCGTTCGAATAAATAACCCAAAGTGTGAGCTGGTTAGGTCTACCTTCCAACTTGAGTTCTCCACGCCAGTCGTTTTGCTACCAGTGCTGCACCATCCGCAAAATCCGGCTGAACACAACGGACCGTTCACTATAGTCACCCCCCTCCCAGAACCAGGAACGCGTAGAACGGTACACCAGACGGTTACGAGCAGATCAGCAAACAGCCAACCCATTCACAAACCCCATTGCTGCTGTCTCAATTCAGCGGATCTTCAACTTGATTTAGGATCTCTACAAACTGTCATCAGGAATCTTCCACAACCGTACAACAATTCAGTCTGCTGTCCTTTTATATGCGACCGAGTGTGGGCAGAGCCTCAGCAGATCTTCAGCCAATCCAGCTTGCCATTGACAGCGTGACGTGACCGCCAACATCATTCGCTCTGCATCGAATGAGATCAAGTCCATTAAACACGGCCTGCTTTACGACGCATGTTCGGCGCTCGACTGAATGCAGAGTGCAGCCATTTTGCCGTGACCGGCAGGGCGTGAAGCGTCACAAAACGTAACGGCAATCATACCATTTTTGTTCTTGATAGAATAAGAGCAGCAGCGCATGGCTGTATATTCTGACGGTGTCTGGTATCATCCGATGGAAGAAGGTGTGTTGACGCAAGTGAAAGTGGATGCTGAGGTAATAATCTGAGCAGCTCATGTTGGACATAGATTGAACTGTCCAATGAAAGCCTGCGGTGTGTGATTTAATGACTCAATGTCCTGCAAGTCATGTGAATATATTCAATTAAATGTGAAATACTGGCTATTTCCAGCAATGTTGTTCTATGGCAAAGAGTAGAACGAGTCTCTGGGCTACGGCTTCTATCGTGTGCACGAACGTGAATTATCGCTATGCAAATGAAATGACATAAAATCTACGTCATGAGTATTGTAAGAGGAAAATTCATAAGAAGAATGGGATTCTGTTTCTTACCTTTTCCAATGCCCATCAATGTTGATCCAAGACAAGGATGGGTTCTATCTACATGCATTTGTGAAAAATACTGTTGAGGAACCTGAATTTGTGATGCTTGTCCGGATCCGATTTTCTCAAATTCACAGATAGAGAGCTAATTTGAAAAATGTATATTTAACAAAACCAGTGAACAGAGCATGGCTATTAATCATTGTGACACTCTAGGCTCCCGGGTTGTGTAACGACATTGTGCGTGAATTTCCGGCTGATCTGTCCAGCGTTTGTGAGACGTTTTAAAAGTGTTTAATCTTCTTCTTCTTCAAAAAAGGAAATCAGAGTGCACATGAGACCACCAAGCGTCGAGGTGGAATTTTTTTCTTCCTCATGGTATTCGGAATCATACCTGCAAGTTTCGCTCGATCTTTTCAGCCATTTCGAGTGAGTTTGAAGTTTTCTTGTTAAATATATAATAACATTTATATTTGTGCGAATATACTCTCCGCCGTCGTCACTGCCGGCCTGCCCGACCTCTCTCTCGCGGCCGTGCGCAACCTTCGGCACTTCTCTCCGGCGCGAAGGCTTCCACTCACAAACCGACGCGTCTCCCGTCCTGCCTCCTTTTCACAGGTCGGCTCGCAGCCCGAGCGCAGGACGCTTCCCGACAGACAGCAGCAAGGAGCTCGAAGACAACTTTCATCTGACCAAGCTAACCAACCGAGACCTCACACAAACTAATAAGAGGAGAGACGCTCCTTTGGCCCGCGTGTCCCTTTTATTCGCGCGGGGCTCCCCCTTTCGCCCGCCCGTCTTGCCGCTCTTCTGCTTACTTGGAGAGGCCTTCGAAGGGGCGTGCCCTTCGCGCTTTCCCTCCACCCGCACCGTCCAGCGTGGGGGAGTCGTTTTTGGCTCGGCCAGTGAATTTTCCCCCAAGAGGCCTCCTTTAATGCTTGACCTTACCCGGCTTCGGATCGCACTTCCACACGGTTTGGTTAAAGGAGCACAGGGGGGAAACTCTGCGCTCTCGTTGTTTTATTTTCCTCTGCGGGAGATCGTAACCGCCGAGCTGTTATTGGCGAGTGGTGAGATTATAGCGTAGATGGTGGTGTGGCTGGTTTGCAGTGTGTGCGCTGTGGTGGGGATGGCGTGGTTGTGGTTACGTGTTGGTCAAAAATAAAGAAGAAGAACGAACCGATGAAAACGATCTGGTCCGCCCGATGAATTCCATTATTCCTCTAAACACGGGTTTGGGGCTAATAACATTATCGAATACCTCACTACGGGCCTGATGATGGTTGCGAATTTCCCAGCCGTACACACCCTCCTTTTACGGACTCGTCCGAGTCGTCAAATTTCTGTGTCATCTGTGTAGTTTCCCTAGTACGTTTTGACCTTCGGATTTCCTGAGTGCGACATCATGGTATCGTGTCCCAAATAATTAACCTGAGGTGGTAATAATAAACAAACGCCACTACGGCGATCCGGTGTAGAGACTGCGGGGCTCATCATATTTACAGTACCAATTATCATCCTTTAATTTACACTACTCATGGCCGGATCATGACTGGGAGCGAAAACCTAAGTCAAAAAAGAACCGGTGTTGCACGGGCCGCACTGCAGCAGTGTTTTACTGCCAAAGGATTCTTGCAGTTGCAAATGTTGCCTGATCCTGGCGTGCAATGAAAGTGGGGCAAAGCAATATTGGAACGGCTGGTGAACAGGCAGTGGGCATGCTGGCAAATGCAGCAGGCAAACACAGCTGCAGAACAGGGGCCGCTGCAGGCAACGCAGCCGCAGTGAACTGTGCCGCTCAGCCTTGAAGTTAAAACGGCGGCTGACACGACGGCAAGGTTGCAGCACATGCAGTGCGACGATCCGCCCGACAGGCTGCGCCATAACACATGTGCGATGAAATTGGCCGGCCTTCGCTTGCAGTGGAGGTTGGTGGAGTGGAGTGCTGGTTGGTGCTGGCATCAGAAGCGGGCTTCGGACCTTGCGACGGTCTCCTCCCACTATGCTTGCTTACTGTCCATACCTCCCTTAATTTGGTATAAAACCATATTTAGCCCAACTTAATTTTTGTGTTTATTGCCTTTTATTCTCCTAATCTCCTAACCCCTTTATTGCCTTTGTTCGCTAACTAGTCCTGTTCACCTACCTATCCACCCCTACGTTCCCTCTACCGTGGGGGATTAAGGGAAGTAGCGTCCATTCGTCCGAGGCCAATCAAGCCTCGGATGGCTCTCCCAGATCTCATGCGATCTTACCCAAAGTGGGTCAGCGTCCACAACCCGTGAGCGAAGGATGGTGTGTCGGGGGTACATTCCTATCTAACCTACCATAACTTTACTACCCCGGCCTTTTCATACAGCGCCTCCTCGCTTTAATTACTGGTTCTACAACCGATTCCCGTGCCTGTGTTGGTTTCCTCCAATTCGAGGCCTCGCCCCCCAAATTTTTCTTCCGTGCCTACACGGTTCATGCTTGGACGCTGCTCCTTGCAGGCAATACCTCTCTGCCGTTCTCTAACAATTTGGCACCCGGGCACTACACTGCCTCCGAGCCTACCGCTCCCTAACACCGGGGAGTGCCTCTCTGGCGATCCTGAACGAACTCATGTGCTAGCTGTCTCCAGAGCCCTTTTCGAGGGTCACCCATTGCCTGCCAAACGGCGTCGGGCCCCCGTCTGCGGGGCCCGTCCTACTCTAACCGGCCCCCCATGGGCCGTTGGCCTTCCGTCGACTAGCCCGGTGCCCGGGTACCCACTCAAGCGATACTACCTTTCGCATCCACGCTCCATGCCGCGTAACAGGTGCTCCTAACCACCCAACAGGTTCGAGCCTTCACTCCGACAAACAGCAACGAATTCCATTTTTGTCAATTTACTACCAACTAATCACTTGACACTACCGTCCTTGGGCAGGGAGTCACTCCTCCCCCAATCCTATCGCCCATGCATCGCATTCGCTCAATTCACAAGACCGTTGGCCTCATCCATCCCCGCCATGTTTCCAGTAACGTCTCCAACTCTTCAACACACACGCCCCGCTGATCTCTGATCCTGTCACTACATCCCTAACTTATCGTTCACGTCTCCTTGTACACTACAGTACTTTATTTTAACATAGTAGCTAAGCTACGTCCTTACAATCCAATGTCTGTCATGTCCTAAAATGTCCATTTTTCAACCTGAAATTCATACTAAAACCCTTAACCTAATCCATTCACGGGCCCTTGAGGACTTACCACTGCCCATTTGTAGCCGGTCTATCTAAGCTACCCTTCCCCTAATAGTGGGATCCTGTGCCCTGGCAAGGGGTTCTTCACCCTTACCGGGAATCCTTCACCCGAAAGCGAGGCTTGTTTTGTTGAATTTTTTCTTTTTGCAATTTTGCGCCTCACCGGCGTGGCAATCGCAGGCTGCCTCTTTGACTGCAGTGAGTCATGTAGTGAGTTACCCGTCGTCTTGGCGGTACCATCCGGCAGGATTCCTTCTGCGAGATTCTGGTGTGTTGTCCACGATCGTGCACATGACTTCACATGCAACACATAGCATCCTCGCGTCTTGATGTGGGCTTTCCACTCGGCGAACATGTGCTTGCTCCCGTTAAGCGCTTAACACACGCTAGGTGTGTGAGAGAACCCATCGGTCCAATCGTTATGCTGCCGTAACTTTCCGCCGTGTACGGCAATCCAGCCGCTGGCGTTTCCGGCGTGCTTCACTCCCGCAAGCGAGCACGTGGACGCTCGTGCGTTGCACAGCACGGACTCGCGCTCGCGGCTGGGTGACCGGCCACGAGTCCCAGAACAGCTCGAGGCCGCAATCGGCCCTTGTCTCCTGTCGCAGTCTCCTCGCCTTATATCCACCACGTCACACCTGTCCGTTAACGTTTTTCACGAGCTCACTACCCTCACCTTAATAACATTCACAGGAGACCGTTGAGCTGCGTTGCTCCGCACATGACGACGAATCTCCCTTACATACAGAACTCGACTTGCACACCAGGTCTCCTCACATCGGCCGCTCTCACACAATGCACCTCGCCAATCGGCACACGTGGCCTCCAACTCACTCGCGCCTATTAGCACCCGCACCCTGGATTTGTTCCAACCTGTTCTTTGTAATCACGAGTGCTGAGGAAGCACGCATCGCTACCTCGCGACCACTACCTCACACACGGGTGCCTCACAACCTGGCGGTCTCATCCACACCCGGTCATTTGTCTACCTCACCCTGTTCGCTCTACACCGCCTTGGGGGGCCCTACTAAAAAAATATCCCGCGTATGATGCGTTGCGCAGCAGTTCGCCCCTTGTAAACACCACACCTCGACACACACAGCGGGGACCAAATCATGGGTGATTCGTGCCCCCAAGGTTCGGGTCTCTTACCCAAGATCTCATGCACCCGTCCGCAGCCCCGCCCCGCAATCGCGAGCCGACCCTCATGGTCGTGACGCTTCAGGACTACTCTTCCCTCGTTCCTGGGATGCCATCAGCTGCTCACACCGGTCTTACCATCCGCAGGCTCCCCCATTATCCTCCACTTACTCGGTGTGTGGTTGCGTCTTTCCCGTCTTTATCGCGTCTCTCTCCATCTATCGTTCCCATCTCCCGTCGTTCTATTACTTGCGTCTCCTTCGTGTTTTACCCGTCGTCGAGTTACCGCCCTTTATTTTTCCCCTCGTGTGCACCAGTCTATGTTCCTTTTCTCGTCACCTCACGTCCTGCCTACACGTCCCCCGTTATATTTTCCCTCACCGCCTCATGCAGGCCTGACAACCGTGCACTCCTCCTCAGCTCCTCTGCTTCGCTCAACACGTGGCGTCGCCATTCGTCGCCTCGTTGTCGCGCTTTACTGCACGCTATTGCCTTCTGCCCGCCTCAGGCTCTCGGCCCCATTTGCTGATTACCCTCTTTCTTCTTTGTTTTTTTGTGTTTTTATCATTTTCGCTCTTCATTCGTTGTTGTTAGTTCTATTTCTTGCATTTCATTGCTCTGCATGTTTGCGTTCATTCCGCCGCATGGCGCAAGCTTAGGCCATGTCGGGCGCACTCGCCGGCCGATTCGCCAGATCGGCGATGGGGGGGTTTTGGCGGAGGGCGGAAGGGAGTGTATACACCGCCGCCGCCGCTGCGCCTATTCGGGCTTGGTCATGGGGGAGTTCGATGTTCCTGCAAACTCAAGATTCTGCTCGTCTTCATCCCCTGAGCATGGATTCTAAATATAATCATTTATTACCCGCTCTCTTTACGTCGCCTTTGAGCTCAATCTTATTTCTCGTAACGGGTTATTTAGCCTGCTCTTTAATTTGAGAGGTCGCTACTCTACCCTGGACCGATTCCCGTGAATCTAGCTGAACGGAGAGTTTGTATCCACTCCTGACACCGTGTTGCGATCGAGGTCCCCGGCGTGCACGGTCGTTCGCTCGCTCGAATGTCCGCCGTCTACAACCCACGGAAAACGGCAATTCAGTCGTTACCCTCGTGAAACTTCGCCAAGGAAGTAGTCACGGTGTGAGGTTTAACCTCACCAA
>CM068952.1:149472988-149486633 GCA_035128595.1 Eptatretus atami
GACCCACAGCCACCATCCACACCAAAACTCGGCGTCAGCCCGTCGTAATGGAGCCGAACGCCGTCGACCGCCGTACCTCTCCAGGGAGAAGATCGGAGCAGGAAGGCTCACGCCCTTTTCTCCGCTCCATGGACGTCGGCGGTATGCCCCGCTCCAGCGATAAACTGACTCTTCACGAAGATCCGATCAAAAGAGCTCAGGCCCCTTTTTGCCACGCCAAAATGGCTGACAGAAGGTGCGGGCCCCGCCTCCAATCGCGGTATCCGAAAATCTGCAAACAGCCCTCCTCCGCCTAAAGAGCTGACACAAGCGACTCGCACATTCATCGGTCTAGTGCAAGCTTCATCAGGCGGTTCGAGTGCAGCAGTCGGGCTAAGACGCGTCATTCGGCATGAAGACGAGTTCGGCTGGTCGATGAAACGAAGTCGTCATCTGAGTTTCCGTGTGGTCGCTCGTCCTCGTCGCGGTGCCCGTCGCGCGTAATCGAGCCAGCCAGCCATCCCCCGACCCGAGCACGACAATCTCCCTCCCCATCCGGCGAAAGGCCATGGCCATTCCTCCCCACCTAACCGTGGCGACAAAACCGGCTTCGCGAGCACCCGAAGAGGGCCAACCGGACACACCAAGGCACGATCGGGGCGCAAAGCACGCAACATGCAGCGCCGCCACCGCGTCACAGGACGCGGTAAGACCTTCTCGGTCCGGGACCGCGCGCCCTCCAGGACACTATTGGTCCATCGACCTGCTGCCTCCTGCCTTTGAGGGTGCTCGTCTTTGCTTTTTGAATGAACAGTGCGCCGCCACATATAAGGGTTTAAGTGTTGAAATAATAGTCGTAGTAGGCTTCTTGCTTCCGTGCATTGTCTTGACGTAATAATGGCATAACCTGCAATACGTGCTTTGTTGTGGTGTAATAAGGCTGCTTGTGAACTGTTCCCCGTCGCTTCGTCATTCCCTATGTTGAAGCTCCATCTGCATCACGTAAGGTTAGAATGGTTTAAAATCCCGGTATAATCGGAACCGTCAAGCTGCGATAACTCCGTCGGCTTATCCTGTAAGACGAAACGAACCGCTTAAGCGTTCGCGCCGGAGTCGGCGTGCTGGCCCCCCCGCAATTACCTCGAACCATAGATCGACTTCAGCGATTACCCTATCTCGCCGGTGCGGACGGTGTGGTAAACCCCACCCGTGACATGGGTTCGGCGTAGTCCCCAGGAGGGTCAGACTGATGCCGTTCCGGTGGGTCGACGTTCGGGATTTGAGTTAACGTGCCGAGGACGCCGGCGCCAGAATTCTAACCACTGTGTCCGGGAATGAATTAATCCACCCGCTCCAAGCAAATCACGGTAGTTTCAGGGACTGAGGCATCCCCAATTCCCCAAATTACAGCAATTTAAATTTAACGCTTACTTAAACAAAGCATTTCAAAAGCGACGGGGCCGGGATTAGATACCTTCAATGTAGATCCATGCCCCGCTGATGTCTTTAAAAACTCGCCGCGAATTGATCCATGGGGAGCTCACCCTATCAGCAGCAACTGGCCCGCAACTAGTCCATAATGCGGCGCGATCGCCCTCAGCGCAGCACGGGCGACGGCTTATTAGGCGGCGCGAAGGCGCACACGATCGAGCGCTCCCAACAACCGCAAACCACGTGGGCAATCACTGAGTCAAGCCCGCTACGCGGACATGGCGGGCTTGGAAAGAATCAAGAAAGGAGACGCCTCCGAAAAAGAAAAACGGAAACACACTGAAAGATACAATTAAAGAACATGGGAAGTAAAGACAGCCAAAGGGAACTAGCGGAAAAGTGGGAAATAATGAACCAAAAGTGAACAAGGGACGAGTGAGATGAAAAGAAATGAGAAGGACACAAGTAACTCCAGGGATAGAAAGCATCAAACGACAAAAGGAAAAATAGTGCGAGTACGAGGAAGGAAGACCAAGGAAGAGCAGGAAGGAAAATCATCAATGAAGGAGACATGAGAGAAGAACAAGAAGAAAAGGGATACGAAACAAAAAAGAACATAAGCTGAGTTACCATTGACAAAAAGGCGAGGCTGGAAGTGCGAGAGAATAGACCAAAGGAACACGAAGAAACACAAAAGAAATTAACCAAATGAAGAAAACCACGAAACTAGAAGAAGACAGGAAGAAACAAGAAAGTCACAACAGCACAAAATTTAAACACAAAAAGGAATTACCAAATGAACAAACCATCAAAACGAGAAGAAGGACAGAAGAAACAAGAAGATATAGAGAACATCGAATGAAACACAGAAGGAAAACAATTGAAAGAAACGGATGAATGGGAAAATAAAAGGAGAAACTGTGGGAATAAAACAAAAACACATGTGAGTTGAAATCGAACAACTAAACGGAGCAAATGGAGTCCACGGAGATGAAAAACTCCTGGAGGGAAACGAAAACCGGAAGTCCAAAGAGAACGACTCCGAAGAGCCATAAGTAGAAAAATAGAATAGGGGATGGGTTACAGCACCAAAGAGCATTCTGTTGGGGCAAAGACGACGACCACTACGTCGAAAAAACAATTGACCAACCCTAAAGAAACACAAATAAAAATGGAAGAAGTAGGAAGCAACAGAAGACAAAGAAGGAAGTCGAAGTATTGCCAGAGAACACGGAGAATAGACGACGAGAAAATAAATAAACGAAGAGAACAAGACGATGACCAGGAAGAAACAAAGACACAAGACAACAAAAATGTAAAACTGGAGAACAGAAAAAAGGAAGAACTGCATATAAGACCGGGTTAAAGCGACAGAACACACACACCGAAGTAAGCGGGCTTATGCGGCGAGACTGCACTTTAGTACCCGCAAGCAGCCGATGGCCCCTCGGGAACGAAGGAAGCTGTGTCTCCCTGAAGCAGTCACGACAGGTGTTCGTCGGGCGGCGGAGTCGAGGCGATGCTGGGACAGGTGCACGTCATCTTGGGGGATAGAGCCCCGTGGAACCCTGGGCACGAAATCCCCAGTGTGGTTGTGCAGGGGGTTTGCCGAGTGTGGCGAGATGCGTCTTCCAGCAAGCATGGTAGTCGCGCCCCTTGAGGATGTGGTGCAAGTGTGCCGGATGGCGTGCCCCCCACGCACCCGCGAAGTGGAAAGAACCACGTGACGCCAGAAACGGCACTAAGTGAACGGCACGTGAGGGCGGGCCAGTGCAAGCGGGACCGTATTGTGAGAGCGATGTAAGGGAGATGAACGGTGGCATCGCGGCAGCCACGAAGCCGCCCCGGTGAAGTACCGCGCGAATGTTGAGTTCGTGACACGCATCGGGATGAATGCAGACACACCGCGACAGATGACAAGGCAAGGGTATGCGGCCGTAGATGTATGGACCGGCCCGGGTTTACACTCCAGCGACTGCCGAGCTCGGGCCGTGCAGCGCAACGGCCGCCACGCTGCGCGCTTGCGGAGGAACCCGCCGGAAAACGCCACCGCGGGGATTTGCCGATCGGCGGACGGACAAGTAGCGACAACGGAATCTTGACGGATGTTCCCAACGCGAGCGTGGGTGATAGCTCCCCGACGGGCCAGACACAAGTCGTGGACCCCCGAGACCCAGCTTGTCTTTTTGATCGCCGGTGAGTCATCGCTGCGGTAATGGCGGAATCCGGCAGAGTGAATCCCTGCCGGATGGTACCGGCCAAACGACGAGGACGGCGAACAGCTCTGACGCCGCCAAAAAGGTCGCGGATGGAAATGCCGCCTGGTGGGCCGGCCCAGGTCAGCCGGCTTGTCTGCCAGAGAAAAAAAACAAACTCGTTTCGGGGAACAGATTCCCAGCAAGAGAGAAACCCCCTTGGCCAGGCACAGATGGCACATGGGGAAGGTTAGTGTAGCTAACCGGCTTCAGGGGCAGGGAAGTCCGCATGAGCCAGGGAATTGATAGTTAGAGGGATGGTAGTAGATAGGAGGGAATGATTTGTTAGGAAGTGAGGAAGGAACAACTTGAAATGAGAGGATGTACTTAGCCTACGTAATATTAAAAGAACGTGCGTATGAAGGGACGACGGTGACGAAAGAAATAAGGGAATATGAGCAGAATCGCATACAGCGATGTATGTAGGAAGAGCGAAAATGTAGCTTGGTGAGGATGAGGCCAGCGGGCCCTGATGTATGATGCTTTGGAATGCATGGGCAGAGTGATGGGGCAAAGATTCTCGCCCAACGAACCCGGGTCCATGAGAAAGCGTACTGGGTTATCAAATTTGACACAACATGGAGGTCGTTGCTGTTGTGGAAGTACTCGAAACCTGTTTGAGGGTCAGGAGCCTGTTGACCGGGCTGGGACGGGCGGGAAAAGGAGTACGCGGTGGACCCGGCACCGGCTAGCGTCCGCGGTAGCCAAGGCCAGGGGGGCGGATAGTGTTGCACGGTGCGCCCGCAAATGCCGGGGACCGGGGCGCCATACCGCGGGCAATGCATTGGCACGGGCACCCAGGGAAGGGCCCGGGCCCACCCCCACGTGTGCGTTTCAGGGATGCCCACGCGGCACTCCCGTGTTAGGGAGCTGTAAGGCTGGAGCAGTGTCATGCCGGGTGCCATCGCTCGGAGAATCGCAGATCGAGTGCCTCCAAGGGGCAACGCGCCAGCCGTAAACCGTGTGAGGGACGGAAGAAATGGAGGCAAAATGGCCCGGAAATTGCGAACACCAGCACAGCACGAATCTTTGTTAAACCGATAGAAAGTAGAGGCACTGTTGAAAGCCCGGGTAAGTTAGGAGTTACTTAGGGTAAAAGGAAGTTACCCCTCCGCAACATCCAATCTCCTCCGCTCTCGTCGGGCCGCTGGACCCACTTGGGTACAGACGCGAACCCGAGACCACCTACCTTGAGTGGGCCTCGACACAGGACGAGCCCTCCCCATTCCCTCCGGGAAGGGAAGAGGTGTTGGAGTAGGCTAGTATCGAGATAGGTTCGCCGACAAGGACGTAAAGGGGTGGGAGATTCATAGAGAAGTGAAAAAAAAATACAAAAAAAAAATTATTGGGCAAAATTGGCTTTACAAATTAAAGGGGGTACTGGACGACATGGCAAACCGATATGTGGGAGGAACAGATAGCGACCTCGCCTTCCGAGGCAGCACACCCGGCACCCTCACTGCTCATTCAACACAGGCCGCAACCATCGTGCGGCTTTCTGCAAGGCCTGTGCCGTCGATCGCTTACCACTGATTACTAAGCCTTCCGGCGCGTATCCGTCCTTGTTCTACCAAGGCCGTGCGCAACATTCTGCCGCTGTTTGCAACAGCCGCATGTCATCTGCCAATCCCTGCCTTACCACCTTGCCATCATGCCTCCCCGATCTTCCCTTCTGTTGCATCCCCCCCCCCCCTGTGGTCATGCCATGTGCGCCAGAGATCGCGCAACGCGGACTGCCTGGCAGCTTACCAACACGGGCTCAGGGGCCTCTGCACGTGTTCAGTCACACCATTACCATACATCCATCACTCCTGTTGTCATTGCGTGTGCCACTGACTGGCACGAGACTGCGCGTTCGCAGCGCAGCGCCGTTGCGTTCATTCGGGTGCAACTTGATGGCACGAGACTCGTTGGTGCATGCCCAGGCACCATGTGGTTCACGATTCAATTTCAAAGGAGGCCGTGGACGGCGGGGAGCAGCCGTCCACATTTCCCTGTCTACCATGCATTGCCTGACCAGAGACTGCATGCGACACCTGCCCTGCCGAACGGCTTCTCTTTGCAAGTCCATTGATCCTCGGCCATGGAGTAGTGAAAGTAAGGTTAATGTTAAGATGTAACTGAAATATGAGCTTGCGCCACGTTAAATGTATTCTCGCGCCGGCAATTTATGTAATCGTCCCGTATAGTGTTTGTTAGTTAGTACTCAGCCGTAGTTATTTATTTTGAGACGGCTTGTGCAGCCATGCACCATGTGGTCACTGCATTCCATCAAAGGGAGCCCTTGGACGCGTGACAGGCCGCCACATTCCTGTCCGCGCCATGCCTACAAGAGCATGCGAGCCCACTGGCTCCCTAACTGCTTTCCTCTTGCAGAGTCATATCCCGGGCCATGGAAGTGTGTAAATGAAGTTAAGTTAAGATGTACTGGTAAGAGATGAGTCGCCCCGTATGCGAATGTCTCGGCCGCAACTATTTAAGTCGTCCGTATGAGCTGGTTGGATTAGTTAGTTACTCAGCCCGTAGGTATTATTTGGAGACTGCGTTTGTTGCACCCATGCACCATTGGGTGTTCCTGACATATTTCAAAGGGGAGGCCTTGACGCGGTACACCGCACATTCCCTGTCACCGTCCATGCCTCGAGCAGAGGACTGCATGCAGCACCCTGGCTCCCTGTAAGCTTTCCTTCTGCAGAGTCCATTGAATCCTTGGGCCATGGAGTAAGTGTAAAGGTCAAGTTTAAGGTGAAGATGTACTGTAATAAGATGCGCCCGTTATTATGTCTTACGCCGGCATTTATTTTAAGTCTCCGATGATGGTAGTTATTAGTTACCAGACCCGTAGGGATTTATTGGGACACGAATACACTGAGTGCACTCAGGATCCAAGGTAAAATGTAATTAGGGGAGAACTACCCAGAGGTACACGAGCATTGACGACTTCGGACGAGTCCCTGCAAAGGGGAGAGGTATGTTGCTGTGAAATCGCTTACACCAAAATGTCCAGGTGAAAGAATATCCGTAAGTCATGGTATTAGCCAAACCCGTGTAAGAGGGAAATGTGTGATTCACGGCTGCACGCTTTGAGTTAACCATTTTCTTTCTCTACTGTAATTGACCTAACCCGCAACAACTCCAAACACACCCCTTGCCCTTACTCCACACCCATCGCCGCAAACAGTCGCTCACCGCAATTCCCAAAACACGCCGCCCAACCACCAACCACCCAAGCAAACCCCACCCCCGCCTTTCCCTCCACAACCATCGACCCACACCCCATCACACAAACTCGGCTGTCCAGGACCGTCGAATGATGCCGAACGTCGTCGAGCCGTACGAATGCCTCCTCTCATGGAGAAATGCGGATCACGAAGTCTCACGCCCCTTTTCTGCGCCCCAATTGCGAGCCGTCGCGTTATGGCCCCTCCAATCGCGAGAACCGTGAGTCTTCACGGAGAGAATCGAATCAAAAGAGGCTCACAGCCCTTTTTCCACCCAATGCGACAGCAGTGGTGGCGTGCCCGGCCTCAATGTTTGCATCCTGAAATCGCAAACAGCTCCTCCCAGCGCCTATATAAGATCGACACAAGGCGAGCTCGCTCAGTTTCAGTTGGTCGAGGCAGTTCAGTAGTGCGGGTCGGTCATTCATATCGGGCAGTGAAGAACTGGCTTCAGTTCGGCCGTCGATGAAATGCAGTCGGCTGTGAGTTAGAAGACGAAGTCTCATCGAGTGTCTGTGGGGGCACCCGTCCGTCGCGGTGCCGCTCGTCGCGGGAATTCAGCAGCCACCATTCCTCGCGCGAGCCGAAACGACAATTCTCCTCCCCCTCGTGCGAGATGTCCAGTGCCCCATTCCTTCCCCACCTAACCGTGGTGCCAGACAAAACCGTGCTGCGCGGGCACGCCCCGAAGAGGGCTCACCGACCACTACCAGGGCACGGAGTCGGCGACGCAGCTACGCAAGACATTGCGCTCCGCCACGCCACGAGACGCGGTTAAGACCTGCGCTTCGTGAGCCTGGCCGCTCCTCCAGGATCCACGACAAGGTCCACGGACCGTCTGCCTCTTGCCTGTGAGGGTGCTTTCGTTCCTTTGCTGTTTTGAATGAATGATGTGCGCGTCGACAAGTATATATGTTTAAGTGTGTAAATATTGTAGCGTAGCGAGTGCTTCTGCTTTCGGCATTTTGGTCTGAACTGGAATGTGCATGACCGATGGCTTGTGAATACGTGCCGTTGTCTGTGGTGGAAAAAAGTGTGCGTTGAACTTTCCCGTTCGCTCGTCTTTCCCTTGTTTGAAAGTTCCAATCTTGCATCACGTAAGGGATTGAGATAGGTTTGCAAAACATCCCTAATCATATCGGCGAACCGTCAGCCGCTCGATAACCGTCGGTTATCCCGTAATACGGAACAACCGCTAAGCGTCGGTCCGGAGTCGGTCCTGTGGCCGTGCCCATCCCCGCAATACTCATACCTAGGAATCTGACTTCACGTATTTACCCTACTCGCGCGGGTGGACTGCGACCTGGTGGTTCGGTAAAACCCCACCGTACGTCTGGCGTAGTCCGGGGTCACGACTGAAGTTTCCCGTCGTGTGGCCGACGTGTCGCGTTGAGTTACGTGGCCGACGCCGCCGGCGGCCAGAATTCGTAACACGTGTCCGGATGCAGATCGAAATCCACTCGCTCCAAGCTAAATCACGGGAATCGGTTCAGTGGTGATGAGCGAGTCCCGCGATGCCGCCAAAATCCGACAATTTAAATTGAAAATCCGCTTACCAAATAAGATGGCATCAACGAGCGGTGCCGGGGTAAGATACTCTTTTAATGTCAGAGTCCATGGCCGGGATGGTTCTTTTTTATAACTCGCCGGAGTACCTGGAAGCTCACCCTATTCTGAGCACGACTTGCCGCAAACGAGTCGCAAAAAAATGCGCGCGATCGCACTAGCGCAGCACGGAGCGAGCGCTATGATGGCGCGCCGAATGCCGACCGAGCACGCTCCCAACAACCGTTCAAACAACTGGGCATCGCACGTGAGTCAAGGCGGCGCCACCCGACAGGCGGCTTGAAAGAATTCAAGAAAGGGAGGACCGAAGCTCGAAAAAGAAAAAACGGAAACACGATCTGGAAGTAATGACATAAGGAAGAACTATGGAAAGAAGCAAGACAGGCCAAGAACAGAGGAAAATGGGGGAAATGAATGGGAGGATCCAAAGTGGGAACACAGGAACAGCGAATGAGAAAGAGAAAGGAGGAGGAGCAAATAACTCCAGATAGAAGGCACATAACGACAAAGCAAAAATCAGTTGGAGAACGAGGAGAAAGACAGAGCAAGACATGAACAGGAAGGAAAATCAGTCAATTAAGGAGAACAACGAATGGAGAGGAAAACAAGAAGAACAAGGGAATGAACAAAAAGAATGAACGAGCTTGACCAAGTTGAAGAAAAAGGCGAGGCTGAGGCGAGGAGATAAGCAAGAACAAGCGAACTGAAACACAAAAAGGGAAATAACCAAATGAAAGAAACCCCACGAAACGACGAAGAAGGACAGCGAGAACAATGAGAGTAGGAGACAGCACAATTAAACAAGAAAAGGGATTAATCCAAGAAGCAAGCAGAAATGAACGAAGAAGGACAGGAAAGTGAAAAAGGAGAGTGTGGAGAACACGAATGAAACACAGGAAGGAAATGCCAATTAAAGAACAATGATATTGAAAAATGAAGACCAGAGAAACGTGTAAAAACAAAAACATGAGTTTGAAAGAACAACTAAAACGTACAAGATGAGTCCCGGAGATTGAAAAACTCGAGGGAGAACAAAACTCAGAAGTTCCGAGAGGAGACGACTCCGAAGGGAGCAGGAAGTAGACAAGCAATAAGTGGGATTGGTGACAGCAATCCCAACAAGGAGCAATGTTGTTGGTGCAGGACTTGACGACCCAACCGTCGGAGAAACAGACAAATTGGGACCAACCCTAATAAAGGAGAACACAAATACAACAATGGAGAAGAGGGAAGCAACAGAGCAAAGAAGGAAGTGAAGATTGCCAGAGACACGGGAGATAGACAGTCGAATGAATAAATAAAACGAAGAGAAACATAGACGTAGGATCCAGAAAGAAAAATAGAACGAAGAGCAAAGAAATAAAATGTATAAAGAGGGGAGACAAAAAAAGAGGAGAGACCGGCAGATAAATACGGGGGTAAAGGACAGAAAACACACACCGAGTTCGAGCTTAAAAGGCGAGCTGGGGACCGTTTGAACCCGGTGCAAGCAGCTGGATGGCCTCCTTCGGGAACGGAGGGAGATGCTTTCCCCTTAAGCGAGCACACCAAGGGGGTTCGTCGTGCCGGCGGAGCGAGGGGGCGAGTGCTTGGACAGGTGCAAACGTCGCAGCCTGGGGTATAGAGGCCCCGGGACCCCTGGTGGGCCACAATCCCCAGTTGTGTGCAGTGTGGTGTGCGAGTGCGAATCGGCTTTCCCAACACGCATGGGTAGATGCGCCCCCTGATAGTGGTGTGCAATGTGCCGGATGCGTCCCTCCACGCACCGCGAGTGGGACCTAGTTACGCAGAAACAGCGCAACGTTAGTGAACGCACGAAGTGAGTACGCCCGAGGTGCAAGCGGGACCGTATGTGTGAGAGAGCGTATAAAGGGAGATGACGGTGGCCATGCGGACAGCAGCCGCGTCTCCTAGAGGACGGCGCGAGTTAGTGCTGACCCAGGGTGCGTGGATTGAATGCAACGAGACGGCGACAGATTGGAAAGGCAGGAGTAACGCCGGATGTAAGGGCGCCGCGCCGGGTTACACTGCAGCGAACGCGAGTTCGGCCGTGACAGCGCACGAGGCCGCCACGGCGCGCTTCGGGATAAACCCGTCCGGAAACGCCAGCGGTGGACATGTTCCCGTTCGCGGACGACAAAGGTAGGCTGGACAGCGGATGACCGGATGGGTCTCCACCGAGCGTTGTGGAAGCTCCGAGGCAAGCACATCCTGGACAGCACGACGTTCGGTGTTGGCAAGTGGTGTGGTTGATGGTTGTGGAAGGAGAAAGGCGAAGGTTGTGGGGGGTTTGCTGTGGTGGTTTGGTTGTTGGCGGGTGTCGTTTGAGAATGGCGGTGAAGTGATGTTTGCGGGGTGGAGTTGTGGAGGTAAAGAGGCGAAGGTGAAGTGTGTGAGTTGTTGGCCGTGCTATGGTCCAAAATAACGATAGAGAAAGAAAAGAATGCACTGCGAAGGTCGAGCCGCAAATCCAAAATATTGCCTCTAAACAACGGTGTACTAACTACACATGAACTTAGATATATCTAACCTGAGGACCTTTCTGGTGTATTGCAAATTTCCACAGCCGTAACAATATTAATCACCTTGCACTGAACCCCGTGTCGTGCCTCGGCGACCCGTGGTTGGCGCTGGTCAATGTACCTGCTCTGTGGTGCGCCGCGCGTCCCGAGTAATCCGGCCGCACAGCATGCCCCTGCTTTGTCGCAGCTGCATCGAGGCGGAGGATGTCTGCCATCCGCGGGAGACATTTGTGGCCATCGTGGCGAGCGAAGACCGACGGTAAGACGTTATTGTAACCCCATTCACAGACCCAACCAAAGATGTGTGTTATTTGTGCCCCGTTCTGAACGATGATAAAGTTTCATGGGCTGCGCGTGGGTCCACCATTGTACACGTAGTTAGCGCGAGGGTCCGCCCGCCATCGAGCATGCCCCGTACAGTGCCCTTAAGCACGTGGCCATTTATCAAAGGTGTTGTCGTGTGGACGGTGCCAGCCATGATCTGTGTCAGGAAATTGAGGGAAAGGATTGGATATAATTATTAGATTAGATGGAGATTCGGATTGAATAGGGGACAAATATATTTATTAATGGAGATTTGGATTGAAGAAGAGTGCGCCGCATGCATACTGTATGTTGTTAGCATTTGATGTGTTGGTTATGCCTCTGATCGCCTGAACAGTGGGTGCTGGGTCGTCGCTGTGGGGCACGTGCTCCATGCAGCGCTGGCGTTTATTGTTGGCTTCTACTGCTGCCCTTGGTCTTCTGTGAGGACGCATTCTTACACGAAGGGCGTGGCTGTGGTTTTTACCGATGGGTGTCCGAGCGCCGTGCCTGCTGGCTTCGTGGGGACCCCTTGCTTGGATAAATCTCAGGAATAGCGAAAAAGAAAGAATAGGAATGAAGTTCAGAGGTTTAATCAGACCTAATTATGAGATTTACACAACGCACTGTCCCGTTCAACCCACGAGACAAGAAGGAAGGGACTATCTGAACGTACATTAATGAAATAACTGACTGGGGACCACTGTATGTTGGCTGCTATTGGTGTTGGAGGGATACGGTTTCCAGAACCGAAACAATATTAAAGAAATTAGTGCAAACATGTTGTTAAACAATGTCAAGCTCAAAGAAAATCAGAAAAACTTTATTCAACACATTGTTCAAAATATTTTAACTGTGGTGTGGAACTATCCAAAATGCTTTTAGCTGTTTTGCTGGAGTAGGTTTATAGGTTAATTAGTGAGCTAGCAATTCAGAGTACAATATAGATGTTCCAACAAACCAAAATTATAAGCAGTGCATGTCACTTTTAAACAAAGAATATAAAACCAACACTTTTTGTTGCTGCAAATCTTGAACGATGTCGTTGCAAAGTGTCCGTATTGCTCAACTAATGCTACAAATCAATATTCAAGCCTTGTTGAGAACTCACAGGTTAAGGGGGTGCACTTACCGATTGTGCTGTGCTGGCACAGAGACAAATAGAGTACCTCAATGGATGCCGTGGGTAACGGTCCAGTTACACAAAGATAATTAATTGGACTTTATCAATGTTTTCCACACAAATTAGCCCAGTAATTCTCAATTCCATTGTGCATTTTAATTTCAAGTTAGATCAACAGAGACATGACAGAAGTAAATAGACACCATGATTTAAAAAAAGATATGTCTAACATTTGATCCATTTTAATACATACACGAGTATTTGGTAAGTTTGCTATTTGCAGATTTCAATGCTTTTACTCTTTCAGGCAAAGAACGAACAAAGTCTGAAATTTTCTCTTGTGGGATTTCTGCCCAGGCTTTATGCAAAAGGTTGAGCAATTCTGCAGGTGATGTTGGTTTCCTGGAATTTTTCCGCACAGCTCGATCCAATATGGCCCAGAGGTGTTCAATGGGATTCATGTCAGGAGACCGACTTGGCCATGGAAGTCGCTTGATCCCATTTCTGTCCTGCCATTCTTTTGTCTTTTTTGTAGTGTGGCATGGAGCTCAATCTTCCATGAACAGAATGTTGTTTTTGACCATATGACCAGTGGAGAAGACGGGGGAGAAATCCATTCTCAAGGATAGAAATGTATATCGTAGAGTTGTTGTTGACAACATACCCCACAAGATCTGACCGACCAGTGCTGCAGACTGCTCCCCACACAATCACTGAAAAACCACTGTGTTTGACAGTTGGCTGCAGTCGGTTCAAAGATAACCCTTGACTGGGAAGTCTCCAGACCCATACGCATCCACTGGCAGAAAATTGAGCAAATTGGGACTCATCTGAAAAAAATGACAGTTTGCCAAAACTCCAAGGGTCTGGTGGCCATCTCGTCAGCCCACTTCTTTCTCCTTTGAATGTTGGCTGGTCTAAGAAGAGGTTTCTCCTAGCTGCTCTACCACTACCACAGTAGCACAGTTGATGAAGGTACCACACGGCAGTTCTTGAGCTAACTTGGACCTCCTCTGCAACATCTGCTGCCTTGCAACAGGGAGTTTTCTCAATGGACCGCTTGACAGCTGGAAGATAACTTTATGAGGGCCATTCACCCGATTGACCGGAGAAAGCGGAATGCCAAGGTTCTGAGCTGTCTGACTCCACCTTCCGATTGGCCAACAATTCGTCCTCTTTGAAAAATCGGAAAGGTCGTGTGCTCCCTGGATTCGAGGCATAGTTAATTGTCATACACGACCCAGG
>CM068952.1:149499719-149513646 GCA_035128595.1 Eptatretus atami
CCAGTATTGGATTCACTTTCTCATTTCATGGTTAAGGATTCCTTCACATTTGCAGAATCAATAAGAGCTAAAACACCGACAAGTGAGCAAAACATCATGGCATCCTTTGATATTAAAAGCTTGTTCACGAACGTCCCATTGACGGAGACGATTGAGATATGCGCACGTTTGCTGTATCACACCGATCTGGAACAACCGATGAGCATGATCTCGGAACAAGTCTCTCGTGGAATTAATGAACACAGCAACAAAAGGAGGGTGGAATTCAGTTTTAACAACATTGATGAATTTCAAACGAACGGTGGGGCATGGGTTCTCCACAAGGCCCAGCTCTTGCCAACATATTCTGTAGTGCTATCATGAAATGCAGAAAACTTACTGGTCGGAAAAGGGTCGCATTCCCCCATCCGTATACTATCGGTATGTTTATGACATTTTGCTTTGCTTTGAGTCTCTGATGCATGTGACAATTTCGAGGCATGGCTCAACACTCCTCCATCCACGCGTGAAGTTTACACGGAGCTGGAATCGTCAAACACGCGTTACTGGTTTTGGACGTGTTGTTTTGATAGATCCAACCTTGGTTTCAAAACATCGTCTACCGGAAACCGCACGTTTCACAGGCAGATGTACTCGTGGGACTCCTACAGCTCCAAGAGAAACAAAATTGCCTTGATCAATTATCCTGGTGAGATGCGGGGTGAGACGCAAAACATGGGAATGGAGCCTTAAAAGAATCTGGCACGAACTTAAAAAACGAAATGAAAAAGGAAGTCGACACGATACGAGGGGAGGTGACCGTGTTAAAGAGAAGTAAAAGGGTGGGGGTCGCCAATGGAGAGAGGCAAACAAGAGAGGGCAAACGGAAATAAAAAGACTGTGGTGGAAAAGATAGACAAAAGTGGAAAAAACGGGAGAAGAAAAAAAAGACAAGGCCAAATAAAGAGGAAAATAGGGAAGAAACGACCCCGATAGAGGAATTAAAAAGAGAACAAGGGAAAATAAGGGAGGTGATGGGAGCGTTGAAGGAGACTGTGAGAAAAGACATCCGGGGAAATGACAGACAGAGTGAAAACCTGCCGAAAGGAGGTGAAAGCGAGACACAGGAGGATTTAAAGGGAAGTGGGGAGGAATGTAGAAGAACATGAGGAGGTAATTAATGAAATGGAAGAGGAAAAAGCCGGAAAAAGACAGAGAAACGGAGGAACGGATAGAAAAAACCGGGGCGATACGGAAAGAGCAGTTAGGACCAACGGGAGGAAAATATCCAAGACAAAATAGGTGGCTGACACGGGTAGGAAGTGGGAAGTGGAGCAAATAAGAGAGAAAAGTCGGGAACTATCGCTGGGGACGCAAAAGGAAGGAGAACGAGGAGAGGCGAGAACTAAATGAGGTAACTAGAGGGAAAAAATAAAGCGAAATGGAGAGGAAGACTGGCGGAATGTGTGGGAGACCCGGTGTGGAGGCAGGCGTTGGACTCTTCGGAAACAGGGAGAGCAGATAAACTCCCTCGAGGCGGAACGTGCCCAGGGGGCCGGTGTCACAGGGCGGAGGAGGAGGCTTGCCCGATGCGGGTGAGGCATGCCAAGCTTGCGGGAGCGTAGAGGCCGCAGGTCTTTTGGCCTAAGGGGGTTACCAGTATGACTGTTCCCAGTGGCTGCAGAGTGCGAGTTCCAAATGGCTTGGGAGAGAAGCGGACGACGCGGGGCATGAACAGACACGTACAAGGTGGTAGGAGCCCCCGGGCAAATGGCCGCGGGACACTGCCGGGAGTGAGGCCACCGTTGGACTGGGAGGTACACCCCTCCAGGCAAAGTCCCTTGGGAAACTGGAGGGGGGGACCTCGAAAGGACCAAGGGGCGCTACCCCCGTACGATGGAAAGACGGACTTCGAGGGCGTTACATGGCCCAGTTGCCAGTGTGTTGCCAGTGGCAATGCTGGAAACGAGGTGCCAAGGGGGTGGCACAACTCACGCGGCCCTGCGGTGGCGCAGCCTTGGAAGTCCTGACCACGGTACCCTTAAAAAGTGAGGGGTGACCCGGAGGACCTCCATTCGGCCCTAAAAAACGATTGCATGGACCAGCAGAGCGAGGCTTTTGTTAAAGCTCAGTCAACGGGCGCAAACGACGCTCCAGGAAACCACTGGGAGAATTGGCACATGACATTCCGCCGTTGGTGGGATTCGCGCACAGCAACATGCCGCCGAAGTACCGGGAGGAAGATTTGCCCTGGACCATTTTCTTCCGAGCGATAGGGGGCACCGATGTCGAGCATGTGGTGCTGACCGTATGGCGCCGGACAACCTCCAGAAGGCGGCTTGATACTGCCGCCTGCTGGGAGGCCGCCAGGGAAACGCCATTGGGAAGGGCTGGGCGGGCATGCGGCTGGCAGGTCCGACAGGTGCGCCCCGTTGGCGGACGTGTGCGATGGAAGCCGCGAGTGCGCTAACCATGGGGACCAGGGCGCGCATCTAGAAAAATTGTCCAGGAGGCGGTGGCACAACGGTGGCGAGAGCTGGACGAGAGCGGTCGGCGCCCCGAAGGGGGCGCGAAGGGCCATTCAGGGGTACCCCAATTTCGGGAACGGGGGAAGCAACAGGCGGAGCGTGGCGGCGTATAAAAGACTGCCGACGGAGGAGGCTCGGGAAGGCTCGGAGGAGGCTCGCTGGAGAGTGGTCGGTGCTCGATTTGTTCCTGTTCCTGCGGCCTGTTGATCCCTGCGAGCCCTTGATCCTGAACGAGCCATTGGACCTTTGGCAAACGACGGTGTGAAGAAGAGAGAGAGGAGAGCTCCAGTGTCGAGGCCGTTCTTGGCCCGAGGGTTCGCCGAGTCTGTGTGATCCCGAGATTTTTCCCGCGTGGGACGGCAGCTCTACCATTTCCTCTTCTCTCATCGACCCCGAGTGCGACGATTTCTTCCCCCCCCCCTCCCCCCCCCCCCCCGTCCGCACCGATGAGAGCGCTCGAAAACCCCGTTCATTTCCCCAAAACCATTGTCCGTGGCTCACACGGCGGACACCGTGCCGGCGTGAAGCACGAGTTCGCCGATCACGCCGGAGGAGCGGGGAGCTGAGTGCCGCGAGAAGAACTCGGTGCGCGCACTGGGAAGTGACTACTTCTATTTTCTTTGGGTTTTGCGGCAAAATGACTGTGGAGCGCTGTCTTGTGAAGAGCAACTTTATAAGTTTGCCGTGTGTACGGCGTTATTCAGGTAGTATCTCTTGCGCACTGTTGCTTTTGTGTTTCATTCTTGCATTTTGATATATGTGCGTTCTGGACCGTTTTGACTATATTGTGTCTTTTGTCCGTGTTTCGTGAAAAATTAAAGTGGTCTGTGTTGAATTGTTCCCCGTCTTCGCTGCGTCCTTTTCCTTTGGTATTGGAATCTCATCTTGCTTCACGTAACGGGTTCGCGTGGCTTAATACGCCCCGATAATTAATCAGGAACCATCCTGAGGCCGACGATAACCACCGCTCGGTTATCGCCGGATAGCACGAACGGAACCGCTTAAGCGGTTCGTTGTCCGAAGTCACCTGCGGCGAGTGCAATCGCCCGGTTTACCATCCGCGTGGGTACTTATGGTAGGTCGAGTTTGAGCGAACAACCCTTATCCACGCGGAGTGCCGATTGGCACAATCGTGGTGAGGCGAAAGGCCCACCCGTGACTGGCCTCCGGCGTTAGTCCAGAGAGGGTCACGACAGAATTGGTCCGTCCGGTGGGCGACGTGCCGCGATATCGAGTCACTGTGGCCGTTCGCACCAGCCGGCGGCGCGAATTCGCAACAATATGATATACACATTAAGATATTTTGAGGTCAAATGGTGTTGAAGTTTAGGTTCAAAGTTAGAGTCAGCAAAGACTTAAGTGGATGAAGCATTTCGGTCGACGTTGCGATGTCAAATTAGGTCTATTTTACAAGTTGCAAGATGCAATCTCATTGAGTCATGAATAAAATACACCGCCACAAAAGCCCTACCCTACCGCTAGATTAATTGCTGTCTTACTACACTTGCTCTTATTAAAACCATCATCCCGACACCTTATGAGTCAGCATTCAGCCTGTTGCATTTAGGATCCTCAATTAGAGTAGATGTATGGGCTATTTGGATCAAACTTGCCATCAGTGAAATGATGGAACGGGTGTAGTGCTGAGACTCCAGTATGACATGCAATCTGGAAGAGGCCCAGCCTAGCTCTAGAATAATTGAAATGTCCCAGATGTAAATGCTGTAATAATGTCCAAGACATAACACCAAATGAACGTCCCAGACGAAACGCTTTGTAATTGACATTCCCAGACGAAACACCGTAATGACATCCCAGATGAAGCACCGTTAATGACGTCCCACGAAAAACACCCGTAATGACGTCCCAGACGAAAACACCGTAATGACCGTCCAGACGAAATGTTCGTAATGACGTCCCAGATGAAACCCATAATGACTTCCCAACGAAATGCCATAATGATGTCCAGGCGAAATGCTGTGTAATGACGTCGCAGACAAAAAATCTCCGTAAGATGTCCAAGACAAATGCCGTAATGACATCGCCATATGAAACCACTGTAATGACTGTCCCAAAACGAAACACCGAATGATGTCCCAAATTAAACACTGTAATGATGTCCCAGACGAAACGCCGTATGACATCGCAGACAAAATCCATAATTATGTCCAGACAAAATGCCCATAATGATGTCCCAGGACAAAATGCCATAATGCATGTCCAGGCAAAATAGCCATAATGATGAAGAAGCAGGCCTGAGAGTTTTAATTTAACAGTTCCAATTGTAAAAAAATTTATTCTACTTAGTGCGTGCCCATACGTGTGTGGCCGTAGTGCAAAAAAACAAAAACTTTCAAACACGCGTGCCAGAAAACAAACAACCACACAGGCCGTTCCTTCGCTTCCGTGCCTGTACGCCGTGGGCCGGGACGTGCGTGGCCGTACGTGCCAAAAAAATAAATAAATAAAGAAAAATTTCAAACAAAACCACACAGCCGTTCCTTCGCTCTCGTAAATGACGACTGGATTGGGGCATTGTGTTATCTATAAATGCGATAAGGAAATCGAGAGAATTATTGGAATCACGGTCATCACTATCCGGAAGTCCATACTTTGTAACCCGTTAATGGGGAACGCGGGCTAGTATCTTCTTCCCATTGGCCACGCCTTACGCAGCAGCGTGTCCTGTCATTGGTTTGGTAAAATAAATGGCTCTAACTTGGAACCACTTGTCGATTAATATTAAACCTTGAAAGCACCATACTCAGGTCCCCAGCAATATACTGCAAGTTTAAATTAGATCGGAACCATGGTTGTCGAGAAACAGCGCTCAACAGATCACACACACACACAGACACCACATCACACAACAGAGAGGAATTGCTTAGGAATTTATAGATTAGATGACACAGGGAACCCTTTACAAGGACACGGAAGGAGCACACAAAAGAGAAAACAGTAATTACTTCTCAAAGCAAGCAGAAAATCGTATTTAAGTGCAAAGAAGGAGCACACAAAAGAACAACATTACTGTTATAAAATATCCTTTTTTTTACGTGTTTATACTTCCATTGTGCATTCTCTTCATTGACACTCCGGTTGACATGCAATAAGTTTGTGAAGGTTACAACTGTTGTCCTTTGACTAAAACCTATCAGCGAAGTTGATGGGAGGTACCCGTACACCTCTGTAGTATAGTTAGCAGAGGCTGTGCCAGTGATTTGCTATTCTATCTTGCTCTTCTTTGTTCACTACGAGAACTCCAAATCCATATCTGCCAATCGAGATGTTTTGTGTTTGGAGCATAAAATGGCTGTTTTTCGCTTTCAGATGTTCTTTGTTCCCCCTTTTAAACCTACCTCTTACGCCTGACAGTTGTCGGATTTCAGTATCTGCACCTAATTGTCGTACCCATTCTAACACTGTTCACATACATTGAGTGCCAAAACCATTAGGGATAAACATCAGTGTTAAGTTGTAAACTGTAAGCCTGGTAACAAGTAGAGCATAGTGTTCTTTCTAAGTTGACTTTCTGCTCCATCATGAGGAATTTAAGAATGTCAATAGTATCCTGTTAAAACCTCTTTTCGATCATTGTTAGTTTCCTTGAGGGCTGCGTGGATTTGCTGTCCTTTGGTATCTGCTCTTGAAAATCTTTGCAATGACAATCTAATGGTAACATTTACCTTTGCCATATAGTATTACTTGGACAACAGTCTGAACCATTCAGTTAACCACATCGTGTGAAATATTTCATCTGAGCCACTCACAATCACAGGCACGCAATGAGTCCATGATGGCAGTTCCACAAGACAGATCGATTGTGCTGAGCGCATCAAACACTTCGTTGTCAGCTGTACCTGAGGCTGTTAAAAGAACATTAAAAATGCGGCTAGTGTTTGTCTGTTTCACTGACTTGCATAGTGCATAAAAAACAGTTTCGTTACACACTGGCAGTTTTCACACGCTTACTTGCAGACTTAATTGCTGTACTTCCAATAATAACTCTTTGTTTCTCGCACTCATTATACAAAGGCCCTTCAAACATCACCAGCAATCACTCTGATGCCTCCAGTCTTTTTGCTGCACTGGTATCCACGTCAATCAGTGTTGGCTGTCTGTATCAATTCTCTCGGAACTGGCAAAGCACTGGGTGTATATAGTGTATGCTTCCAAATGTTATTAGAGCAATTTTAGTTTGCCAATTTATTAGATGGATGCGTTGGACAAACCCAAAACTGTGGAAAGACCATGACTGAACATACCATGTTCATGGAAGTTTGTTTATAAATACTTTTGGATAATGCATCCTCTTTAATTATTTTGCAATATGTTAGTTCATTTGTTGTATTCCAATGTTGTGTGAATGTTTAAAACGGTTTTAAAGGTTAACACTTTCGAAATTGTACAAACATACTGTATAATAACCCTTACAGGGGCCACACAGGGGGTTGCTCAATTATGGCACACTTGCAACCTCCTAAAACCAATGATGCTACCACCTATAGTGACAGGACTATGCAGATGGAGCTCGTTGGAAAATGGTGTTATAATCATCATCTTTGCAAGGTCTTGTTACCTTTAAGCAAAACTTAGGATATATATTGACTGTCAAAAAGGTACTTTGAGCCTTCAGAACCTGGGCGGAAGCTTGTTTTAAATAAGAGTACTGGGCTTAAGAGTGTTGGGAGAAGAAGAAAGAGTGCATATCATGTTTAGGGAGGGTAGCTCTCTACCTCAAGAGCATCATTATGTGAAGGTACCATTGTCGCAGAAGAAACGGTTTTCTCCCTGGGTTTAAAGCATTTCTCTGGATGCGTCATTTGACATTAAGTCTGGATTGGCAACAGACCCAGGGCGGGCTGTAACATAAACTGCGGTTGAAATGCAGGAGAATACCAACAAGCGATGCACAAGCATACAGACTGGGGTTTTAACCCTGGTTGGCTCGCATAATAATAATCAAAAAATGTTTAAGACAGCAACAACAAAAAAACAAAATAAGAAGCACACAGGTCTGGTGCTCTTAATATCACAGGCAGGTCCGATGGTTTTTCTCAGTTTTCCATCATATAATTCCAATACAACGTTGCTGCTCCCTCCACTCTCTCAGTTCCTCTGAATCCCCTCCATTATCCATCCACATTCCTTTTTTCATAACCCTCTCCTGAGTTGAAACTTCCAAAATGCAGACAAACTATGCACTTCAACTTTTTATCCTCACTTCTCCTGTCTATGGAAAGTACCATCAGATGCTATTTTGTCTCGCTCTTCCCCAGGGTTTCAATCAAGTAATGCACCACCAACCTCATGTCAACCCCAAACTCTGACCGAGATAAAATTTATTACCTCCATTAACCTTTCCAAACCCAACCGTCTTATTACTGTTTCAGTGTTTTCTTCCCTCCTCCCTCTCCTCCGTTTCCTAGTTCATCCATCCTCAATTGTCTGTCCCACTTGTCAGTTCTGTTTGGCTTCTCCGATGGGCCTCGCTCCTGTAAAGAAAAAAAACAAACAAAACAAAAGACAGCTCAAAGGCAAGATACATTCTGCCAGGCCCGCCTGGTTTATAATATGATGCCACATGGAGCATTTCCTGCAGAGCATGGGGTGTAACTTTGTGATGATGAATAAAATGTATTATAATTCATTTTTCCCCACAAACCACAACCTTTACAACTTGGTCACCTCCTTTCTTGAATTTGTGTGGTGTGTGCTGTGTATATAATATATATATATATATATATATATATATATATATATATACTAGTGAGACAAGCCCAATATGTGTGTGGCACGATACAGTGCAAAAAAAAAAAATAAAAATATCAAACCGCGTGCCAGAAAACAACAACCACAACAGGGCCGTTCACTAAGTTCCGCGTGCCGTACGTGCAAAAAAAAACAAATAAAAAACTTTCAAACAACTACACAGGCCGTTTCCTTCGCTCTCGTAAACGACGACTGGATTGGGCAGTGTGATGTTTATCTATAAATGCGCATAAGAAAATCGAGAAATATATTGGAAGACAGTAAGTCATTCACTATCCGGAAGTCCGTTACGTTGTAAACCATAATGGGGAACGTGGCTGAGAATCTTCTTCGCCCCAGTCGGCCACGCCTACGCTAGCAACGTGTCCTGTCATGGTTTGTGTAAATAAATGGCCATAACTTAGGGAGCCAATTGTCCGCATTAATATCAAACCTTGAAAAGGCCACATAATTCAGGTCCCCCAGCAATTATACCTGGCAAGTTTCATTAGATCGGACCAGTGCGTTGTCGAGAAACAGCGGGATCATGCACAGGCACACGCACACGCACACCGTCTGGAATTAATAGATACTAGTACTGCCCGTACGTTGCATGGCCGTACGTGCAAAAACAAAAAAAAAACTTTCAAACAACAACACAGTCCGTTTCCTTCGCTCTCAGTAAACGACGACTGGATTGGGGCATTGTGTTTATCTATAAAATGCGGCATAAGAAAATCGATGAAATTATAGAATTAATTGTCATCACTATCCGGAAGTAGTGCATGCCCGATACGGAATGTTCACATTCATTCCACGAATTATCGCTTGTATTAAGTAACAACTGCCTGTGATACCTTAAACACACACAGAGTTAAATTAAAATCCAAATTAAAATTAATCCAAAGGTTACCTCCTGTCTTGCTTTGCCATGACATTCGCTGCCAGTTGACCATTGCCCTACTAGCCACGGGAACAAATGCACCGATCCCATCGTAAACCGGCACGCACGTTGATGTCATCGTGCGGCCGCCGGCGACCGGCCAACACAGCCCACGCCGACGCAGCACCGTGTCTTGTTCAATTGTTGCGCTAAAATAAAATGGCCGAGCAACGGTGTTCTTGTCAATTGGTTTGGTAAAAAATTGGCCATAACTTTGGCAAGCACTTATCATTTAATATCAAAACTTGAAAAGGCACATGACTCAGTCCCCAGCAATGATAGCTGGCAAGTTTTCAATTAGATTTGGACCAGTGGTTTGTCGAGAAACAGCGTCACACACACATTGCTTTGGAAATACCTATTATATATATATTATTTATACTATATATATTATATATATATATAATATATATATCTGATACAAAACAAACAGCGACATAATAGTGAGCTGAAGCTTTTCGTGCCTGCCAATCCGGTAATCCACAATGAAGGCAAGAGGGTCTTTTAACAGGGTTCTATTCCGACCAAATCAAGAGGGAAGACATTTTTGCCGAAGTTTGAACTCCTGTATGCTCAACTGTCAACACATCAGGCTGTGTCAAACGAAGCAGAAGGCGCTGGAGGCTAGAACATCGGACCTGCACCATGTGTACTGTGGAAACCATCGGAATCCAATGATGCAACTGGATTTTCACATTGCAACGGGATGTTCTCTCTTGCAATACAAGGATTGAGGAGGAATGCTTGCCATTCACATCTGCAAACCGGATAAAGCACCGGAGTGGTAATCATGAATAAGATTGATACATCGACAAGATGATGGACATCCTTGAAAGACGAAACCAAATTTAAAATCTGGCGGTTGTACAGGAACATGATCGCACGCCTCAGGTGGAAGGTCAGATCGTCAAACGACTGTTACAGCTTCTCAAACGTGGAGAACTATCAAGGAGGTGTACGACAGAATTAAACCTGTTGGAGCCCAACCCAAGAATGTACGGCCTGCCGAAGATTTCACAAGGAGAATATCCCTCAAGACCCATACTGTCCATGGTGCGATCACACAACATGAACTTGCCAAGTGTTTGGAGAGGTACTGCAACCAGTATTGGATTCACTTTCTCATTTCGTGGTTAAGGATTCCTTCACATTTGCAGAATCAATTAGAGCGAAAACACCGACAAGTGAGGACAACATCATGGCATCCTTTGATATTAAAAGCTTGTCACGAAT
Organism: Eptatretus atami; assembly: GCA_035128595.1. Lineage (NCBI taxonomy): Eukaryota > Metazoa > Chordata > Myxini > Myxiniformes > Myxinidae > Eptatretus > Eptatretus atami. Next base: position 149,510,154 of record CM068952.1, read on the forward strand.
GTCCCATTGACGGAGACGATTGAGATATGCGCACATTGTGCGTATCACACCGATCTGGAACAACGATGATTCGGAACACGTCTTCGTGGAATTAATGAACACAGCAACAAGGGAGGTGGAATTCAGTTTAACAACATGATGTAATGTTCAAACGGACGGTGGGCCATGGGTTCTCCATTAGGCCCAGCTCTTGCAAATATCTTTGTAGGCTATCATGAAATGCAGAACTGACTGGTCGGAAGGGGTCGATTCCCCCATCGTATACTATCGGTATGTTGATGACAATTTGCTTTGTTGAGTCTCGACGGCATGTGACAATTTCAGGCATGGCTCAACACTCTCCATCCAGCGCTGAAGTTTACCACGGAGCTGGAATCGTCAAACACGTTACCGTTTTTGGACGTGTTGGTTGATTAGATCCAACCTTGGTTTCACAACATCTGTCTACCGGAAACCGACTTTCACAGGGCAGTTACTCGGTGGGACTCCTACAGCCTCCACGAGAAACAAATTGCCTTGATCAATATCCTGGTTAACAGAGCACAGAGGATTTGTTCACCTTGTAATCTTCCTGCTGAAATTGACCAAAATCACATGAATATACTCGGTGAGAATTTATCCTGAGCATATAGTTAAGAGATAACAACACACGTTTCTAAACACAACAAAGATCGGAAGATGCGTCCGACAAAATTCCAGTCTATATCAGGATCCCTGGGAAAGGGCAATCATCACGAAGGTTTGAGTACAAATCAAACATATGTATCCAACACATTTTGGCTGTGCAAACCCAGAGTAATCTTTACCTGCTTCCGTTTGCTGAGTCAGTCAACAAGGATGTGCTACCACCTCACAAAACCAGCAATGTTATTTTATGAGTTAAGTGCGATGTGAAGCTCGGTACTGGGCCGCCACAACACTAGATTGCTGATCGGATCAAACAAGCACTCCCCTTGCGATTCGAAGAAAGATTGGAGGGTTAGAACACAACCAGTGCGAGCATGTAGAAATATCCAGCAACCACTCGGCCACTGCATCTGCTTCATCTGCCATTGCCACAGCACCTGGTTGCCAACCCATCTGTGCAGACCAGTACAATGCAGATATGTTCAGGATATTGAGCCGAGGTCGGAGCTCGTTTCATTTACGTATGTTGGAAGCAAGCTTCATCCTTAACACCGATCCAATACTATGTCGTCAAAAGAATTTTACGATCTCTGTGTCTCTTTCAGCATGGAAAGATCAAGAGAGTACGTAACAAAATGGTGAATTGGACCTTGGGGAAACCCATCCCCTCTCTCCAGGATGCTGTTGCAACTGTCAACATCCACGAACTCTGCTCCAGCCAATGGGAGCTCGAGGTGAAGATTGATGAGCGACCAATGGGCTTCGGATTAACCGTGACTTCATTACGGTTGAACCAATCAGTGTCTACGCTTATTGAGACCTGCGTATAAAGCACACGCCTTACTTCTCCTCCTTCCTTGCTGCGATTTTACCCTGATAGTGTGCAGCACGAAAAGCATCGGTCCTATTATGTGCGTGTTTGTTTGTATCCATATACAAGTTTCTGTAGTACAATGTCTATATATATATATATATATATATATTATATAATATTATAATATATATATATATATACATACATACATACAAATACCTATATATAAATTATACAAAAACATACATACAAATATATTTATTATACATACATTACAAAATCTATCTATATATATATATATATATATATATATATATTATATATATTAATAGTATTACAGACAAAATATCTATATATATTAATATATATACATACATATATATATATGATATGTAAATATATATTTGCTATGTATATATATATATTTGTAAATATATTTGAATGTATATATTGGATTGTATATGTATAATATATATATACTCGATATACATATATATACAGATATTATATATAGTTATAGATATATATACTCATATAATATATATATACATACATTTCAAATATATTTACACAATATTATATATGCATACAAATGTAGTGTATATATTTATATATATATGTATTATGGAAATGGCCCTTAGTATGCTTACTACATATAGGATTAGCCCAGACCCCCATTAAATGCATTGTAGCCAGGCTGTCAGTAAAATGACGTTACATGGGTGTCAGGAGGTGTAAGAGGCTGGTTTATTGTGTTGTGCCAGTATGCTGTACCGAGAGCTTCCTCTTCTTCCTTCCTTCTCTCCGGACAATATCCCACCAGCGCTGAGAGGGAAGTGAGCCAAAAAAGAGGAAGTGAAACTTAAGGGAAGGGTTTGTCGGCTTGTAGAAGCGGTGCACCCCAAAAAAAAAGTGGTAAAGAAACTTGAGAGGACGGAGTGAGCAGTCGGGCTTCGAGGCGATTTGGTGCGCCGGAAGGCGAAGAGAGAAACAATGGGGTGTCGAGGCGCGATCTGCTGGAGGAGCAGTCGGGCTTTGAGGCGAGTGTGCGACCAGTAAGGCAAGATGAGAAACCACGGAGCTCTAACTGGTCCCTACTCACCTCACGGCTCGACTACGTCTGGAATCCCATGCGGCCAAGGCCTGCGGGCCCGGCACCTCGATTTGGCCTTGTCTGGTGAACAGGCCAGGCCTGGACTTGTATGCTGGACCTTATGTGAAAAGCCACTGGGCATACCATCATTGGAATTCTTTCGCTCTGGTGCAGTCGACCTCGCAGGCGGTTCAGAGCACGTGTGAAAGGCCGCGTGCGGCTGCGACAAAGAGGGGAGCGCCATTTTGCCACGCGGCGCGGGTTTGCTCGAGCTTGGGCACGAATCCGTGGACATCGGCTTGTTACGAGCAGACATTCGTGCTTTCAGCGTTCCTCCGTCCATGAACATCCCAGTGCTCTGTCTTGTCTGCATGCTGTCTGTCTTGGCTCATGTCGTTTAAGGCTTATCCGCGTAGGGACCCTTCGAAACCCGTTAATCCGTATCTCCCTAGTTAAGAACGGGTTATAGATTAATTAAACAATGTCGTGAATATTTTGCTTGTTGTTGTGTTCCCCGATGTTCCAAATAAATCTGGCTGAATTCGTATGAAGTTGCCGCTATTGGATTTTATTTGTGGGCGCGATCGAGGAAACGAGTCCGTTTGATTGTATATTAAAGCCAAAATGGTTACAGACTGGCAGAAAACGCTCGGCATCTGCCAAAAAGCAGTCTGTAACCGGAGTCTATTTCCCCAACTCGTAGTCCAGGGGTACGTTGGTATTGCGATGAAGCGCGTGACCGCAGGGCCTATGCCGAGCAGCCGGCGTTATAACCCCGGAGACGGCGCGGTGGTGGGTGGCGACCGAATCTGAACGTTTGGCTATCAAGACTCGGGTGAGAATCCCACCACCGCGAATCTCAGCAATATATGTAATATATATATATATGATATACACATACATACAAATAGGATACATATATTATACATACATAGCAAAGTAGTATATATATAATATAT
>CM068952.1:149522410-149532682 GCA_035128595.1 Eptatretus atami
TTATAACGCGATCGTTGAGGTCCATAAAATGTCATCGTGAAAAAAGCAGGGTCGCGCTAAATCGAGATTCAAGAAATTCAGCGTTCAAACTGACCCACTGTTGACCTAACATCCTGAAACACCCCTATTTTCACCCTATTTTGCACGTTTACTTTCTAGCAAGTAAATTACCTTTGCATGAAATAATTCCGTGAATAAATCATTGTTGTTTTACAGTCAAAAATAAAACCCAAATTAGTTTTTAGTAAAGCTTTTTATGTTGTTTAAACATTCGCACTGTTCTGAAAATATATCACACAACTGACAGGTGCTCGATTCTTCATTTGTAAATTATAACATCGATGCAATGATTTTTATAAAATCCAAACGCTTTTATTCACCTTTCTATAATTTAATCGATGCGAGAGGAGATTGTAAGGAGCCGCTAACAACACACATGGCCGTCATAAACAGCACAAAGTAAAACGAATGAGTCGTCCGTCTATCTTGGATGTGTGTTACAATTGCATACATTATTCAGTACAGCAACATGCTGTGCAGGTTTGTAGCCTTGGAGCAATAGGCTATACCATATAGCCAAGATGTGTAGTAGGCTATATCATCTCGGTTTGTGCAAGTACACTCCATGATGTTCGCACAATGACGACATCGCTTAACGATGCATTTCTCAAAACGTATCACTGTCGTTAAGTAGCGCATGACTATGATATTATATGTATATGTATATGTATATATAATATATATATATATATATATATATATATATATAGTATATATATATATATATATATATATATTGTTGTGTTCTCAGAACTGCATGCATACAACAGATGTGTCCCAAGACAGTTATTCCATTATTATACGTGTAGAATGTAGATAGTCCCTTTCCTTTTGTTTAGCGGGACAATAAGGGAGTGCATTGGATGATCTAATAGCTAGGGTTGCTTAATAATTTTCTTCTTCATTTCGTCCCCACTCTTCTTTTCGTCTACTCGAGGTAAATCAGCACACGTGCACCTTCGCTGTCAGGTGGGGCCTCATGTAGGCCAGCACGTGTGGTGCTGTGGTGAGAAAACTGCTGCACAGAGATCCTCGTTCCTGGGCAAGCCCTAAACCCGGCATGTGCGGCGAGTCATGTGCGCTTGCAGTGCGGGGTTGTCGACTCGAGCTTCCCATGGTTTGGGGAAGATTGCCGGTTGCATTAAAAAGGCATGCGAATGAATACTTCTTAAGAGGCTGCACGAATGGTGTTTTTCACAACACAGGAAACACAGCCAGCACGACGCCCACGCTGCACGAAACGCGTACGGAGCCGATAAAGACGACGCCACGCCAGCGGATACAAGTGTGCGGGGAGTAGAAGCGGCTTGTTCCTTTTCAGCCTCAATATCCAACACATATTGGGTGTCACCCCGCGCACACGCTAGCAGAGTCGTGTGAACACGAGCGCTGGCCCGTGCGGTAATGGCCGAACCACGCGCACTGTATGGAATGCGCTCGAAAGCAGACACGTACGCCGCTTGCGGAATGTGCATGGATTTATCTATGGCATGTACCTTCGGCCCGTGCAGCAGCGGTTCTCCGTGGAGTGGGCGTCTTTCTCGTCTCTCGGCCAGCGAAGCTGCGATCGAGCGGGAATGTACAGTGCGGCCACGTTGGTGGCGCACGAGCGAGCGCGTGATCGACGCTGGTCGAGCGCGCATGCGGGATCCTCGACCGGTCGCCCGGGCACGGCCCGGGGGTCAGGACGATTCACGTGCAATTTCGGTGTGGGCGATTCGTGTCATGTCGTGGGTCGGAGCGAAATACGTTCACTGTCTGGGATGGCCTTGCCGAAACGAAGTGAGGCGGTTTCTGGCCAAAGTTGGCGGGCCACGTGGGGGTTGGGCACGAGCACCCGATTCAGTGATGACGTTTCGATTTGGGGTGCCCCCCCCTCCCCCCTGAGCTGCGAGTCCATAAAGGCCGGAGCAGTCTCTCTTGCCTCTTGCTCTTTCTCGCCTCTGTCCTGCTCTCGCCTCGCCCTAGTCTTTGTTGACACCGCCACGACCCGCCTCCTGCTGCACTGACTCCGCCTCCTCGTCTCTACCCACACGACATCGACCCCACCACTACCTGGTCCCGCCTACCACTCCACCCTCACACTCTGCCCCCTCTCCACTCAAGCTCCTCCTTCACGAACACAGTCTCCACACGTGCGGCTGAAGCCAGAGACAACGCGCCCACTGTCAGGTACCGCACCACGGAGCACCCCCCCCCGGAGAACATATGTGTGGTGCGTTGTGCTATTAAGCACAAAGGTACAGAGAACGTAGCCGCAACTCCTTCCCTTCCTGGTTCAAAACTTCCTCTTCATCGGTGTGTGTGTGTGTGTTGTGTTGTGTGATGTGTGTGTGTTGTGTGTTCTGGCGCCTGTCTGCTTAAGACAGACTGCAGAAAATCGTTATCATTATTATTAATTTTTCTGTAAGTCTGCACTGTGTCCCCTTTTGTAAGTTGCCTGATTATTTGTTGCACCACACCTCTCTCCCCATCTCTGCACAACACACCCCAATAAATATATTATCCGTATACTGTACCTTTCCTCGCCCACTGTAAATAAAATTATTAGGAATGTTCCCTGCTCGTTTTTGTCTTTTCTTCCATTGATCCAGCATGGTCGAATCCTACTTTAGGCGGGACTTTATTCCTAATGATCCGTTCCTTTAGCCACGGCGCTGTGCGCTCGGCTGCATCCGATCCGGTAAAGTGATCCGGTTCAGACAAGGCGTACCGAGGGCGTGTTCCCCGGTAATTAAACTACGTGATAATTAGGTTAACCCGATTAACCCATAGACGGGAGGACCCTAGGTCACGCGGTTGAGTTATTGGCATTCACGGTCGGTTAAGCGACCGCCGCGTCACGGAATTATCCGTGTGCGACCGCCTACAATTCGCGGGAGCTTGGTGGAACCGACATTGCTTCCCCCACCTAGTGGTCTTCTCAACCGACCCCCAACAATATATAATATATATATATATATATATATTATATATATATATATATATATATATATTAATATATCTTCTTCTCTCGGCTGCTCCCGTTAGGGGTCGCCACAGCGGATCATCCGTATGATCCGCATAGTGAATTTGGCTTAGTTTTTACGCCGGATGCCCTTCCTGATGAAACTCTGGTCGCCTCTTACGACACAGGGATAAGGTACACCTATTCTAACCGGGGCATACACCGGTCCAGTACATGCGTACTCACTTCGCCGACCTCGGAAGGTTGACAGGCTGAGTCAACCTCCTGGTGTGTATTAATTCAAGCGGCCAACGGCGTTTAGAACTCAGGACCTTTTGCATCCCAAGCCGCTACCCTAACCACTACGCCAACACCAGGCTATATATATATATATATATATGTTTCAGACAGTTATGGATGGAATTGGACGAAACTTAGGGATGAGTTGGTTAGGTGACAAGAACAAGCCGATTACATTTTGGGAGAGGTATGGATGCAGATCCAGCCTATCAGTGGGTTACAGAACGTAAACTGTTCAGCCTGGATGAGGTATGCGCTCTGCCAAGTGCCGGTCTAGTTAAAAATTTGTTTCAACGGCTTTCAAAGTCATTTCTTTTTTCATGACGTGCATAAATCGAGCACCGGCCAGCATGCTGACGACTGAGAGCAAGATCTTCTCCACACTCTGCACGGGGCTCCAGCGTTCAGCACTGCTCTCGTATCCCATGGGGTCATCTCCAGGGGCATGCAGGATCGAGATGCATACTCTTCCGTCTGGGTAAACTGCAAGACAAAAACATTCATAGATATTTCATACACTTAACACTCATTTTAGTTTCCTTTAATAGGCCAGGCCTGTGGTTGCACAGTGTGTACAATTCCTGTCTGAGAACCAAACATAAGGTCAATTGAAAAGAGCCCAGCAAAAAAACTAAATAAATAAAAAATGGGTCAGAGGTGAGTAATCTCATTTTTCTGTTGTTAAAAAGTACATTCCTTGGGCCAAGTCCTCTTCACTAGGACACAAGCATATCTGCACATACCTCCAATATGGATCCACCTCAACTTACTTGAAAACCGTTACGAGACAAACAAGTAATTAAAATATATATATATATAATTTTTTTTTTTTTTAATTTAAAAAATGAATTAATTTTTTTTTTTATAATAATTTTTTTATATAAAAGGATGTGGAGATGGAATGCCAAAAGTATGTAAACAAGAGATTATGTGAAACCATCCCTATAATCTTTCTTTGAATTTTTTAAACAGTTGAACATACCTCACTGGTCAAATTCATACAAGGAAGCAATCAACATGCACAATCATTGCAAATGGATGTAGGGATTGACAGGGAACAACCATTATTCAAAGAAAGATGGAGGGATGGTTTCACATGATAATTTGTTGTGACCATCCCTACTCACCAACTTTATTTACTGTCGTTCATTTTTCCTCGCACGTAAAACACCTATGATGCATACTTACCAAACCGAAGTTTCACAAATGAAATGCAACAATAATGCTAAATGCTGTATCACGAATGCCTGGCGAGGATGTCAATACGAGAGCTATGGGTCTTATGCACAAAGCTCCATTACATACTCTACTAACACTAGTGGGTGTACTTTGCTGAAATTGTGTCCGAATTAGAAGGCCCGCCCGCCATTTTAATTCTGGGCAAAATATAAAAATTTTTTAATAACAAGCGAGCCATGTAGTACATGTTGGCAGAATGCAGTTTCTGTCCAGGCATAGAACTAGGTATAAAATGTAATTACATTAGTCCCATGATGTGCCTTAGATTAAACCAAACTCAAGATTCCTGAGATTTGCTCGTTTTGGATGCACAAATCTGAGGAAGAAAAACAATGGTGCTTCCTTTCACAAGTGAGTAATTTACAGGTAGTTTCGTGTTTACCATAGCCTAAGCCTGCCCTCAGTTTAGGATGGCATTGTAGTCTGTAGACAAAAGCGACATCACCATACACATAACTACCACGTTAGAAGAGAAAGCAGACTGGATCTGGATCTGGATGTTGGGCAGTGCATGACCAGATGGTATAATGCACCTATTCATATGCTAATGACCTTGATTATGCAATGTGTACATGACTACTTGTGTGTTTGTATGACATGCCCAATGTGAATGAGAAGGGGAAGATTAAATGAGAATGAGAGAAGTGGTATTTAAAGTGGGAGCAGGGTGGGGTGATGGTGAGAATGTGAATGGACACCCTGTATGTACAAAGTCCTTGTGCAACTTGTATCTTTTATAACTTTTGATGTGCACATGATAGAAACAAACTAAATGGTATACAAAAGCATAATTTATCAATTTTGGTGGTGATGATGTTTTTAAATCCACAATTCCCTCTTGGTTTCTTGAAATTTTCCGATGAGGAAACTTTACATCAGTGGTGATGTCAATCACCACAATGTCCCACATTTATGGGACAGAAAGACCTCAGGAATTCTGGCAACATCAAAGAGACTCAGCAAAAATCAATGCCTGGTGGTCTCTTTGGGTGTCACGCACCATTGGTCCTTTTTATTTATTTATTTATTATTTTTTTTGGAAGAAGCAACAGTCAATGGTGAATGGTATTTTCAAAGTTGAAGAATTTCTTTGTTCATGGACGGCGATGATAAAATCATTCACATATATAAATCTTTCACTCCATGGGACTGATGGAATCTGTGAACTTTCCCACCTGGATTTCTCCCAATGGCAAATCCTCCCTTCTGGAATTGGTGGTGACAAACTTCCCAACAAATGTCTCCTGCTCTTCTTTTGCTCAAATTGGTTCATCTGATCTTGTGAGCATCAACACCTCTCTGCTATTCTCCGAGCAAGAGAGCTTCCTCAGTGCCAGCGAGTCTGGCAGCTCACTTAGGCAGATTGGCAGGGACTGTACTGAGAGTGCTGTGAGGTGTGATGGTTCCATCTCTGGCTTATCTCCAGTTGTTATTGGAGTTCATTATGGGCATGTATTGGCCCTCCACACTTTTCAGTGCTTGTATGGACTGGATTATGGGGAGATGGTCGGAGAGATCAAGTTGCGGTGCATCGTTTGGGAATGTCAAGGTCTCTGACATTGATTTCGCAGATGATTCAGTCATCTTTGTGGAGATGCTGGATATCCTTTTGGAGGCCCTTGAGGCACTGAATGAGGAGTCAGAGTTGCTGGGATTATGGGTTTCCTGGGCCAAAACCAAGATCCAGGCTTTCAATGACATCTTGGATGCTGCTATCTTGTCTATACCTGTTTGTAGTGAGGATGTTGGTCATGGAGAGATTCACTTACCTTGGCAGTGATATTCATGTCTCCGCATATTGTGAGCCAGAGGTCAATAGACGTCTGGCTCAGGCCTGGGGAGTGGTGCTGTCGAGACCTATGCAGGACGACGAAAGTCCGAGTCTTTAAGTCCTTGGTGCTTCCAGTCTCGCTCTTTGGATGTGGGACTTGGACTCTGACCAGGGATCTAAGACAGCCTTAACTCCTTCGGTTCCAGATCTCCTCGGAGAATCCTTGGCTATTGCTGCTCAGACTTTGTGTCCAACGAACTGTTGCAGAGAGAGAGCCTCAGATGAGATTTGCTACCTGTATCGTCCGTGAGCATCAGCTGCAGCTGTATAGTCATGTGGCTTGTTTTTCCTGACGCTGATCCTGTATACCAGATTCTCTCAGCGAGGGGGCCTCATGAGTGTTGGAGGCCAATGGGCTGACCATGTTCCTCGTGGTTGCAGCAGGTTGATCGGCATCTCAAGGAGATAGGATGGGCCAGGCATCTGCCTGGGGGATGGCCAGACGGAGGCTCCTGGAGTACCGGCAGAGAGTGGATGCAGCAACGCGCTGCTCTGGTGCATGCACCTATACCTGACCTATCCTGCAGGGACTGCAAGCAACCGTCTCGTCAGGACTGGTTTCCCATATCTACTGCCCCTGATGTAAAACTCAGCCTGAGAATTCTTCCACAGAAACCTGCTCTCTCATGCACCGATTCATCCCATCTCACTTTCAGTTATCCAACCCTTCTTCCCACCTATGGTATACTGAATCCTATGGTGAGGCAGCTGCTTTGAAACAACTTGCCTTCTTTTCCTGGAAGGCAAATCTGACTGAAGGCAATCTCAGTGCATTCCAAAAACTCTGCAACAAGTGTGTGTCCGCTCTCAGGAGAGTCAGAAACCAACATCTGTCCAGCCTCAAGAATTAACGTTCAAGCTAGTCTTCTTCCTCCAAAGCCTGGTGATGCCTTGTCAAGTCTGTCTCTGGTTTATGCTCCCATTCCCCCACTTGAAATGGCACCACAGCTGACTCAACTCGTGAGAAGGCTGAATGCCTCAATTCTGTGTTTGCTTCCAAATTGTGTGTCCCCAACCCCTCACTCCGTCCCCACCCTTGCCGGTCGTACCCAACTGCTCCTGAACTGTTTTTTGCACCTGAGAAGGTGGAGAAGCGTCTTTCAACGCTTAACTCTGCAACTAGACCGGATGGCACCAACTCACGTATGTGAAAAACCTGCTCTGTTGCTCTTACACATCCTCTCTCTGCCCTTTTCACCATTTAATTTGCACTCGGTCTTTGCTCTTCCATCTGCTTGGAAATTGGCCAATATCACGGCATTACATAAAAAGGTGCAAAAACTGATCACCTTAACTACAGACCTATCAGCTTACTTCCAATCATCAGCAAGGTGATGGAATCCATCACTGCAGTTGATATGAAGTCCTTCCTTTTCTCAAACAGCCTCATCTCAGATCTCCAATGCTTTGACTCACCCAACAATGGATAGAGGCACTCAATGTGAGACATGAGATCAGGGCAATCTCTCTCAACATATCTCGTGATCTTGGTACAGTCTGACATCCTGCCTTGCTCTCCAAACTCTGCCTCTGGTATCAAAGGCAAACTCCACACATGGCTGACTGACTGACCTTGACTGTCGTAGCCAACATCAGAATCCTTTCATCTGCTCTCCCTGTCAAGACTGGAGTGCCTCAAGGGAGTGGTCTGGGCCAAGTCCTATTCCTGACTCTGATCTTTATCAATGATCTCTGGAAAAATACTCTTTATCTGTTTGCTGTTGACTCCACCCTCTGCCGTGACATCCTTCATCCTTCAGACAGGCAGGCTGCAGCCTCTTTCCTCTCTTCAGACCTTGACAAAAATCACAAGCTGGTCAAACACTTGGAATATGTCCTTCAATCTAAACAAATATATATATTGTGTGTGTGTGTGTGTGTGTGTGACTGTGTGTGTGTGTGTGTCAGTCACACACACACACACACACACACACGTATCTGGCTTCGCCAGGCATCGCCAGGCATCGCCAAGTCCCTCTTCCCACCCGACACCTTCCCCCACCTCCTCCGACCCCACCCCTTCCGTTGACGGACGAATTCATCGATATGGCTGAAATAATGATGCTACAGATGTTTATCTTCATTGCCATGTCATGAATCTGGGGTGTGTTCAGTTACCAAGTTTCTTGTAGAGAGCTCGCCAAGTGGCAAAAGCAGTCAAGCAAGCACTCCATTAGAAACCGAGGATAAGGAACGGCTGGCTTGGCAAGCGCCGTTCCTTATCCTCGCTGCTTGGTAACACATAACCTCCTTATCCTTGCTGCTTGGTAACACATAAGAAACCAGGATAAGGAACGGCTGGCTTGGCAAGCGCTAGCTAGCTGCTTGGTAACTGTACACACCACTGGACATCTCAACAGCATACAGTAAATACAAAACACCGACAAAAGGACATTTTTTTAAAGACTTCAAATATTAATCATGAGCATTTTCGTTGCAATGAAAACGTACCTTGAACAGACCCACATATCCACCCACAGACACAAACTCAGCTTTATATATATTCGATTAGATTGGGCGACAGCGAGACACCTCGCCTCGATTGCATGTTTCTGACTCTTGTTAATCTATTCTTCTTGTTCTCCCTCTCATCGTAATCAGAAAAATAAACTTTCTATCCTTTATCACATCATTTTTCCATGAGTTTTAGTACGTCATAAAAAAGGCTCTAAATAGTTGTGCATTCCTGCTATTGGAAACATGATGACGTCATGTGTAGAAACATCTTTTTTCATACCTCGCACGGAAGCAAAGACGGGATGTTTTTGCTTGTATCAGTCACTGCAAATTCTGTTTAGCAAACATTGAGTTGTAAGCGACACGTCACTGTCTACCAGACAGAAAGTAACTGCTTGACATCCTATAAAGATATTTTCAATGAAATATCACCGTTTTCTTTCCTCTGCATAATATGAGAATTAACGTACCTATATTGGGCGGTGTATATTAGACCGCTGTGGACAAAACATGCATTACCTCCGAGTTGTAATCAAAATGTACATTTGTTTCCACAAAATGAGATCTTTATTTAATGATATAAGATGCAATATTCAGTCTTCATATGTACATGAGGCCTTGAAAACAATCTGAGCTACATAGAGAAAAAGATGGCGGTGATTTCTGGATGGCTGGAGGGCGTGGCCTGTGGAATGGGCACTTATGACCCACCCACAGACAGACCATTATATATATATATATATATATATATATATATATATATACTTGGAATCACCTTAACTACTCATGAATATACTCGGTGAGAATGGTTATCCTGAGCATATAGTTAAGAGATACGTGCACAAGTTTCGAAACACGACAAAAGATCAGAAGATTGGTCCGGACAAATGTCCAGTCTATACCAGGATGCCCTGGAAAGGGCAATCATCACGAAGGTTTGAAGTACAAATCAAACATATTGTATCCAACACGTTTCTGGCTGTGCAACCCCGAGTAATCTTTACCTCTCGCCGTTTGCCGACATCAGTCAACAAGGATGTGCTACCCACCTCACAAACCAGCAATGTTATTTATGAGTTTAAGTGAATATGTGAAGCCAGGTACGTGGGCCACACAACACGAAGATTGGCTGATCGGATCAAACGACACGTCCCCTTGGCGATTCGAAGAAAGATTGTGAGGGTTAGAACACAACCAGTGCCAGCATGTAGAGATATCCAGCAACCATCAGCCACTGTATCTGCTTCATCTGCCATTGCACAGCACCTGGTTGCCAACCCTATCTGTGCAGACCAGTACAAAGCAGATATGTTCAGGATATTGAGCAGAGGTCGGAGCTCGTTTCATTTACGTATGTTGGAAGCAACCTTCATCCTTACCACCGATGCAATATTATGTCGTCAATAGGAATTTGTACGATCTCTGTGTCTCTTTCAGC
>CM068952.1:149548957-149569435 GCA_035128595.1 Eptatretus atami
TTACACACACACTGATGAGCCAAAATATTTATGACCACTGAAAGGTGAAGTGAATAACATTGATTATCTTGTTACAATGGCACCTGTCAAGGGGTGGGATATATTAGGCAGCCAGTGAACAGTCAGTTCTTGTCGTTGATGTGTTGGATGCAGGAGAAATGGGCAGTAGTAAAGACCTGAGTGACTTTGACAAGGGACAAATTGTTATGGCCAGACGACTGGGTCAGAGCATCTCTGAAACGGCAAGGCTTGTGGGGTGCTCCGGTCAGTGGTGAGTACCTACCGCCAGTGGTCGCGAGAGAGGGACAAACCACAAACTGGTGACAAGGTGTTGGGCGCCCAAGGCTCATCGATGCGCGAGGGCAACGAAGGCTATCCCGTCTGGTCCGAACCGACAGAAGTCTACTGTGGTACAAGTCACAGAAATTTTTTATAGGTGGTCAGGGAGGCATGTGTCACAACCAACAGTGCATCACACCCTGCCCATGATGACCCCTGTCCACCGTCAAAAGCACCGACACTGGGCACGGCGAGCGTCGGAACTGGACCTTGGAGCAGTGGAAGAAGGTCGCCTGGTCCGATGAGTCCCGTTTTCTTTTAGATCACGTGGATGGCCGTGTACGTTTGCGCCGGTTACCTGGGGAAGTGATGGCACCAGGATGCACTGTGGGAAGACGACAAGCCTATGGAGGGAGTGTGATGCTCGGGCAATGTTCTGCTAGGAAACCCTGGTCCGGCATTCATGTGGACGTCCATTTGACACGTGTCACCTACCTAAACATCTTTGCAGACCAGGTACATCCTTCATGGCAATGGTATTCCCTGATGGCAGTGGCCTCTTTCGGCAGGATAATGCACCCTGTCACGCTGCACACATTGTTCGGGATTGTTGAGAACATTATGAAGTGTTCACGGTGTTGCCCTGGCCTCCATATTCTCCAGATCTCAATCTGATTGAGCATCTGTGGGATGTGCTGGACCGACAAGTCCGATCCACGGCGGCTCACCTCGCAACTTACAAGACTTGAAGGATTGCTGCTAATGTTTTCGTGCCAGATACCACAGGACACCTTCGGGGTCTGTGGAGTCCATGCCTCGGCGGGTCGGCGCTGTTTTGGTGGCACACGGAGGTCCAACAGCATATTAGGCAGGTGTCATAATGTTTTGGCTCATCACTGTGTATATATATATATATATATATTATATATATATATATATATTAACACATACACATACACATACACATACACGTAATATATTGTTACAGATTTGGAAGGCTATCGCACTCACCATTCAGGTCCCAGAGATCAGTTATCTCGTTAAGTACGTGTTTATAGATAGCTCCCGTCCCTTGTTTAATGGGTAAATAAAATGTTAAATGCGCTGTGATTTATTTTTTATAGTTAGGAGTTTTATTGAGATGCACAGCGAAGAAGAACAACAACCCTCCTCTACAACAAGTAGGTCAGAAAGCAACGACAACTCCCACCCCGATATTCTGAGAAGTAAACAGAATTGACGGTTGGGCTGGGTCCCTAAGAACGGCGTAAACAAGTAGTTGTTTGATCAACTCCCACCCAGGGACTTTTTCCCGCACGCCGGAAAGGGGTAGGGAGCGCATCGGAGCGAATAAAAGACTGAGAGAGACCGGAGAGAAACCGAGCCGGACAGAGCCAGTTAGAGCTGAACAAAAAGACAGAGCCAGCCAGAGCCACCCAGAAGGAAGAAAGGGAGGGAGGAAGCGAAGTGAGCTGGCGGGCGCTCCTGCCGTCGTGGTCGCCACTGGGGTTCTCGTCGTGCTGGTCTGGGGGCTCATCGAGCTGGTCCAGAGATGTCGTCCTGTGCTGCCTTCGTCGTCAAGAACAGGTCCAAAGTAGACCCTGCCTCGGCTCCTCTATCCTCCGAGCTGAAGGCTGAAATAAAGGCATTAGCCACCGTGTGTGTGTGTGTGTGTGTGTGTGTGTGTGTGGTGTCTGTTCTTGTTGGTGCCAGTCTGTTAAGTAGTGAATTGTATAAGTGTTTTGCCTGTACATACGTGCATTGCTTAATAGTCGGTATAAAATCTGCTCTTATGTGCTCCCCTAGTCCCCCCCCATCATTTGTAAATAAATATACCCCATTGTTTGAATGTACTCAGCTCGTTTTGTATTATTCCATTGTCTGGGTGTGGCGTGCGTGCGGGAAAGTGAGCAGTCATTGCCGCTGTAACGGAGTAACAGGATAATCGGGCCGGCGGAATTTGGCGATTATAAACCGCTCGGCATCGCACACGGAACGGCTCGCTTAAGCGGCTCGCTTCGTATGAGTTTCCTCCAGCAGCGGAAGACGAGAAAAAAGGAAGGTTCAGTGATAAACAAAGGGGCCTTTTGAACAGGCCCTGAAGACGTCTGACTTTCAGCTGCGGAGCGCTCACCCTTCCTTTCAAACCCTTCACAGAGTTCACAAACTATTGACTAACCTTTGCCATGCCTTCTCTCCCACAGAGTCCATCAGTTTCCGAGGGTGAAGTACCCTGGTAGCTGGATCACGTGGGTACTTAGGTAAGTTGAAGTTGGCAATTAACCCTACCCACGTGATCTACCCATTGGCGTATTTCGGTCCAGAATAACCAGGACCCGCCGACCTCGCATCTCCGGGCCGGTGATCTGTAATTCCGGGCGATCGAGCCGAGACGGCCCCACTGCTCCATCGAGGGTCGTGCTCGTGGCGACTTGCCGGCAGAAACCACAACACTGTCAGGAGTGGATTCGGCCCCCTCCGCCTCCGTAGCAAAATTCACGGAATCGGATTCAGGGGTGTACGGAGCCAAACCCCCCCCCCCCCCGGTTCCTCAAATTGCGAGCATTTAAAATTTTTTATTCCCAACAACGCGACATGGCCAGTCAAGACGAGCTGAGCCAGGTGGGTAGTGATATAGATGCAGAATTAAATGAATCCATGGCCCAGGACGAGATCACGTGCAGGACACCGCCTGAGCAGGTTCACTATTCCCCGCAAAATAAATGGAGTCCGAAATGGGCGCAGTGGCTGGGGTGGCGGACGAACGCCCCCCCCCCCCCCCCCACGTGCGAATTCGCCCCACAGGATTGGATATGGAGATGTTTGAAGCGTTGATGGGGAAAATGGACGCAAACCATGCAAGATATGCTCAAGACAAGATGGAAACGAATGCGCGCCGATATGCAAGACAAGATGGAAAACGAATGCGCACGATATGCAAGACAAGATGGAAACGAATGCGCGCGATATGCAAAGATAAGATTGATGCATATGGGCACAAAATGAATGAAATGGTGGAATGCGTAGGGCGCACAAATAAATGCGAGCGCGCAAAATATGGAGGCGCAAAATAGATGACATGAGGGCGATAATGCAAAACACAGCAAGGGGAAATGCAAGGCAATGGGATTGAACCTCCAGGCAGGCACAAGGCAGTGAGTATGGGCATAAGCGGGCATAATGGCACCTACGCGGGCGAAATGCGGACAATGGAGTACAAAATGGCGGCGCCACGTGGCGGAGACAACGAACCAACGAGGGGGAGTGTGGAGTGTGGTCCGGCCCGCAATGGGGACGGTGAGGTCACGACGAGGGACGCCATCACGATAGTTAGGGAGACGTGTTGGCGAGACGCGTAGAGGTGACGGAAAAATTGATGGTGACGGAGACAACGGATAATAAAGGGAAAAACTAATAAACAAGAGTAGACGACGAAGGAGACAAAAGAGGTAACCTGGAACGCAGGAAATAGAAGAGACGGGAACGCAGGAATTTAGAATAAAATGGAGACGGCAGAAATAAAATGTATAGAAACGCAGGAGGTAGAGGAAATAATAGAGACGACAGCAGAAATAAATAATGAGAGCGAAGGAAAAACAAAAGAGGTGATGGAAACGCAAAGAGTCACTGATACAGAGACCACGAGAGATAGAGGGTGAATTAAATGAAACTAAAGACGAGCGCCACACGTGGAGTAGTGGAGGACAAGAGGGTGAGCTTGGGGAAATGTTTTGTGCCCGGTACAAGCAGCAGGATAACCTCCTCCAGAACGAGGGGAAGGGAATAGCCCCCTTGAAGCAGATTGTGACCAGGTGGATTCCGTCGTGCCGTACGAGGTAGAAGGGGGGCATGGTTTGAACCGGGTGCACGGCAGCTTGGGGGTATGGAGACGCCGCGGATAAGCGCTTTGTGGTAGCACGATTCCTAGCGTGAATTGTCCGGTGATGATGTGGTTAAGGATACGAGTAGTGTCGAATAATGCGTGAGTGGTAAAACGTGCGCATAGTATGAAGTGTATGGAGTGCGTGGAATGGACAGACGGGTCCAGACAAGAGACGGAACAGCGAGCCGAAATGGGCCGCTGTAAGCTGTTTTGAGAACCGCGCCGTTCATGGGAACGTCGTGTGCGGGCCCGTTCGGCAGATAGCGAACAAGGCCCTTGCGCGCTAGCGCTCCGTACAGGGAAGCCGGCACGGGAAGCGTCCCGCGTATCGGAAAAGACCGTCGCGCGGACGGTTAAATGGCGGCAAGTGTTAGGTGAATTCGGAACACGCGGTTCCTACGTGGGCGCGTGTCCGGGCAATCAACGTGTTGCAATGCCGCGTGTTCTGTCCGCAGATGCGAGGAGCGGATTCCCGGGACGATACGGCGCCGCTGCAGGCTCGTGCGCGGGTGACGTTATCAGGGATCTCGCGGCACGAATGCCGGGTTATAAAGCGCACGTTGTCCCGCGTGGGGAATCCCGCAACGAAAGTGACGCGCTTGTTGAGAACGCGCAAAGTACGTCATGGCTTCGCGTATCGTCCATCGGAGGGGAACGTTATCACCAAAAAGGACGAAGGGCATGAGCCGTAAACGCCACCATGGAGGTGTAGAAAAACAGGAAAAAGAGCCTCGCTTCCAGTATCAACGTGCCCCAGGCAGGGGGTAGGAGACCCCCTTGCTATTTGGGCACACGGAAACCCGAAGTTAGGGCGGGAAGGTTAAGCCGTTAAGTTAGACGCGTCTCATGGGAGACATGGGTTGTTCCCAGAGCCCGTGGAATGGATTAGTTATGGAAATGTTAGGATAGATTTAGAATGAAAAATGATTTTTGAGACACTGACAGATTTTGAATTGTAGTGGGGAACGTAGCCTTAGCTCGTAGAGTAAAAATAGGATGTGCTAAATAGAGTAAGGGAAATGAACGGAGCACGAAGTAGTTAGGAATTTAGTTAGTAGAATGGCAGTGTCAGTGATTGAGCGATGAAAATTAAATGAGTTGTGAAAGGAAAACATGTTGAATGGGTGAGGCCAGCGGCCGCTGAGTGTGTATGGAAGTGAATGTGTATTTCATGTGCGATGAGTGATTGGGGGGGGAGTGATTCCCACGCCAAGGGACCTGGCGTCAGAGTAAAAGTCAGCTAGTGGGTTTAGCCAAATTTTACAAAATGGAGTGGTTTGGCTGTTGGTGCGAGTGTAAGGCCCGAAACCCGTTGGAGGGGGTGCAAGAGCCTGTTGACAGGGCTGGGAGCCGGCTGCGAACGTGAGTATCGCTAGTGGCACCCTGGCACGGGCCTGGTCGCCCGCGGTAGGCCAAAGGGCCCAAAGAGGGGCCGGAAGCGTAGTGGGCACGTTTGGGCCGCAGAAGCGGGACCCGTGCGCCAATGGCCGCATGGGCCAGTGGTTCGTGGGCATGGGCACCCGGGGAAAGGGGCCCGTGGCGCCAGGGCTAGCCAACGTGAGCGTCGAGGGGGAGTAGCATGCGAGGCAACATCCCCAGATCATAGGGAAGTGGTAGGCTCGGAGACAGTCTCCAGGCCCGGGGGTGCCATGGTTTGAAATTTGCAGAAGGGTAGTTCCTGCCAAGTGAGCCAGCTGCCCAGTCCACCGAGAATTGTGCGAGGGCAACGGAGAAAAATTGAGGCAAGGCCCAAATTTGTGAGACACCACCAAAACATGGACGGGAATCTTGGTTGGTAAGAAACCAATAGTTTAAGAGGAGGTGTTTGGAAAACCCCGGGTATTTAATAGGATTAATAATGTAGGGTAGATAGGAAAGTACCCCTTCGCACCATCCATCCCTTCAAGCTCTCGGGGCCGCTGGACTCACCGTGGTAAAAGATGCGAGATCTGAAGGGAGGCCATTCTTGAGGCTTGTTGGGCCTCAGATAGGACCGCTAGCTTCTCTCTTATTCTCCAACGGGGGGGAGAAGGAACGTAGGGTTGGGAGTAGCAGGATTGACGCATGAGGTTAGGCCGGAACAGGACAATAAGATGGGTAGGGAGACGGAATGTAAAAGGATGAAATATAAAATAAAATAAAAGGGCTAAATTTGTTTGTGTTGAAAATTAAGGAGTGGGGTTGGACAGAGACCTGGTTTGGCGCAGTGGGTTAGGCAGCGTTTTGGGACCCAAAGGTCCTGAGTTCAAAGCCCGTTGGGCCACTGAATTAATAATGTGTGTATATAATATATATATAATTGTATAATGCGCATGGTGTTATAATGTATACATAAATATATGTTTATATATGTACACATATATATGTAGTGTGGTGTATATATGTAATATAACCTAAGTCGTATAACACCAGGAGGGTTGACTCAGCCCTGTCATCCTTCTCGAAGTCGGCGAATGAGTACCAGTGTTACTGGGCCGGTGTATACCCCGGTTAAATAGTGTACCCAGATCCCTGTGTCGAAGAGGCGACCAGGTTGCTCAGGAAGGGCATCCGGTAAAACATGTCCAAAATCAACTATGCAGGATCATATGATGATCCGCTGTGGCGACCCCTAACGGAAGCAAGCCGAAAAAAAGAAAGAAAGAAGAAGAAAGAGAGGTATGGACAAGAGACAGGCAAAGGCGAATAAGGTCTGGGGGGAGACGTTTGGTTAGGTCCGAGCCCCCTTCGAGCGCCGGCACCACTGCACTCCTCCGAGAACGAGACCAGAGGCGGCCAGCTTCCACATCCGGCCTGCTTGTGCTACAATCGGCCTGTTCTGGCCTTGCCATGCCTTGTCTCGCACTCTGCCATGACCCCATGCTGCTATCCTTTTGGTTGCGTTTGCCCGTGTGTGTCATTATCACCATGGTGCCCCAGGGATCCATTCGCGCAAGTTGCGGGGACTGCCCTGCAGGCAGGCCCCGTCGACCATTTGTGGGTTTGCTTGCGTCCATGTCACCCAGTTCATATCGCGGGGAGGAGCCTGGGGACTGCATTGGGTCAGCCCGGCTACCTTCCTTTTCCTGCACAGGGAGCCAAGGACTCATTGGGCAGCCTGGCTACCCTCTTCCAAATGCATATGCATGCGGGTTAGGCTGAGTTGCCTCCAGCATGCGGAAAGAACGAGAAAAAAGGAAGGTTCAGTGATAAACAAAGGGGCCTTTTGAACAGGCCCCGAAGACGTCTGACCTTCAGCTGCGGAGCGCTCACCCTTTCCCTTCAAACCCTTCCCCAGAGTTCACAAACTATTGACCTAAACTTGCCATGCCTTCTCATCCACAGAGTCCATCAGGCCTGGGCCAAATGGTTTAGTGTAAATAAAATTATAAGGTTAAAGTATAAAATTTGTAAATAACGTGGACCCCCACCTGCATGTTTGTCGTAAGCGCCAGGCATGTAGTTAAGTGTCTGAAGTGAGTTGCCAGTTATTTAGCAGCGCATTAGTTACTTTTAAATTTTTTTTTGGGAACCCAACACGGAAAAAATACGCCCCCCAAAAAATGTCGCACTCAGAGATCCGAAGAATAAATCGTACTAAGGAGAACTTACACAGAGGACACGAAAATTTGACGACTCGGGGCGAGTCTGTAAAAAAGTGGGAGGGGTAGTGTGCGGATTTGGAAGCTATCGCCTCAAAGCCATATCAGTTCCCAGAGAATCCAGTTTATCTCGGAAGTACGTGTTTATAGATAGCTCCGTCCCTTTGTTTATGGGTAAATAAATGTTAAATGCACGTGATTTTTTTTTAATAGTTAGGCCTTATTATTTTAATAACTTGGGTTTACGGATCCGCCGACGGTAATATTGGCCGAAAATGAAAATAATAAATATAAAAACACATTTTAGCCTTTTATATTTATAACATTTTCCCGGGCCGAAGGTGCAAAAGTTCAAAAAAACCCTCCGAATGTAAACCTCGGCATTTATTTTCAAAATATATTTGTGCGCACGTGCCAAAATGCTGTCACCTTAACCAAACGGTGCAGTCGAGCCCGCTGCGCAGTAAGAACTTGCGCAGCGTCTTCGTCATATGGCGTCTGAGCAAGTGACCAGTGTGGTTCAGATGACAAGGTTTCCTGGGGTGAAAGTGATTGTTAAGAAAAGTATTTCAGCGGTAATAAATTTGAGTGACTGTATTGGTGATTTAATCCACCAACAATCTTGAAGACGAATATTCTGGCCGAACGATTGCATCAATTCAGTGCAGCAGCAGGGATGATCGCAGGCGACTCTCGATCAGTGCCGATTTTGTTTCCATCCGAAAGTGTACAACCGCTTTCGTATGGAAGATTTCATGCCAAGTAATCGTCAAAGTTTCCCTGCGAGATCTGATATTCAGCCTTCAACGGACCAGAAATCAGCTTTGATGTGCCTCATGGGGATGGAAGGAGATGGTACGATCAAAGGCCCACTGAAAAAGTAAAGAGCTGATTATGGCTCTGATTTACGTTTTGAGGTGTTGACTCCAGTAAGACCACCTTTTTAAATCATACCCCAGCACTATGCACGGTGTGCACGCACACATCTAAGTAACTTGGACAGTAAAATTTCTTCCAGCAATTGTTTCCATTTGTTAAATGATCCAACAGTTCTATAAGAAAAACCATGGCCAGACGATATTATAAAGACAAGTTTTAAATCCCTTCTTTATTGTTTTTCAACATCAAATGATACAGTAAACATGGGCATCCTGCATTGGAATGTCCTTTCCATCTCAATGTTTTCTTGGGATCCTACTGGTCCGGGATTTATATTTAATTCCCCCACCACCCCCCCGCAAACCTACCTTATCTTTCATGAAACATCGAAAATCATTTAAAATATATAATTTCTAAAAATTGAAATATTATATTTATATTCGACTACCGACCCTAACTGTTAGCTGAAGAACTGCGTTAAAACCAAGTTATAAAAATAACTAAGGCCTTAGGAAGTTTTTATTGAGATCCAACCAGAGAAAGAAGAAACCAACCCTCCTCCACAAAAAGTATGGTCAGAAGCAACGAACAACTCCCACCCGAAAACCCGATATTCTGAAGAAGTAAACAGAATTGACGGTGGGCGGGTCCTCAGAACGGCGTAAACAAGTATGTTTGTGAAAAATTCAACTCCCACCCCAGGGACCTTTTCCCCGCGAACGCCGGGAAGGGGGTAGGGAAGCATCGGAGCGAAATAAAACTGATAAAGACGGCGAGCCAGACAGAGAGAGCCGGAGCGAGACCGAAGCCGTTTAGAGCCGACAAAAAGAACACGAGCCAAGCTCCCAGGAGGAGAAAGGGAGGGAGAAGCGATGAGCCGGCGGGCGCTCCTGTCGTCGTGCCTGAGTGGCGCCAAACTGTGGTTGTCGTCTTGCTGCTCGTCGGCTGGTCCTGGGGGGCTCATCGAGCTGGTCCGGAGACGTCGTCCTGTCTCCTTTGCGTCAAAAGGACAGTCCAAAGTAGACCCTCTGGCCTCGGCTGCCTCTAATCCTCCGAGCTGAAAGGGCCGAAATAAAGGCATTAGCACCAATTTCCCTGTCTGCTGTGTGTGTCTGTTTTGTGGCCGCCAGTCTGTTAAGGGTGAATTGTATAAGTGTTTTGCCTGACATAACTGATTGCTTAATAGTCGGTAAAATCTGCTCTTATGTGGCTCCCCTATCCCCCCAATCATTTGTAAATAAATATCCACCCATCTTGTTTGAAATTACTCAGCTCGTTTGTATTTCTTTCAATTGGCTGGGTGTGTCGTGGCGTGCCGGAAAGTTGAGCAGTCCTTGCCGCTGTAAACGGAGTAAGTGGATAATCGGGCCGGCGGAATTCGGGATATAAAACTGCTCGCATCGCACACAGAACGGGCCGCTTAAGCGGCTCGCTTCCGTAGATCCGCCGGGGTGAAGTACTCCCCCGTAGCTGGATCACCGTGGGTACTTAGGTAAGTTGAAGTGCATACCCACCCACGTGATCTAACCATAGGCGTATTTTCGGTCCACACGACATAACCAGACCGCCGACCTCAGACTCTCCGCCGCCAGGCCGGCGATTGTAATTCCGGGCGATCGACGCCGAGACGGGCACCACTGGCTCCATCCGAAAGGGGGCGCCGTGGCGACGCGGCGAAACCACAACAATATATATATATAAATATAATATATATATATATACGTATCGACACCTACTATGCTCTCAGCCCAAGAAGCTGCACTAAAGCAACCAAGAAGGCCTTCACAAATAAGCACTTTGCTGTTCAAACCTCCCCAGAGTTCCCTCCACAGCTTTCAGACAATTCACAAATAGTACACACGGAATCCCAATCTACCCCCCACGACCCCTCAGTTGCCGGAGCCCCCCCCCCCCCCGCCCCGCGCCCCGCCCCCCCCCCCCCGCCCCCCCCCCCCCCCCCGCCCCCGCCCCGCCGGTTTCATTGCTTATTGGCGAATCATCAGCGACTACGCGACAGCACTGGCATACCAATGAGGTTCCAAGCATGTACCACAGTCAAATGTCAAAAGCAGTCAATATATAAATGATAAGAAGGAGCCCATTGGTATTCTCATGACGTGGACATTGTGAATGTCTTTATACTGTATGTCTTGTAGAAAGGCCACTATTCTGAAGGGAACTTTTACACAGCCTCCTCCCTTCACATCCCAAAGGGTGCGACGAGACCCCGCTTCCTCCCTCACCTGCAAGCATTCGCCTGTACGGTGCACCACTGTAATCCTGCCTGAGATGTGCCGAACACCCCAGCCATGTACGGGAAAAGCATGAGCAATTTCTTCACAAAACATGCAGTAAAGGGACACAGTCCCAGCCGGTAAGAATCCAACTCGACCCGAGGGGAGTTAATGACCACAGACGGACTGGAGTGCGCGCAGATTAATTCGATAGGAGCAAATGAATGGCAACGGAGAGGATGCAGACGGATCGAGCGATGGCTGTGGGGGTGGAAGGTAAGACTGAATGGGGTGAAGGAGGATTGTCGAAATGAGGTTTGGTGAAGGGATTATGGTGAAAAGGTGCAAGGGGTTGGTGAAGGGGATGTGGTGGATTGAGAAAGCGAGGGGTGAACGGCCCGAAACGGTGTGAGGGAGAGATTGTTGAAAGGTGGCGATTGTAGGGAAGGGACGAACGAGTCAAGAGAGATTGTTGAAAAGGGGGGGTGGGACGGATCGGGTGATGCTGTGGGGTTGAAAGTAAGACTGATGGGTGAAGGAGGGATTGTCAAAATGAGGTTTTGGTGAAGGGGAATTATTGGTGGAAAGGTGCAGAGGGGTTTGTGAAAGAAGGAGGAATTTTTTGGTGGATTGAGAAAGGCGGAAGGGGTGAACAGCCTACGGTGCGAAGGAGAGATGTTGAAAGGTGCGATTGTTTGGGAAGGGACTGACGGAATACTAAGGAGGGATTGTTTTAAAGAGCAGAGAAAAGGGGGGGGGGTGGGCTGACTGTGTAAGGAGGATTGTTCAAAGGAGAAATGGGGAAGGACTAATGGGGTGAAGGAGGAAAGATTGAAAGAAGCAGAGGATGGAGAGGGAAAGACTTCACACCGGGAAAAGCATGAACTAACCTCAATGCAGCCACCTAAAACCCCTTACACTATATTCTATTCAATGGATGTCAGGATCAGCCAAGGTCTATCTGCAACGGGACTAAATAAATAATGACCTTAGGTCTCCTAACATGTCCTTGTATGCTCGACCCTTGGGTACATTTCCAAAATCGTATACAAATATATACAGCAAGACCCCGCTGAATTCACGGGGGATACTTCCGGAAAAAAAATGCTACGAATGTCGGGGCGGCATTGTTTTCAATGGGAAAATAGGGGATAGGTTCCCGGCCTGTTCATGATTCAAAGGGAAAATTTAAAAATTATATGAACACGAATGCACATCATTCAGTTTTCATAAAAAAATAGAACCACTGACCTGGAGCTATCTGGCCTGGCATCTGGCCTAATGTTGGAAACCCAAATTTGGTAGCGTTCTGACTGATGTGGAGAAGATTTTTGAAATGAATTTGCATATTTTCCCAAAAAGAATTACCAAGTCCGCCATTTTCACACTTCGGTCAAGGTATCGGCAATTACCTCTGCAATTAACATGGGGTACTGGTGGTTGAGATGGTTTAATGCGGTGCATCGAGCTGCCTTCATGCAAGGCTGGTGGGAAGTGTTTGAAGAAAACCCATTTAAGGTCTGGTTGGTGGGAGAATGGTTTATGCGCCCCGCCAGAAACTGCGAAATACACAAAGCAGGTCACACGTTATGAACCGCAAAATGTCGAATCCGTGAATGTCAGGGCCTCATGATAAATATATATATATAGGGTGGTCCAAAAACAGCAAAAAAAAAATCAAAAATTCCAGATGTCTCACAAGCCTTAAAATTATCCACAATGATTCAATAACGCGCATTAAAATTTTTAAAGTTGATCGGAGGTGATTTAGAGGTCGCTCATATGACGACTTTTAGTTTCAAATGAGTTTGGTTAAATTAGGGTATGGTCAGGATACGATACGGGACTTTGATGTCCGAAGGTGGAAATGGAGTGCATTTTCGAACTCTATGGGGTCGATTACCCTAAGAAATGACTGCACGACATTGAATTCATACCATTCGAAAAATATGACCTAAAACAAATTTATCATTACTGGAGTTGAGTTTAAACTAAATCCTAACTCATTTCGATATTTTCTAATCTATAATTAATTGTTGCCCTAAACTTTCTTAGAGTAATCGATCCCCACTGAGTTCGAAAATGCAGTCCTTTTTCACCTAGAAAGTTCACAAGTGTACGGATTCGCATCTCACCAAACCCTAATTTTTCAAATCAATGGAATTAGACAAAACTTAGACAATTTCGTCTCATTTACCAAATATCCACTATCAGTCTGCTCTATTGCTGTCTCCACTCCCGCCTGACTATTTCTAGCGCCCAACATCCAGTGTTTTAGATTCAACTGTTCACGAAAAATAGTTAGTTATTATTTATATTATTATATTAAATAGGGTATGTGAAATGCGTAATCCTACACTATGAAACTTTCCTAGGTGAAAATGGACTGCATTTTCGAACTCAGGGGTCGATTTACTCTAAGAAATGTTTAGACGGAACAACAAATTAATTATAGATTAGAAAATCCGAAATGAAGTAGGATTAGTTACTCAACTCCAGTAATGATACAATCTTTGTTTTAGGTCCATATTTTCGAAAAATGTTGTGATTCAATGGTTGGTTGCAAGTCCATTTTCTTGGCAGTAAATCGCCCCCCAATCGAATTCGAAAATGCACTCCCATTTCCACCCGGAATCCAGAAGTACCGGTAATCGATCTGAACCATACCCTAAATTTATTCAACTGCATGAACTAAAAGCGTCATATGGAGCGACCCTATAAAATCACCTACATCAAGCAAAAAAAATTTATGCGCGTTATTGGATCAATTAGAATAATTTTAAGCTGTGGAGCAACAATTCTATTTTTTTTCGACTTTTTTGGACCAGCACCCTAATGTTAATAATATATAAATATATATATATATAATATAATATAAAATAATAAATATATTGTTACAGTTCCGCTGTTCGACACCCACGCATGACCGCCTACGCCCAACCGCAAGTCGCGCGTCCGCCGAAAAACCGGAATTCAGTCCGTAGCTTCCGACAACTCCGGAAACCTGCTACGCTGCCTTAAACGCACCATAAATGCCAATATTCTGTCCACGGTTTAGGGTTAATCGCCGAATCTCGAATAATAACCTAATACCACGCAAGAACAGAAGTACCGAAATTTAAACAATCTGACATTGAGCGGGGCGAGCCGTTACCATGCGTGACCCGAGTGGAGAATACCAAGGTCCGTCGAACCCAAAAGACCACTTTATTGGCTTTAACAGCCTGCCTAATTCGCTGAGCGCGCCGTGAAAGTCAATGGAGGAATGGACGCAACGAGCAGGTTTACATACAAACAATGGGCATTATTTAACAAGCAAATCAAAATGGGGGAAGGGACATGACACGAGAAAGCCTACAGCCGATGCTACTATTCATATGTATAAAAAAAAAAAGCGACATGCACTAACCATCATTTCACTACAAAAGACAAGGTGCCACAGAACAGAATTTCATACAAAAAATCCTACCAAATACGAAACGGGCCCAGTGAGCCTTTATTCGAACCCGGAGCTGGATGAACGAAGGCTCGCGAGAGCCGGGCGTTACTGGCCGCCCCTGTGACGGCTCGAAGGCCTCGGTGTCTGCGACCGTGGTGTCTCTGCCTGGCCCCGTGTCGCAACGCGCTACGCTTGAGCGGCTTAAGCAGCTGTGCGAGTGCTGAGCGGCTGCTTGGTTCTCCTTGGGGTCCGGCTTGTCGCGGCTTTGGCGGCCTGGCCGGCGATTGCTTTTCTGGAGGAAGTGAAGGGTCCTTGCTCTTTAGTTATGCGCTTTGTGACACGTCCACCATAATCGACGTCCCTCGACCGCCTTCAGGCCGTTCGCCAGACCACCAAGCTCCGCCGCTGTCCGACGCGTCGTCCCAGCGCCTCCGACTGGCTCCCTCCCCCGACGGCGACTCTCCACGACTGGCTGCTCTCCGCGACGACCACTCTTCCTCGCTTCTCCACCTCGACACACACACTGCGACTCGAACTTCTCCGACCGCTTCCTCACCCGCTTCTGCCCCTTTCCCTCCGCACGACACACACTCCCTTCTGCGACTCGACCGCCCTTTTATTGGGCTGACACTGCCCCTGAACTCTCCACCCGACCCGGGGCTCCGCCCATATCTTCACCTCCGACCTTCTCACCCCTCGAAAGCCTCGCTGAAAACCCATGTTTGACCGTCACTGGTTTGTTTCGGGAAAGCCATGCCATGTATCCGAATAGGTAATCGCTCGCGCACGGCCTTCGCGGGGCGCATATGACAGTTGGTGCGGAAGGTGGTGTTGTTTGTGTAGGAATGAGGGATGAACGGTTGTTGGTGTCTGTTCTGTTGTAGGAAGATGATGGTTGTTGCGATGTTTGAAATAAAAGATAGAAAAAGAATAATGGCTACGTCAAAAGATCACAGCCCGGCACACGAACAATTCCTTTACACATCGGTGGGGATTCTAAACCTGAAACACATACTTATCGAAAATAACTGACGCCGGGAACCTGTATTGATTTGTGAATTTCCCACAACCGCAACAAAATATATATAGATATATATATATATATAATATATATAATATATACAGGGTGGCTGCAAAAGTAGGTATAGCAGTAATGAATAAAAGTACAGTCCTTAACTGTATACCTAACTTTTGCAGCCCCCTGTATGTAAATATTTATAAAAAAAACATGTTTTGGACTAACAGAACTTTCAATATGATACAAACAAACACGACAATAAATCAGTTGACCGAAGCTTTTCGTGCTGCACTCTTAGGGTAAGATCGTAGCAGTGAAGGCTCGTGCTTATACTCGTCTCAATAAGGTAGCAACTGATTGGTTCAACTGTAATCGTCGGTTAATCCCGATCGCGCAGTCGGCTCATCTCTCAGCTCGAGCTCCCATTGGCGGAGCAAGTTCATTCGATGATTGACGTTTGCAACCGCATCTGGAGATAGGGGATGGGTTTCCCTTGAGTCCATTCAACCATTTGTACCGTACTCGCCTTGATCTTTCCCAATGCTGACAGAGACACAGAGATCGTACAAATTCCTATTGACGACAATAATATTGCACCGGTGGTAAGGAGAAGGTGCTTCCAACAACGTAAATGAAAACGGTACGACCTCTGCTCAATATCCTCAACATATCTGCTTTGTACTGGTCTCACAGATAGGGTTGCAACCAGGTGCTGTTCAATGGCAGAAATGAAGCAGATACAGTGACTCGATGTTCTGATATCCTACATGCTGGCAGCTGGTTGTGGTTCTAACCTCACAGATCTTTCTTCGAAATCGCCAAGGGGACGTGTGTTTGATCCGTCAGCCAATCCTTCGTGTTGTGTGGCCCAACGTACCGGCTTCACATATTCACTTAAACCTCATAAATAACATTGCTGGTTTGAGGTGGTATCAACATCCTTGTTGACGATGTCTGCAAAAACGGCGAGAAGGTAAAGATTACTGGGGTGCACAGCCCAGAACGTTTGGACAATATGTTTGATTTGTACTTCTAAAACCTTCGTGATGATTGCCCTTTCCAGGGCATCCGGTAATAGACTGGACATTTGTCCGACCAAATCTTCTGATCTTTGTCGTGTTTCGAAACTTGTGCACGTATCCTTAACTATATGCCTCAGGATAACATCTCACCGAGTATATTCATGAAGTAGTTAAGGTGATCCAAGTATATATATATATAAATATATATATATATATATATATATTATATATTATAATATATAAAAAGCCTGGTGTGGTGCAGTGGTTAGGGCAGCGGCTTGGGATCAAAAGGTCCTGAGTTCAAGCCCAGTTGGATCCACTGAATTAATACACAGGGGGTTGACTCAGCCTGTCATCCTTCCGAGGTCGGCGAAATGAGTACCAGTGTACTGGCCGGTGTATCCCGGTTAAAAATGTGTACCAATATCCCTGTGTCGTAAGAGGCGACAGGGTGCGTCAGGAAGGCATCCGGCGTAAAAACACTGTCGCCAAATCACTAATGCGGATCATACGGATGATCCTGTGGCGACCCCCTAAGCGGGAGCAGCCGAAAGAAAGAAGAAGAAAGATATATATATATTATATATATATATATATATATATATATATATTAATAAAGTCTGGTCTGTGGGTGGGTCATAAGTCCCAGTCCACAGGCATCCCCTCCAGCCATCCAGCAAATTCCCGCCCATCTTTCTCTATGAGCTCAGATTGTTTTCAAGCTCAGTACATGTGAGACCTAAATATTGCATCTTATATCATTAAATGAAGACCCATTTTGTGGAAACAAATGACATTTTTGATTACAACTCGGAGGTAACTGCATGTATATATATATATATATATATACAGGGGGCTGCAAAAGTAGGTATACAGTAATGATATACTCCTTACTGTATACCTACTTTTGCAGCCCCCTATATATACACGCACACACACACACACCAGGACCTCGACATTCGCGGGGCATACGTTCCAGGAAAACCCTGCGAATGTTGAAACCGTGAATGTGGGGGCATTGTTTCAATGGGAAATGGTGGGGATAGGTTCTGGGGATTTCTCCACCCACAAAAATGCAGGAAAATACTGTGGAAAGACGAAAATCCACAAGTGTCGGAGTAAAATCTGCAAGTGTTTTGTCATTGTTACAATGGAGATGAGGGGGGTAATGTTATCGGTTCACAGCGGTTCCTGTTTCATGAAAAAGGCAACAAATGGCGACACCACCAAAAGGCCACAGACCACCATCGTTGATGTTGCCGATAGAAGTCTTGGAACTCACCAGAGGGCGAAGAAGAATTTTGTCTCTCAAGGGACACTGGATACCATTGCCCAGAGTCGCAGGGCCAGGCTGAATGGCAGAGCTAAGCTGTTCAGGGAGCTGAGGTGTAAAACTGTACGTGCGCTAAGGGTGGACATGGAGGCCTATGTGCAAGGAATCTGAGAGGGGGTAGAGCATCACCTGTGGTCAAGTGATTCTCGTCCTGCTTACAGGGGAATTCGAGCATTATGTTCGTCCAAGCCCGCCCCTCGGTGTACTGCAGTTCGAGCAGAGGGTGGTGGGCTGTTGACAGAGGAGTCCGAAGTGAAGCCCATTCTTTAACTCACAGGAAATTACATCTTTCCTACCTACAGGTAGATCATGCTGAGCATTTTTAAAATTTGACACCTCAGATGGTGCTGTTTGTAGCAAGATGGTGATTTACACTAAGATGCGCTGAACGTTTCCATTGTGTCATGTCTGTATGTGGCGACCTGATAATTACTGGAAACATCAATAGATGCAGTTCGTGTTTTCATTCTGTAAGTAACTCACTTGGGATGGTGTCGTGGGGAATGACATGTTACATTGGTGAAACATCCCGCAAAACTATGTTTTTGCCGCAAAGCTACAATACAGTACTGTATGTTTAAAGTGCACATGGTGTGACGTCCCATGAAACTATGTTTATCCCGCGAAGCTAACAATACACGTACAGGAAGCAGGTCATGTTCATGGCTTGTGGAAGATATGTTTTTGCGTACGCACAGTATTGTACTGTACGTACATCCAGCTGCTTTGTGCATGGAAAAAAAAAAGAAAATCTCCGTGAAAACGCCATGCAATTTCCCACGAATGTAAGAGCATGTCGTAAATTATCAACTGCGACTACACAGAACCCCCGATTATCGGGGTCCGGGGTGTGTGTGTGTATATATATATATAAATAAAAAAATCACACATATACAGTGCCTTCAGAAAGTATTCACACCCCTTGACTTTTTCACATTTTGTTGTGTACCATCCTGAATTTAAAGAGGATAAATTAATTTTGTCACCGATCGACATAATATGCCTTGTGTTGGCTTAATGGTTAGTGTGGTGGGCTTGGGATCCTAGGATCCTGAGTTCAAATCCCACTTGGCTGTTGAATTAATATCAGGTGGGGTTGACTCTGCCTGTCATCCTTCTGAGGTTAGCAAAATGAATGCCAGTTTGCTGGTATACTGTGTCGGAGTGGCGACCCGTCCAGGATTGTGTCCAATAGCCAAGGAGACTGCTTAGGCAATACCAACGCTCTGCACAGAGTCTGGTCATAATGGATGGATTGACAGAAAATACCCTATAATGTCAGTGGAATTTTGGGGGGACAAATATATATATATACGTATATATATTCCCATACTGTATTTTTTGTTGTTGTTGGTGTTGTTGTTTTCTTTACCAGACTTACCAATGCATAAGCCATGCCAACGCATTACTACACCTGCCTTTCAATGCCCTATCTCAGCGAGTTTACGATTACCATTGAGTATGTGTCCCTGTTCCATAGTCTTTCAGTTTTAGCATCTTGTGTCTTATATTGAAATTATACAACCAAGTATTAATGATTATAATAGGTGGGAAAACAATTAAATAACTATGCAGACAAGGTTACATTGATCAATTTGGGTGAATGACATCAGTTTTAGTTCTTGTCAGCATTAATAAGTTAAGTCAATAAGTTTTTGATCATTTCAACTCGATCAGAGTAAAGCCTTTTCCAGATTATCACTCGTACGCACATCCTGGTTCTATGATCTCACTTCCAGGTTCTCTCTGAGCTCACTTCCTGTAATGGTGTGTGGGCCGCCAGTCAATTTGTATGCGCTGAATGAGGAATGCCGACTCCAATTCTAATATGTAACCTTATAGTCTTACAAAACTATCAGAATCAATTGCTCGAGTCTAGCATGCGGCCTGTGTTAAGCAGACTGCAAAGGAATGTAGCACAAAGTAAAATTGACCGTCCACAGTTAAATGCTGCTGCTGCTGCTGCAGCAATGAGTGCCAATAAGCCAGTTAGACATCTCACTGAGCCTCATCTGTTGTCTATATGCACCTCAGAAAAAGGTCACATTTTAGGTCACACTGTATTTTAGAGTTTAACAGGGTCACACACTGTATTTTAGAGTCAATTGGGAAAGAAGCATCCATCTTTTTTGGGGTGTGAGAAGAGAAGGTGAGGTGGGGGGGGGGAGGATAGGTTTGCCCAATCTTTCCTAGACAAGCACGCTTTTCAGAGGGTTGGTAAATTTGGTGGTATACTACGTATGGCTGCATCAAAAGGTCAGGATCTCTTTGGTCTGACCTGAACACACTCTCCATCACAGGCATTGAAAAAGACCGGAAAATGACCGCCTCATTGAAGGATATGTTTGGAACACTTTGAAGCAGATGATGTGGAGACAGACATGACTACTACTTATACACCAACTGTTTTTTTCCCCCCATACCAAGAGCCAAACAAGGTGGCAGGCAGATTGAAATCATAGTTTAAGATAGATGATGAGTTCTGAGTCATGTAATAGAGGGCAGTTTCATGCTTAAATGCAGCTGAAATGAGTATTGGATGCTTTGGATTCAACAAAAGGGCAGGGCACAACTAATTATCCCAGGACATTAAGAGTGGACCTTACTATTTTACTTTGGGAGAATGTGAGAACGCACAACCAATGTTGTGCACTTACTGTTTGGATGGAACATTTCACAGGTGAAACGCATCTTTGGAGGGCTCAGTGGGTAGTCTGGAGGGAAAGTCATCACAGCAGGAAACACCCCACCCTCAAAGCAGGTTCCCTCCGGCCCCCTGAATAAAGTATTAATAATGAGTGAAAATGTAG
>CM068952.1:149595987-149611432 GCA_035128595.1 Eptatretus atami
CTCACAGATTCCTCGCACATAGGCCTCCTTCTCCACCCTCAGCACACGTACATTTTTATGCCTCAACGCCATGAACAGCTCAGCTCTGCCATTAAGCCTGGCCCTGCGTCTCTCGTCAATGGTATCAAGTGTCCCTTGAGAGACAAAATTCTTCTTCACCCTACAATGAGTTCCAAGACCTCCACTGGCAACATCAAGAAAGGTGGTCTTTAAGGTACTCCACAACTCTTCAGGACCCCCCAAAGCACCCAGACCCCCCAAATCCCCACTCAGCCTGTTCGCAAACTCCTCAGCTACCCTCTCATCCTTGAGCTTGCAAACATCCAGCCTAGGCCTGGATGGTACCATTCTCCCGGATTTAGTTGCAACTTCAGTGTTGCTACCACAAGCCTGTGGTCGGCATTGAGGAACTGAGCTCTCCGGTAGACCCTGCAGTTGTGGATCTTCCTCCAGCGACCATCAATGAGCACATGGTCAATCTCCTTTGCCACACCGACCAGTGTTGGGATACCAAGTCCAGCGATGAGCCTGTGAGTGCTGAAAACATAAACCAGCCACCCTATCCAATCATTGACCTCTTTGTTTTCAACCCTCCCCCCCCCAACTTGTCGTTCGACGCCTATGACAATGGTATCCTTACTGTCGTATGCAACTCGCATTGGGCACTATATGCACATCCTGGCATGATATTTATGAATACAATTTGCTGTGGACCATTTTTTATGTTGGCTGTGACTTTTATGGTACGTTTTACATGGACAAGCAACACATATTCTTTTGTTTGTTGCTTTAGTTCAGTTAATGCATTAGGAGGGGCAGTACTGTCACGGCATCATTTTGCCTTTCTTACAGTAATATGTAAATATGTTCGATCTCGGGTTTCTGGAGATGGTTGCCACCGGAAGTGATGAGCGGTTCTATACATGGAGCGGTTCTATATGACACACATTTACAAAGAGAATTTATGTCCACCCCCCTCCACCACCCCTTCTCATGACCGACGGCAAAGATAAAAACACCCATATACACAAACTGGGGTGATGCTGATCCTATGTAGCAAATCTGGATGTAATCGGCCCAGAACTGCTGAAGGAGGAGTAGCATGACAAACACCGACCGATCCGTGAATTATAGTAAGGATAACCATTTGGCTTGACTTGGCAATTGCTGTCCATTAACGCTCCCCACACAACTTGACTGAGCTTGAACACTTTTGTGCAGAAGAATGGGCAAATATTGCCCAGTCAAGGTATGCAAAGTTTTTAGAGACCTATCCCAACAGAATAACAGCTGTAATTGCTGTCAAGGGTGCTTCCACCAAGTATTAACTCAGCGGGGTGGACACTGATCCAACCAGATATTCTAGTTTTGTATTTTCAATTAATTTTCTGAAATTTGTGGAATTTATTTTTCACTTGTTAGTTGTGGGTTATGATGTGCAAATAAAGGTGTAAAACGTCTGTTTTAATGCAATTTAATTCCAGGCTATAAGGCAACAAAAGGCGAAAGTTTTGAAAGGTGGTGTAAACTTTCTATATGCAATGTATATACACGTAGCAGAAGTGTAATCCCCAGAGTACTTGATCGATAAAACGTTGAAAGGTGTGTGCAGCATTGTGTAGGCCGATCGGCATCCTAAGGAATTCAAACAGGCCGAAAGGCATGGTGACTGCTGCCTTTGGGATGCCATCAAGATCCATGGGAATCTGATGGTACACACGAATTAGGTCGACCTTGGAAAAGATTGTAGCACCATGGAGTGCAGCAGTAAAATCCTGAATGTGTTTAATGTGGCACTACGAACACCCGCCCGGACGCATGCGGAGGGGAACACCCGCCCGGACGCGTGCGGAGGGGAGCACCCGCCCGGACGCGTGCGGAGGGGAAAACCCACCCGGACGCGTGTGGAGGCCTACACCCACCCAGACGCATGCGGAGGGGAACACCCGCCCGGACGCGTGCGGAGGGGAACACCCGCCCGGACGCGTGCGGAGGGGAACACCCGCCCGGACGTGTGCGGAGGGGAACACCTGCCCGGACGCGTGCGGAGGCGAACACCCACCCGGACGCTTGTGGAGGCCTACACCCACCCAGACGTGTGCGGAGGAAAACACCCGCCCTGACACATCTGGAGGCCAACACCCACCTGAGCACGTCTGGAGGCCAACACCCGCCCAAGCGCATCTGGAGACTGTT
The DNA here is from genome assembly GCA_035128595.1 of Eptatretus atami. Lineage (NCBI taxonomy): Eukaryota > Metazoa > Chordata > Myxini > Myxiniformes > Myxinidae > Eptatretus > Eptatretus atami. The sequence goes on from CM068952.1 coordinate 149,598,184, forward strand.
TTTCCTTGTGAATAGAGGTTGCCTGGCAACATTTACATCCATCTGCAGTCACTTGTTCTGTCATACATGAGTATGACAAAACACTCTATGATTGCCATGTCAGTGTCTGAAATTTCTGATAGTGCACTTGAGTTCTTGTCAAATCAAAAGAAACTTCTTTTCAAATCATCATATTGTTGCGGTTCTGCGAAGCCGGCACTCCCCCATGGCAACAGCGCCCAACATGTAGCCATCTCGAGACAGTTATTTAATTAGTATTCTTTGCGGTAGCCCTTTCCACATTTCTAGTGGGTAAATGGAACAAGATGTGTTGCATCGGGATTTAGTTAGGTTTTCAACCCCTTTTTCTTTCATCTTTCCAATCCCTTTATTTCACACAGCCCCGCCATACATGTACGCAGGCCAGATCAGTGCCGTTTCCCTGTTCAAGCAGCATGCCATAAACCAACCAATGCCTCACCTCAGACCCTCACAACTATCACCACAACACTACAACGCCTATCATAATCACTTCAAACGCCTTCTAAAAATCCCCACAACAACCTACGCTCGACCTCTTTGCCAAAATCACCTCATCCTCTTCAGTCTCATCACCACCACCATCGCCTCACCCACTCCCAACACTTCAATGCCTTCACTATAAATGCCACAGCGCTTCCTCCACCTCATAACAACCACTACAAATCACCCCAATCACAGTTAGCTCCCTGGATGCTCACCACAGTCTCTGGGATGCCAGAGGAATGAAGGACATTATGAGCCGGGGTATTTTGGCATGAAACTTCAAGCACAAATATGCACTGGGGCTTGTTCAACAACATCTGCGTGGTCTTGGTATTCTGCTAAATAACAACGCTCAAACGGAGCTCAGCGCTTGTTCATGGCTGGAGAGCGCTCACGAAAACCCTCAGCCAATGTAAGTTACAGAGCTCTGTCGCATGGCCAGGCTGAAGAGTAACTGAAGCCATTTTTGCCTCCGGAGCCTGGTAGGGCATAGCTACCTCTCAGGGTGACATCCACGCACCAATGGGGACGCTCAGAAATGCCGACAGGGACTTTTGATCCTCTTTCTGGCCCCTCCTCCACTCTGGGCTCGAGAAAAGAGAGCTCTCTCTCTCTCATTAGTCTCTTTCGTCCTTTGCCAAGCTGAGAGGGCAAAGCAACCGAGCAAAATGAGCAGGGTGGTGCGAGCTTTGCCGGGTCATCCCTGGGTCATCGGCGCTTGTCTTTGACAGCATTCCACAGTCATCATCGTTAACCATACATTTGCAGATTCTCTTTCATGTGCCCCATTAAGCTGTCTTCTCACACATCTTTTTCTCCATCTGTGTCTTGTCCACTGCAGATGCACGAACTGAAAGAGAATTATTGATTCGCACCTCTCACACTTTCTCCATTTGCATTACATTGCGTCACATTTTGCACCACCCACTCACACACCGTAAGCACCCCCAGCTTTATTCCCTCCCCAGTTTTATTACTTAAGCGATTGGGTTGCGTAGGTCCATAGACCGTGCCAGGTACAACGAGGTCACCTACACCTCAACTGCTCCTTTTTCTGAACTCTCTAGCTTCCCCGGGTGTGTTTGTGATGGTGCCTGTAACATATAGCATAATATAAGATTGTATAAGTTATTATTGGGTTAACACTACTCTGTGTCCTCTTTCTTTTTGTAAATAATAATTTCATATATTTTGCCGCACCCACAATTCCTTGCTTTCCCCTGCTGTACATTTCATTGAATAAACCTATTACTGTGCCACATAACTTTCCTCATCTTTGCTTGTAATAAATTGCTTGTTATAAATGTACCCAGCTCGTTTCATCTTTTCCTTCATTGATCCAGACTCCAGCATGGTCCGCAAACTAGCTTCGCCGGGAAGTTCTACCCCAACAATCTGTTTGATTAGCCGGTGAGTACTTGGCAGCTCCACTCGGCTGCATCTGATATGGTAAGTTTAACACAACTCCGCATCGACGGCACGTGACCCTAATTGACTCCGCCGTCCACAGGGAAGGTATCACATGAAGTAGTGTAATCCTGCCTGGATTGGCCGTGCTAATCAGCGTTCGTGGTTGCCTAGCAACCTGCCAGAGTTATCTATGCCCGGCGGCCTCAGGACCGGTCATTTGAGAGGGAACTAAATGCTTCCCCTCGTGGCAAGTCTCGAACCCCGAGTCCGCAACAATATGTTTGCCAGACTTGCCAAACCCTCTTCTTTCCAATGCCATTGAGAAGGAGAATGACATGTCACAACCAGTAAAACTGTGGAACATGGACAAGCATCTGGACTTCTGAGGCCCAAGTGCTGGATCAACTTTATGGGCAGCGAGAAAACTGAAATTTTTCCCTAACCAAGTACCACCTGGACTTCTTCAATATACAACTGGCTGACAGCAGCTACTGCTAATACAACTACATCAGCGTCCACAGTCCTCAGGAGTATTTTTTGGCATCCTTGATTTGTGGAATGACAGAAGTACATCATCATCCTTGTGTTCGCCTCTTCATGTTGACATGACTGCAATCTAACTATCATATATTTGCCAACATATAACGTTTTCCTCACTGATGGTGATGATTTGTTTTTCACTCTCAATTGTGACAGCCTGTTCACCTAAAAAGCTGAAGAGTTCACTTTTGTTCTTGTCGATACGAAGAAACTCTAGCCAGTTTTGTAGGATTGAGGCGTTGACATCCTCCGTTCTTTGTACAGCTTTCCCTCTTCTTTCCCTCACAGTGGCTTTCGAGGAATCTGCATATTATTCATCCCATTCAAGGTCCAGTCATTTATCGGTGCAATGTAGCTGTTCCTGAAGGTAGGGCAGAAATACATATTGTGCAGATATGCAGCAAAGATTTTGGTTGTGCCTGGTTTGAACATGTTCACAATCACAGCACCATCAACAATTGTGACATCAACAGCTGGCCTGTCATCAGTTGGCACGGCCAGATACTCCAAACACTGCAGCAAGTTTGACTTGGCACAAAGCCTTAGATTTTCTCAATGAGATATTTATGGTGGAAAAGGCTGATTTTTTCATGCCGGAAAAAGTCATCCAAGTTGCCATCACATGGTTGACATGCTATGTAAAGTCTTGAAAACAAGGTGCAGTCACTTAATGCTTGCTACTTGCATACGAAACTTGGATGACTGTTTCGTGCATGGGCACGACATCAAGGACAATTTGTTTTGCTTGATAGGATCAGAGAGGGGTGTTGATGTCCCCAGATCCACAGTCTGAGCACTTCGACTCTGCCGGGCTCTTAGACTCTCTTGTTTAATATATCGACACCAGTCTGTGGTCTGTGGTGTTGGAGATTGCCTTGATGTATCAAGCTGCATTGAGCCGTTGGAAGTGCAGTGAGCATCCATTGTGCTGCGTTGCGTGTGTCACGGGTATGTCTCTGATGTGGTCTATTGCAAGAGTGCTCGAGCATTGAGTTCCAACAACCACCACCACTTGTGATAATAGCAATACTGCCATCTGCAAGCATGAAAATATTAATTAATACAAACAGTATAAAATTAATGAGTTTAAATGCCTTGTTATAATTGAGCACTCCTGTGTATTATTATATATACATGAGTAATATGCATAGAGAAACTGAATACATCAGCCAGTATCACATTTTAGATTACAAGTGGCATTGATGGAGAGATTCTACATTAAAAATCCTTTAAACAGATTATACAGCCACCATATGCGAATCACAATCACAACTAGAGAGTTCATAGAATACGATACCCTGCCCAGTGTTCAAGTTTATACTTCAATTTTAATAAAATAATTTTTAAAATCGTCAAAAAAAATCCGGAGGTTGAGCGATTATTGAAACAGACTTGTACACCACCCTTTTGAACATGTCCAAGTACTGCAAAATTGGAGGTTCTTGCAGTTATTAAGTAGGCGATTTGTTTTCAAGTACATAATTCAACTTAAATAGAGGTTTAAAGTATTATAAATAAATAAATTCCATGTTTTACTGTCATTTTACCAAGTGTGCATTGTACCACCATATCTAACACATTACGTTTGTTTAGTTATTAATAACTGTTGTTTGTATATGTCCTTTATGACATCCTGAAAAACAGTCAATTTCCTGTTTAGAATGATTTTCAATTTTGTTTGACTGCCAGGCAAGGCAGACAAGGTAAAAAAAAATGATCTCACCCTCTCTGCACATGTGCGATCTTCAGAGACAAAGTACTGCAAAACAGCAGGTTTGTCTTCTGATTCATGTTCAAAATATAACATTAAATTTAAGCAAGTTGTTCCTCGATCATAAACTGATAAGACAGACAGACAGAGACGGGCGGATGAACGGACTTGAATCAACTGATTAACCCCGTTTTTTGCTTCACATGTGCAGGCTAACTATATGGTTTCTATATATGAATTTCATTTGTGGTGCAGAATCATACTTGGCATCCATCTTTGAATTTGCCTCCAAAATGTCAACAACAAAAAAACATCAGCGATGTCTCCACATGTGAAATTGTTCAAGGAGCCCTCGAGAACAACTCTGCAAAGTTTCATGCTTTTGGCAAAGAGTGCACAATTCCTCTCAAAATGCGTGACTTTTCAAATGATGTACGAATGCTAAATGATGCTTTTTGCACACAGACTGTGTGTATGTTTACACTTTTTCAGCTTGGCTCACAGGGCACTTTTAACCTGCTGTTACTAGTGCAAAAGCTGTGATTCAAATAGTCTTTTAAACATAAATTTCAGCATTTAGATGAACGAGGGCTATATCAAAGAGAGAGATCGAAGGTACTTAATAGATCTTATGTTTGGACACAAGTGACTGAAATACAGAGGTGTTTTTTGTAAACATGAACTGAGGGGGGGGGGGGGGGGCACAATGTGTGGCGGGCAAAGCGGCAGAGAGCAAAATACCACTGAACTGGGGGTTTCTCGCCTAGGAAAATTTTTAAAAATAAAGTCAATTGGTTCACTCTGAGGTGTAATATTTTTGGGAAAATTGAAGTTGAGGGATCCCCAGGGCCCATATTTTTCATATGGGCCACCCCATATGCAACCTGCATGAAATCGAGGCAATATGGTTCTGTAGTAGTGTATATGACATACAAGGCCATCATGCCTGTATTTCAGTGTCACTTGGGTGACTAACAAGGCCTAAATCGCTGAATAAGTACTGACTAGCCCATATACTAAATACATGAGCCTAATGAGCTTTACTTTGTCAAGTAACTCTAAAAAAATACAAAATAACATCCAAAACTCACGTACTTAACAAGGCCAGGATTCAAGAAGGCATTCGTCCGACGAATTACCCGCATTGTACGCACATGTAACAAATTTAAAAGTTCCACTGCCCTTATAAGCCTCAATTAATATTATTCCTGTACAATATAAAGTTATTGTCATGTCTTTTGATAACTCATTTTAAAACAAAGGAAAACATTGTGGCACCGAAAAAAAAACTTGAACGAACTCCAAGTGACAAACTAACCGCATGATGGCTTCAATTGGTGCAAACGGCAGTTTGTCGGCAGCAAAGGAGTTAAATATTTTTTATGACATAACTTCACATTTTTGGCGAACAATAATACAACCAGCAGCACACGACGTCAGTATGAAAGATTCACGACGTCGGGAATCGGCCGCTTGGTTGTACAACCAGATCACGACGCGGTACAGCCGCGCGCCGCGATTATCGAAAACTGTTTTTTTCTGCCTCGTGTGTTGCCATGGTGACGCTTTTCCACCTCGTGCTGTGTGGTTGTGTTTGCCTTTCACTGGAGGAGAGATCTGATTGGCTAATTGCTATTTCCGCATCACGAGCCGCCATTTGCAAGGTTTGGTTAAACTTGTGAACTTTCAGCTGTTTGAGTGTGACACACAATCCGCTTTAATCTGCAGAAGACTTCCGCTTTTATAGTTAAAATTATGTTCCGCTGTGATCATTTTTGGTAAGTATAATATTATAAATCGATTTTATGTCTTAGCTTTTGTTTTTGGACGTTTTAAAGATCACAGAATCCATGATGTGTTCCTGTTACTGGTGTTCTGGAATCTGCATCGTTACATTCAATGGAAACTCTCCCGGGCCTTCGGGCCTCGATCGTGGTTAGAGCTTGGACTCGAACGGCATCTGACGATCGAATCCTCGGCACCCGATTTCATCGTTCTTTATCACGTTTAGCTGTCGCTGACTGTGATGGCCCTGATCGTGTGTACAAATTGACGGTAAATAATGAATTCATTTTTCCGGGCCTGGTGAAAAAAAAACACCGCTCTGTCGCAAATAAAGGGGAACTCTGTAAAAAGTACTTTGCACAAGTTTATTTGGTTCAGAACCTTTTAAAATATTTTTCTGGTGTGGATAATGCTTCGGCCGTTCGGGTCCGACGAATTACCGCATGTTTCCGCAATGTAACAAATTTAAAGTTCCACTGCCCTTAAAAAACCTCAATTAATATAAAAATTTTATAATTATTATTTTTTATGTCCTCTTTTAACGAGTTAGGCCTAACCAAAGGCAAAAGGAAAACAATTGTCAGTTATTGTTCGCCGAAAAATGTGTTTTGTCATTAAAAAAAATATTAACCCTTTGGCCGCCGACAAACTGCCGCTTGTAACAATGAAGCTTCATTGCGGTAGTTTGTCACTTGGGGAGTTGTTCAAGTTTTTCGGTGCACAATTGTTTTACTTGGTAAAATGGTTATCAAAAGACATGAAAATAACTTTATATATAAAGAATAATATTAATTGAGGCTTTTTAAGGGCAGTGGAACTTAAAATTTGTTACAAGCTGCTTTGAACACTGGTGTACTAAATTGTTTTTATTTTCTAAAATCAGGGTGATGTCCAATGCTATGATGTCCACATACAATTTGTGTGGAAAGAATGGGAAGAGACCTTTCCGGAACCTAATTTTTATAAAGTTGTCAGAGGAATGAATTCTGCTAAATGACAGTTTATAATGTGCATGACTTGAGCGTAATTGACATTGCAAGTCTTGTTTGATGATCATAAAGCCAAATATATACGAAGTGGAAATTCTTATTATTTTTCAGACAGTACCATGACCAGTCAGCCAACAGCAACAGAGGCGATGTGGACACTGCCTATCACAACATTTGAATATGCCCCTGATCGGTGTGGAGGTGCAGGCAGGAACAAGCCTCATCTATCTATAATTCCAGCTTGTGTGTGTGTGTGTGTGTGTGTGTGTGACGCCTGTTTCTCGACAACCACTGATCCGATCTAATTGAAACTTGCCAGCTATATTGCTGGGGCCTGAGTGGTGCCTTTTCAAGGTTTGATATTAATTGGACAAGTGCTTCCCAAGTTATGGCCATTTATTTACCAAACCAACTGCGTAGGCGTGGCCGATGGGGAAGAGATCCTCAGCCGCGTTCCATTACGGTTACAACGTACGGACTTCGGATAGTGATGACTTACTGTATTCTCATAATTCTCGATTTCTTATGCGCATTTATGATAAACACAATGCCCCAATCCAGTCGTCATTTAGAGAGTGAAGGAATGCCTGTGTGGTTGTTTGAAAGTTGTTGTTTTTTTTTGCACTACGGGCACGCACGTAGGACAGTACTAGTGTAAATATAACGAGTAACAGCAACACGCTGTGCCAGCCATCCACGTCCTTGATTATTAAGAATTTGCAGCATAGTTAATTGTAATGTTGTATGTTGGAAACCCAGCCTAAGTTTACATTGTGAAAATATTTACATGTACTTTTATGAGAATAAGTTATTTTATTTTCTTGTGAAATTAAGATTGAAACACCCAACAAATTATTTTTTTGTGCTTTGGAATTATTTATGTGAGATGCATCAAAATTGTGTTTTCATACTTAATGATGTTAGATTTATATTTTTTCTTTGTATGAATACACACACATAGATATATATTGGTCTCATTGATTTGCCTGATTGTAATTCAGTTTTATATAATTTATGCACTGTTCATATCATGTCAAGTTCATCTGTTTAAGTCTTTTGCACTCATTCTATTGATGCCCGCTGTGGACATAACAATAAAATATTTCTAAATTATATATCATGGAGAAATTCTATCAGAAAGGTGTTTGACTTCCCAAGTGGGACGCCATATTGTACTCTTTTACCAGTCATTGCTGAATTTCTACCTATTGAATGTCAACTATTATGTGTATAGCAAATTTATTTTGTGGTTCTTCGTCTTCTCATAATTCTTACTGAGGTTGCTTAATTATGAATCTTGTAACAATGGGTAGTATGCATCAGTAGCTAAAACTTTTAATTACATTTTATATAAATGCAAGTTATCGGTCAATACCTTTTATGCTCCTAATGCCCATAATGTATGCAAGCATAGAATTATCAGCAGTTTTACTAACACTGATGATGATGGTTATTGTACTTAAAGGTGCCTTTGTGCAGTCAATTATATTTGAGAGAGAAGAAGCTCCACAGTTCCTCTCTGGAGCAGAACTTTCTGAATTTGAATTGTTAACTGTGCTTTGCACAAAGTGAATTTGTCAAAAAGGTATTTACGACTTTACCCATGTGGTATTTCTTTTTATTCCCAATTTTTTAGTATATGTTTCTCAATTGCAATGGTATCTACTTTTATTTATTGTACTTTGTATTTGAGTGTGCTTTTTTGGTACGAATAAGATATTATTATTGTTAATACTGCTTGTATATTTTTGCCGCAATCATGCTCTGCGTGATACGTGATAATAAATGATTATGAATTACAGTTGTTTTCAAGTTGTGGTCATTATGTGTTACTGGCAACGTAATGATGTTGCAATACAACTTCAATGTTTTGATAATGCACCGGTGGAACAGCGGTGCTCCGCTGGCCCCAGACCTACGGGGTCGAGGGCTCCATCAAGCTGGAAGCTGAAGGGTGTCATGCACTGCAATGTTCGTTTCTTTGGCGTGCAAAGAAAAGGGTAAAAACAAAAACTCCATTTTATGAACGTTGTGATAAAGTTGAAAAATAACGTCATGCTTCAATGTTGTGACAACGTTGAAATCTGACGTCATGGGTGTTGCAAATACAACTTCCCACTGACCCAATTCTGACGTCAGGTACAACCAGAACACGACGCTGCAACGACTCAGATTTCAACGTTGTGACAACATTGAAATCTGACGTTGTGCAACATTGAAATCTGACGTTGTGACAACGTTGAAATCTGACGTCATGGGGTGTTGCAAATACAACTTCCCACTGACCCAATTCTGACGTCAGGTACAACCAGAACACGACGCTGCAACAACGTCAGATTTCAACGTTGTCACAACGTCAGATTTCAATGTTGTCACAACGTTGAAAACCGACGTCATGGGTGTTGCAAAACAACTTCCCACTGACCCAATTCTGAGTCAGGATAGAACTGGCAAACGACGTTGCAACAACGTTGTGTGCCTGCTGGGTTAGCTTTTGTTTTGGACGTTTTAAGATCACAGAATCCATGATGTGTTCCTGTTACTGGTGTGTGGAATCTACATCGTTACATTCAATGGAAACTCTCCCGGGCCCTTCGGGCCACTCGATCGTGGTTCGAGCCTTGGACTCGAACGTGCATCTGACAATCGAATCCTCCGGCACCCGATTTCATCCGTTTATCACGTTTAGCTGTCGCTGATATGGCCTGATGTGCCCTGATGCTGTGTGTGAGAAATCGACGGTATAATGAATTCATTTTTCAGCGGACCTGGTGAAAAAAACACCGGTCTGTGGCAAAAAGGGAACTCTGTAAAAATTACTTTGCGACAAGTTTAATTGGTTCAGAACCTTTTAAAATATTTTCTGTTGTGGATAATGCTTCGGCCGTTGGGTCCGACGAATTACTGCATTGTCCGCAATGTAACAAATTTAAAGTTCCATTGCCCTTAAAAAACCTCAATTTAATATTATTTTTATAATATATTATTTTTTTATGTCCCTTTTAAGAGTTAGGCCTAACCAAAGGCAAAAGGAAAACAATTGTCAGTTATTGTTCGCCGAAAAATGTGAAGTTTGTCATAAAAATATTAACCCTTTGGCCGCCGACAAACTGCCGCTTGTAACAATGAAGCCTTCATTGTGGTAGTTGTCACTATAGGGGAATTGTTCAAGTTTTTTCGGTGCACAATTGTTTTCCTTTGGTAAAATGGTTATCAAAAGACATGAAATAACTTATTTTATTAAGAATAATATTAATTGAGGCTTTTAAGGGCAGTGGAACTTAAAACTTGTTACAAGCTGCTTCGAAACTGGTGTACTAAATTGTTTTTATTTTCTAAATAAGGGTGATGTCCAATGCTGTGATGTCCACATAAGAATTTGTGTGGAAAGAATGGGAAGAGACCTTTCCGGAACCTGAATTTCTATAAAGTTGTCAGAGGTAATAATTCTGCTAAATGACAGTTTATAATGTGCATGACTTGAGCGTAATTCACATTGCAAGTCTTGTTTGATGATTATAAAGCCCAATATATACGAAGTGGAAATTCTTATTATTTTTCAGACAGTACCATGGCCAGTCAGCCAACAGCAACGGAGCGGCTGTGGACACTGCCATATCGCAACATTTAAAATATGCCCCTGATCGGCGTGGGGTGTGGGCAGGAACAAGCCCTCATCTATCTATAATTCCAGCAATGTCTGTGTGTCTGTAACCGCTGTTTCTCGACAACCACTAGTCCGATCTAATTGAAACTTGCCAGCTATATTGCTGGGGACCTGAGTGTGTGCCTTTTCAAGGTTTGATATTAATCAGACAAGTGCTTCCCAAGTTATGGCCATTTATTTACCAAACCAACTGCGTAGGCGTGGCCGATGGGGAAAGATCCTCAGCCACGTTCCCATTTCGGGTTACAATGTACGGACTTCGATAGTGATGACTTACTGTATTCTCATAATTTCTCGATTTCTTATGCGCATTCAGAGATAAACACAATGCCCCAATCCAGTCGTCGTTTCGAGAGCATAGGAACGCCTGTGCGGTTGTTTGAAAGTTGTTATTGTTTTTTTTTGCACTACGGCACGCTCTAGCCACGCACGTACGGGCACATACTAGTTTAATAATAACGAGTACAGCAACACGCTGTGCCAGCCATCCACGTCCTTGATTATTAAGAATTTGCAGCATAGTTAATGTAATGTTGTATGTTGGAATCCAGCCTAAGTTTACATTGTGAAAATATTTACATGTACTTTTATGCAGAATGAAGTTATTTTATTTTCTTGTGAAATTAAGATTGAAAACACCCACCAAATTAATTTTTTTGTGCTTTGGAATTATTTATGTGAGATGCATACAAAATTGTGTTTTCATACTTAATGATGTTAGATTTATATTTTTTCTTTGTATGAATACACACACATTGATATATATATTTTTCTCATTGATTTCCCGATTGTAATTCAGTTTTATAATTTTATGCACTGTTCATATCATGTCAAGTATCATCTGTTTAAATCTTTTTGCACCTCATTCTATTGATGCCCCTGTGGGACATAACAAGTAAAAATATTTCTAACTTAATTATATCATGGAGAAATTCTATCAGAAAGGTGCTTGACTTCCAAGTAGGACCAATATTGTACTCTTTTACCAGTCATTGCTGAATTTCTACCTATTAAATGTCAACTATTATGTCATATAGCAAAATTTGTATGTGGTTCTTCGTCTTCTCATAATTCTTACCTGAGGTTGCTTAATTATGAATCTTGCAACAATGGGTAGTATGTCATCAGTAGCTAAAACTTTAATTACATTTTATATAAATGCAAGTTATCGGTCAATACCTTTTATGCTCCTAATGCCCATAATGTACGCAAGCATAGAATTATCAGCAGTTTTACTAACACTGCATGATGATGTTATTGTACTTAAAGGTGCCTTTGTGCAGTCAATTATATTTGAGAGAGAAGAAGCTCCACAGTTCCTCTCTGGAGCAGAACTTTCTGAATTTGAATTGTTAACTTGCTTTGCACAAAGTGAATTTGTCAAAAAGGTATTTACGACTTTTACCCATGTGTATTTCTTTTTATTCCCAATTTTTAGTATATGTTTCTCAATTGCAATGGTATCTACTTTTATTTTTGTACATTTGTATTTGAGTGTGCTTTTTTGGTACGAATATAGATATTATTATTGTTAATACTGCTTGTATATTTTTGCCGCAATCATGCTCTGCGTGATACGTGATAATAAATGATTATGAATTACAGTTGTTTTCAAGTTGTGGTCATTATGTGTTACTGTGCAACGTATAATGATGTTGCAATACAACTTCAATGTTTGGATAATGGCACCGGTGGAACAGCGGTGCTCCGCTGGCCCAGACTATGGGTCGAGGGCTCCATCAAGCTGGAAGCTGAAGGGTGTCATGCACTGCAATGTTCGTTTCTTTGGCGTGCAAAGAAAAGGGTAAAAACAAAAACTCCATTTTATGAACATTGTGATAAAGTTGAAAACAACGTCATGCTTCAATTGTGTGACAACGTTGAAATCTGACGTCATGGGTGTTGCAAATACAACTTCCACTGACCCAATTCTGACGTCAGGTACAACCAGAACACGACGCTGCAACGACGTCAGATTTCAACGTTGTCACATCGTTGAAATCTGACGTCGTGGGTGTTGCAAATACAACTTCCCACTGACCCAATTCTGACGTCAGGTACAACCAGAAACGACGCTGCAACAACGTCAGATTTCAACGTTGTCACAACGTCAGATTTCAATGTTGTCACAACGTTGAAAACCGACGTCATGGGTGTTGCAAAAACAACTTCCCACTGACCCAATTCTGACATCAAGATAGAACCGGCAAACGACGTTGCAACAACGTTGTGTGCCTGCTGGGGAAATAAGTTTCGGGTATGCAAACATTATCTCGACGTGTTTCGACTTATGAGTAACTTGCAAGTAACGTGTGTCGACGTGTGTCAACGATCGCGTAACGTGCCTACAACTTATGGCCAGCATTATGCGGAACGTGTGAGTCATACGCTGGCATATGTCGGGAAATTTCAAGCATGGAAATTTGTCTACAGCTCGGCGAACTACGACATTTGCCAGCGTTCTACGACGTATGCCAGCGTACTACGACGTATGCCAGCGTTCTCTTAACGTATACAAACTTACCCATAACGTATTTGATGTGTGCCAGCGTTTTAACCCAATTTTGCACACGTCAGGCATAGTTGGCTAAATCGTCAAGGTGTGACAGGGCCTTTAGCGGCAGTCGTGGTTATAAAGCACAC
>CM068952.1:149611457-149627915 GCA_035128595.1 Eptatretus atami
TCTTACTACAACCCAGCAGCACACGACGTCAGTATGAAAGATTCACGACGTCGGGAATCGGCCGCTTGGTTGTACAACAGATCACGACGCGGTACAGCTTCGCGCGCAGCGAGATTATCTAAAACTGTTTTTTCTGCCTCGTGTGTTTCCATGGTGACCGCTTTTCCACCTCGTGACGTGTGTGGTTGTGTTTGCCTTTCACTGGAGAGAGATCTGATTGGCTAATTGCTATTTCCGCATCACGAGCCGCCATTTGCAAAGTTTGGTAAACTTGTGAACTTTCAGCTGTTTCTGAGTGTGGCAGAGACAATCCGCTTTAATCTGCACAAGACTTTCGCTTTTTTAGTTAAAATTATCTTCTGCTGTGATCTTTTTTGTAAGTATAATATTATAAATCGATTTATGTGTCTTAGCTTTTGTTTTTGGACGTTTTAAAGATCACAGAATCCATGATGTGTTCCTGTTACTGTTGTGCTGGAATCTATATCGTTACATTCAATGTAAACTCTCCCGGGCCCTTCGGGCCACTCGAGTGGTTCGAGCGTTGGACTCGAACGTGCATCTGACGATCGAATCCTCTAACACCCGATTTCATCGTTCGTTTATCACGTTTAGCTGTAGCTGATATGGCCCTGATGGCGTGGAGTGTGGGCAGGAACAAGCCCCATCTATCTATAATTCCAGCAATGTGTGTGTGTGTGTGTGTGTGGTGTTGTGTGTGTGTGTGTTGTGTCTGCGACCGCTGTTTCTCGACAACCACTGGTCCGATCTCATTGAAACTTGCCAGGTATATTGCTGGGGCCCTGTGGATGTGCCTTTTCAAGGTTTGATATTAATCGGACAAGTGGTTCCAAGTTATGGCATTTATTTACCAACCAATGACAGGACACGGTGCTATGACGTCATGATTGATGTCACAATTCTTTTTTTTTTTCTTTTTTTTTCACGTACGGGCCCGCGAGAGCGAAGGAACGACCTGAGTGGTTGTTGTTTCTGGAACGCCGTTTGAAAGTTTTTTTTTTTTTTGCACGTACGCCACGCACGTACGGGCATGCACGTACGAGCATGCACTAGTCCATCTATAATTCCAGCAATGTGTGTGTCTGTGTGTCTGTGTGTCTGTGACCGCTGTTTCTCGACAACCACTGGTCCGATCTAATTGAAACTTGCCAGGTATATTGCTGGGGACCGAAGTGTGTGCCTTTTCAAGGTTTGATATTAATCGGACAAGTGCTTCCCAAGTTATGGCCATTTATTTACCAAACCAACTGCGTAGGCGTGGCCGATGGGGAGAGATCCTAGCCGCGTTCCCATTATGGGAAGAGATCCTCAGCCGCGTTCTCCATTACGGGTTACAACGTACGGACTTCCGGAAAGTGATGACTTACTGTATTCTCATAATTTCTCGATTTCTTATGCGCATTTACAGATAAACACAATGCCCCAATCCAGTCGTCGTTTACGAGAGCGAAGGAACGGCCTGTGTGTTTGTTTGAAAGTTTTTTTTATTTTTTTTTTTGCACATACGGGCACGCACGTATGGCACGTACTAGTGTAATAATATGAGTTACAGCAACACGCTGTGCCAGACGTCCACGTCCTTGATTATTAAGAATTTGCAGCATAGTTAATTGTAATGTTGTACGTTGGAAACCCAGCCTAAGTTTACATTGTGAAAATATTTACATGTACTTTTATGCAGAATGAAGTTATTTTATTTTATTGTGAAATTAAGATTGAAAACACCCAACAAATTCATTTTTTTGTGCTTTGGAATTATATTTTTGAGATGCATTCAAAATTGTGTTTTCATACTTAATGATGTTAGATTTATATTTTTTCTTGAATGAATACACACATAGATATATATTTGGTCTCATTGATTTGCCTGATTGTAATTCAGTTTTATATAATTTTATGCACTGTTCATATCATGTCAAGCATCATCTGTTTAAGTCTTTTTGCACCTCATTCTATTTGATGCCCGCTGTGGACATAACAAGCAAAAAATTTCTAAATTATATATATCATGGAGAAATTCTATCAGAAAGGTGTTTGACTTCCCAAGTAGGAAGAAAGTTTATAGATCCTTTGGAATTATATGATCATTACCCATATTGTACTCTTTACCAGTCATTGCTGAATTTCTACCTATTGAATGTCAACTATTATGTCGTATAGCAAAATTTATATGTGGTTCTTCGTCTTCTCATAATTCTTACCTGAGGTTGCTTAATTATGAATCTTGTAACAATGGGTAGTATGCCATCAGTAGCTAAAACTTTTAATTACATTTTATATAATGCAAGTTATTGTCAATACCTTTTATGCTCCTAATGCCCATAATGTATGCAAGCATAGAATTATCATCAGTTTTACTAACTCTCTCTCTCTTCTCTCTCTCTCTATTGAGTACAGCCTTTGGCTGCTGGTTGCAATTGGTTGGGACGTGGCTATGCCGCTGATGCAGTGTCCCCCTTATCAGTACACTGGTACTCATTTTGCTGACCTCAGAAGGATGACAGGCTGAGTCAACCTCCTGGTGTATTTTTATTCAGCAGCCAACGGGGCTTGAACTCAGGATCCTAGGATCCCAAGCCACCACCCTAACCACTAAGCCAACACCAGGCTTGAGTTTTACTAACACTGGATGATTGATGATGATGATGATGATGATGATGATGATGATGATGATGATGATGATGATGATGATGATGATGATGATGATGATGATGATGATGATGATGATGATGATGATGATGATGATATGATGATGTACTTAAAGGTGCCTTTGTGCAGTCAATTATATTTGAGAGAGAAGCTCCACAGTTCTTCTCTGGAGCAGAACTTTCTGAATTTGAATTGTTAACTGTGCTTTGCACAAAGTGAATTTGTCAAAAAGGTATTTACGATATTTACCCATGTGGTATTTCTTTTATTCCCATTTTTAGTTATATGTTCTCAATTGCAATGGTATCTACTTTTATTTATTGTACGTTTGTATTTGAGTGTGCTTTTTTGGTACGAATAAAGATATTGTTACGAATCCACCGCCCAGCGTGCAAACAACCGCTTTTCACTAATAGCGGCCGCGTCACCCACCGAACGAGCAATTCAGTCGCGACTTTCTGGAACAACGCCAGAAACCAGTCACGGGTGGGGTTTTAACCCCACCACGGCCTAGTCCGATTTCCACCTGCGCGCGACAGGTCAATCGCCAAATTTCGATATACCTAAGTATTCGCGTGGGCAAACTACGAGAGACCGTACCTCGGCGAAGGCCTGTTTGGACATGAACCGCTTAAGTGGTTCGTTCCATTCTGGGATAACGACGGGGTATTATCGCCAGACTTTGCCAGACCCGATTCTATTATCGGTCTTCAAAAAACCAACTAGCATTCCGAAAAACAATATGGCAGTTCAATGGGGAAAAATGACGTGACGAACGGTTCACATTCAAAGAAGCACATTTATTTACTACACACTATACAGGAATGCAATGAAAAACACGTATACAGCCAACAAAGCAATGAAAACAAACACGCATGCAGTTGTTTTGCGAAGACTGCGGGACGGGACAAAGACACGAGCAAGGCGAAACACTACTACCGACTATGTTTACCATGTATACAGTCACTTACACAGTTTTACTTTGCAAGACACGGCGCCACAACATTCATTCAAAGAAAAGCAGGAAAGACCCCCTCACAGACAAGGGGGTCAGGCTGGGCCGTGGGCCTTTATAACGTGGGGCTTTGGTGACCTTAAAGGGCCCCACGAGACGGTTGCAGGTTACCTGCACCCTACGTGGTGACTGGCTTGAGTGGCCGGCGAGCTCTCTCCGCTCTCCCCACACAAATGCGCAGGCTTGCGCGACACTGCAGGCAGGCTGCGCCTTCAGCCCGCGTCTCCTTCGTGACGCCCGGACTCCCCACCCAACCGCAGGCTCCGAGCTCCCGACTCCGACACGAGCCAGCTTTCACCGACTGCATGCTCCACGAACCGAACTGCACTCCACGCGGACTCCCCAACTGCTCGGACTGATGGCTCCACGCGGACTCCCCAACGCACTTTTACCACGTCCAGACTTCCATGCAGCTCCTTGGCTTCTCCAGACTCTCCGAACCCCGACAGACACCGACTGCGCGGCCGCTCCGCGCGCCCTTATATAGGGCCGGTGAGACGGCGTTTGGCCTCTGATCCTCGACCTCTGACCTCCGACCCCGTGCGGAGAGCGGACGTTGCAGGAATCACCGACGCTCTTGATCCGAACTGCGGCGAAGCTTGCACGGCGAGCAAACCCCGCATCTGCCTGCAGCGATGCCGTCTGATCGGATCTCGCTGCTGCTGACGCAAAGATGGCGTCGTTTCGGAGACGAAGGTGAGGCGATGTTTGTGGTGTGGAGATGTTGGCGGTTGTGGGTGAGGTGGTGAGGATGTTGAGAGGCGCGTGTGGTTGTGGTGGTGGAAGGCGGTTGTTGTGAAGCGGTTGTTGAGAGCGATGTGGTGGGAGGTGGTTGTGGTGGTCGTAATGGTGGCGTGGCTGGCATTTTGTGGTGGTCGTGATGGTGTGTGGGTTGGGCGGTTGTGGTTAAGGTGGTTGTTGTGAAGCAGTTGATCCAAAATAACGATAGCAAAAGAATAACGGCTAACTCAAAGATCACAGCCCTGTTCACACGAATAATTCCCATTAAACAACGGTGGGGAAATCTATCTGAACACACACTTAGCGATATAACTGATCTTGGGGATATCCTTTATGTGTCCTGTGAATTTCTACAACCGTAACAATATTTTATTTGTTAATACTGCTTGTATATTTTTCCGCAATCATGCTCTGCGTGATATGTGATAATAAATGATTATGAATTACAGTTGTTTTCAAGTTGTGGTCATTATGTGTTACTGTGCAACGTATAATGATGTTGCAATACAACTTCAATGTTTTGATAATGGCACCGGTGGAACAGCGGTGCTCCGCTGGCCCCAGACCTACGGGTCGAGGGCTCCATCAAGCTGGAAGCTGAAGGGTGTCATGCACTGCAATGTTCGTTTCTTTGGCGTGCAAAGAAAAGGGTAAAAACAAAAAATTCCATTTTATGAACGTTGTGATAAAGTTGAAAACTAACGTCATGCTTCAATGTTGTGACAAAGTTGAAATCTGACGTCATGGGTGTTGCAAGTACAACTTCCCACTGACCCAATTCTGACGTCAGGTACAACCAGAACACGACGCTGCAACAACGTCAGATTTCAACGTTGTCACAACGTTGAAATCTGACGTCATGGTGTTGCAATACAACTTCCACTGACCCAATTCTGACGTCAGGATACAACAGAAACATGACGCTGCAACAACGTCAGATTTCAATGTTGTCACAACGTTGAAATCTGACGTCATGGGTGTTGCAAAAACAACTTCCCACTGACCCAATTCTGACGTCAGGATAGAACCGGCAAACGACGTTGCAACAACGTTGTGTGCCTGCTGGGAATTGTTTTCCTTTGCCTTTGGTTAGGCCTAACTCGTTAAAAGAGGATATAAAAAATAATATATTATAAAAAAATATTAATATGAGGCTTTTTTAAGGGCATGGAACTTTAAATTTGTTACATTGACGCGTAATTCGTCGGACCCAACGGCCGAAGATTATCCACAACAGAAAAATATTTTAAAAGGTTCTGAACCAATTAACTTGTCGAAAGTAATTTTTACAGTCCTTATTTGCCAGACCGATCGTGTTTTTTTTTTCACCAGGCCCGCGAAAATGAATTATTATTTACCGTCGATTTCTCCACACGATTCAGGGCCAAATCAGCGACAGCTAACATGATAACGAACGATGAAATCGGGTGCCGGAGGATTCGATTGTCAGATGCACGTTCGAGTCCAACGCTCGAACCACTCGAGTGGCCGAAGGGCCCGGGAGAGTTTCATTGAATGTACGATAACATTCCACACACCAGTAACAGTAACACATCATGGATTCGTGATCTAAAACGTCCAAAACAAAAGAACCCAGCAGGCACACAACGTGTTTGCAACGTCGTTTGCCAGTTCTATCCTGACGTCAGAATGGGGTCAGTGGGAAGTTGTTTTGCAACACCCATGACGTCGGTTTTCAACTTGTACAACATTGAAATCTGACGTTGTGACAACGTTGAAATCTGACGTTGTTGCAGCGTCGTGTTCTGGTTGTACCTGACGTCAGAATTGGGTCAGTGGGAAGTTGTATTTGCAACACCATGACGTCAGATTTCAACGTTGACAACGTCAGATCAATGTGTCACAACGTTGAAATCTGACGTCGTTGCAGCGTCGTGTTCTGGTTGTATCCTGACGTCAGAATTGGGTCAGTGGGAAGTTGTATTTGCAACACCCATGACGTCAGATTTCAACGATGTGACACGTTGAAATTGACGTTGTTGAGCGTCGTGTTCTGGTTGTACCTGATCAGAATTGGGTCAGTGGGAAGTTGTATTTGCAACACCCATGACGTCAGATTTCAACGTTGTCACAACATTGAAGCAAGACGTTATTTTTCAACTTTATCACAACGTTCATAAAAGAGTTTTTGTTTTTACCCTTTTCTTTGCACGCCAAAGAAAGAACATTGCAGTGCATGACACCCTTCAGCTTCCAGCTTGATGGAGCCCTCGACCCGTAGGTCTGGGCCAGCGGAGCACCGCTGTTCACCGGTGCATTATCAAAACTTGAAGTTGTATTGCAACATCATTATACGTTGCACAGTAACACATAATGACCACAACTGAAAACAACTGTAATTCATAATCATTTATTATCACGTATCACACAGAGCATGATTTCGGCAAAAATATACAAGCAGTATTAACAATAATAATATCTTTATTCGTACCAAAAAAGCACAATCAAATCAAACGTACAATAAATAAAAGTAGATACATTGCAATTGACAAACATATAACTAAAATTACCCCGGTTGGGGGTGACGGTATCTCTGAAGCTCTGTAGATGTGGATCTCTGATCGGCTCAGAATGGCTTCGATGTCGTCTTGTTATATAACCCCATCAACATTAGTATCGATCTCTGAAAAAAATATATCCGGAATCTCCTTCACACACACACACACACACACGCTTCTCCTTTCTCCTTTCACCAATAGATGCAAAAATGGAGTATAGTTTATAATGTGGCCCCGGAACCAAAGAAACAACATATATTTATAACGGCACCCTATCCCATGCAACTCCCCCTCCCACCCCCTCCCTCCCTCTCCTCATCCTCCCAAATATGATGAATAGTACAAAACAATACTTTAAACTTACCCTCTGCATCGAAAAGCACAATATATGATCTTCCCATCGGTGTTAAGAAGCACGAAGATTTGGTTGGAAAACACATCTAGGAACCTTCAGCCTTTCACGGGCCCATATAGTCAGGAGTTTTTGCAATACGGACCGCAACATATCAACTTTTTGGATGAGTTGATCAGGAAGTTCTTCAACTGTTTTGTTGTACAGGGGCATGCCCCTTTCTTTCAGGTACTAGGTCTTCCGGATTGGATGACTCGGGTTGGGGTTCTCGGCCTCGGGCCACAGATGGCAAAGTGGCCCAATGGTGAGGAGGTGGTCAGTCAGTGGGGGAGGGGTGAGGGCGGGGGCGGCAGAGGGGGAGGGAGTGGGATCCTTAATGGGCCTCCCGCTTTCCTGGCCGATCCTCAACATGGTGGGTAGAGTCCGCAATAACATCTGCGAGGCGAGCCATAGGGTACCTAGATGACCATGGTTCACAAACCCACAGCCATTCTGAATCTTCAAGAATGAACTGGTAGCCATTTGTTCTCCATCGGTGGAGTGAGCCTGCATTGAGGCGGTCACCCTTTCGTGGGGCAGCTTCTCTGAAGGCAAGCACTTCTGATGAGCGCATTATGGGATATTCCACGAAATTGTTTTCTCGCTGCGCTGGGAGCCAATGGCTAATGTACCAGGAGTCCCATACAGAGTATGACAGCCCAGGTTTGAAAGTCACCTGGACTGGTTGGAACTGCGAGATCAAGAGCTGCCCTCGATGGTCTCACAGCATGTTGAGGTGAGATGGCGTGCGGTGTCCTTCGGCCGATGGGCCTGAGCTTTTTCTCTCAAGGGGTTGGTCAGCACTAGACTCCGCTTAGCGGAGCAGAGCAAATACCTCCCCTGGTGGGTTGTGCTCGGGCCCATGGCATGGGACCGCATGACCCAGTTCCCCGAGTGTGCTGTGTGGATCGCTGAGGTGCTCCGTGTAGTTCACCTTGGGGTGGCCTCTTGTAGCCAATCCCGCAGTTTACTCCCGTATGCCCCTCCCCAATTGATCGGCTTTGGGCTCATGTCTCATGGTGGCCTGGCCTCACGAAAGGCCAGATGCGTCGCTGGCCGCGCGCGAAACCAGGTGGGCCTGGGCTTTGTTTGCTAATGGCTCTGATTGGGGTGCTGATTTGGCTTGCTTGTCCCAGCAGGGGGTGGAAGGCCATGGTGGAGTCTGATTTCACTGATGGTTTACCCCACTCCTGTTTGATCACCCGTCCGACGCACACTCCCTTCGGTGGCTC
Organism: Eptatretus atami; assembly: GCA_035128595.1. NCBI lineage: Eukaryota > Metazoa > Chordata > Myxini > Myxiniformes > Myxinidae > Eptatretus > Eptatretus atami. Next base: position 149,620,026 of record CM068952.1, read on the forward strand.
AGTTCCACGCTTCCCAGGAATGCCAGACAATCTTAGAGATTGAATGACAACCTGCCAGGACACAGACAGCATCCTAACGATCGGTGCAGATCCCATGAAGCGCTGGTGAATTTCGCCAGGAACTGTTACTGGGTGTGTTGTGAGGCAGCTTCAGAAGCTCCGGACTCGGTGGAAATCGGTAAGGAGAGTTGATCCCCAAGCGCCAATCCTCCAGATTCTGGAGCATCTTCACAGCCTCAAGACCCATGCGGTGGTCTGGGCCAGGCCCGAACTAGGTGTCAGTGTGTTGAGGGAGAGAGGAGGTGTTCCCCGTCCCATTCCCTTGCGGGAGTGTGACAGGGGGTCGGGTCAGCACTGCTTCACGGCAGCGCTGGGGTGGACCTGATGGTCTGGCCCACGCTCTTAGAAACTGTTTCATTCAAGTACTTTCGGATTCTTTGAAAGTTTTTTTTAGTTTCATTCTACAATCCTTTTCTGGATCCTTTCTTAAATAGTAGTGTTACATTTGATACTCTCCAATCCTCTGGAACGTGTCCTAACTCCAGTGAGCTGTTAAAGATATTAGCTAACATCCCGTTTATGTGCTCTGCCACCTCTCCCCCACTCCTACTTGGATCTCCTCCAAAAGTCCTTGCTCACCTCCAAGATAGATACTTTCAACTATTGTTAATTCTCATGACAGTTCTTGTGTAAATATTAAGGCAAAAAAAGTTTTAAATGCCTGCCATCCCACTTTCATCACCAACCAATCTTCCGTGTGCTATTCCTCGATAGGCCCACACTCCTTATCCTGACTTTTTTTTAACCCTTATTAGTCCTTAAGAAGAGATCTACCATTGAACTCCTCCTCCTCATGGGCTTTTCTGCAAACTGGTTAAAAAGCAATCGTGGACCACATCTAGAAGGTCCTCCTCAGTTCTGCTCTTTCCCTGCTCCTGGACCCAATTTATCCCTGGCAAATTGAAATCCCCCATAATCGATAATCTTCTCTTTCCACAATTTCATTAATTGTATTTTCCATAAAAACTTGGTCTTTTAATGTAATTCCTATCTTACGTAGAGTGAGTGTCATGAACCTGATCTTAAAGACCAGACCCTCTGAAAGCCTGCTGCAAGAAAAGCCGAGCAGCAATTTCTATTACAGTTTGAGTTGATCCCGTGGAGTTGATTGACTCTACAACTTTGTGTGGGAATGAAACAATCAAGGAACACAATAACATGTACAAAAGAACAAGTAAAAAATACATAAAATGTCATCGCCCCTGTTGTTTCAGTAATTTTGCTGTGTGGAGTTAAAGGGCTCACCCATATTTATGTTCAATTACAATGGTTGCCAGTCTAGCAGTCAGCTATCTTTAATCAGATCGCAAAATAAAGTCGGGGGCATGTGTATGCCAACATGTACTGTGCTTGTGCCAAGTTTGAACAAAATCAGACCATGCATATCTGAGAAATGGTTGGGGACACATTTAAGTAACAAAATGGCCACCAGTCGGCCATCTTGGATATGATCTTGAAAAACATGATGTACATATGTAAGCCATCATTCATTATCTTGGTGCCAAGTTTGAACAACTTCGGTAAATGCATGTCCGAGAAATGGTTAACGACATGTTCAACATCGGGATTTTTTACAACTTAAATGGCTGCCAGTTGGCCACATTGGACCTGATGTCAGAAAAAAACAGACATCCAGATGTATTCCATCACGTGTTGTCTTTGTGCCAAGTAGGAATAGAATCAGTCTTTACATGTCTGAGATATGGTTGCGGACATATAAATATGGACGCACGCACGGACATGAAAATCAAGACCAAATCCATAAGCCCCCGTTTCGGACTAACTTCTACAGGGGCTAATAATGCTTATTTGTGGATTTATTAATTTGTATGCATAAATGTCAGTTGTTGGAGAAGAGATGGTAGCAGACAGAGGGGCAAGACCAAGAGCCAGGCGAGAGTCGTCTCTTCATACAAGAACCAGAAACTCCTCAAAAAAACTTGACATTTATTATGCATGACAATTTCAGTCGACTCGACACAGCAACAATGCTTCAGACAACTCGAGGGCTTGTTCATGGTTTCCGGCATAGCCAATTGGTAATATTAGCCAACTGGTAGCAATTGAAATTCTGCCTCATAATGAAAACAAATGTAATTTGTTTTCTTCCAAAAGCAGTACACCATGGACACCAAGCCAAAAACACCTAATGCTTCACTCTTGCAACCACAATAATAATTAAGAAAAATAATTGAAAAAAAAAATTGAAAAATTGAAAACTAAGTAAATGCAAAATTCCAAAAAAAATTGAAAAAAGATAATTCAAAAATTTGAAAAATACAAAAAGAGAATAATGAAGTAAATTGAAAAATTAATTAATTGTAAATTGGGGGAAAAAATTGAAATTAAAATAATTAAACAATTAAATAATGGAAAAATGATTCTTCAAAAAGCGGGACACCACAGACACCAAGACTAAATACTAAATGCTTTCTTCTGGGAACCATAATAGACATCAAAAGAGATTCAATACCATCGTTAATCTTATGCTTACACATACACACGATTGACAGATTACTCATGAACGTTTCTTCAAGAGAGAGCAAGTTTCTGGGTTTGTTCTGGCCACTGAGTTTTGGGGCAGGATGAGGGAAACGATGAAGGAGAGAATAAAAAGTTTTATCTCGCATCTTCCAGGTACCAAAGCAATGGTTCGTGCAAATATCGACACTTCTGGAGTTGAACTCACTCAGAGCCCAATGGATGCATGTTCAGGTGAACGATCAGAATGTACAGGAGCTAAGACTCATTAGATTTTGGCAGCTCTCACAATCAGCAAATGAGATGTTGCTCTCAATTACAGACAACACGACCAACCTCCCGAAGAGGCTTAATCGGAAGCTCAACAGCACTGGCTGGGCTGCAAACACTGCCCTCTCCTGGCTGCTCACGAGGACGGTTCGTTTTTATTCCAAGTTCACCAAAACGTCTTTCCAGGATCGGACCTCATTGGCATTGGGTAATCGGACAATTCACTCCAGTTCAGACAGAATCACTCCCATGCCAGGGTCACTTTGCTTCTCCTTAAGACCCAATCTAAGCACTCTGACATCTTCCCGTGACCTTACAGTTATGGGTTGAGGAATCTCAAGGCAGCAAAGTCAAGACTGCACTCAAAACACTCAGGTTTGTGGACAGAATAGCTGACAACCATACAAAAATGCATTGTTGAGGGGACAATAGCAGGACTGAGACTCCAAAACTATAATAAACAAGAAAAAGAGCAATCAGAGATTGCAGACCCTTGCCAGGACTTGTTTTGTGAAGTTTTGTGTGGTGTATTTTGTGTGGCATTTGTGTACTGGTGTGTTATATCATTAATAAGCGACATAATTAGAACTACCACTTTATAAATGCTGGTACCAAAACGTCCTGCTTTGATGCAACTCTGCTTTGATTGGACACCTGACCTTGACCCATGACGTTTTAAAAATTATTATTCAATTGAATTTAGAAGGGTATTAAAATAAATGCAATTCATTTCACAGGAAGAGGTCATTTGTCCCAAAATTCCCTCCACTCTATCAACAGCACATTGATTCAATCAATCAGCTTGGTGGTGTAATCGTTTGAGCTTCCGCCCTGAAGCTGGGAGGGTCGGTGGTTCAAACTCAAACCCCAGCTGAGTCATACCAAAGACTTGGAAAAATGGTATGTGCTGCTTCCTTGCTTGACGTTCAGCATTTAAGAGGATAGAGCTATGGACAAACAATGCTGAGAAGGCAAAGGTAAGCCACCTGGTATAACCTTTGCCAAGAAACTGCTTTGGCAGCACGAAAGCTCTGTAAATAGTATGGTACATCAAATTAAAAAAACAGCTTATCTATTTAATTTCGCTGGGGGCAGAAGAAAAGAGGTTCAGACCAGTGTATATATATATATATATATATATATATATATATATATATATATATAGGGCACATGCTAGATGCAGGGTTGAAAAATACTCAATTCTTCAATATATTTGGAAACAAGTCTGAAGACGACAATGGTTCACGAGCGGTTTTTGATGATGTTGATTGTTTCAGAAGTCAAGGATGAGACAATGTGATAATTTTTGACCAAGTTATAATTAATTATAGTGGCCTTCAATCAGCAGCTGCAAAATGTCGAAAACCCGGTTTCATTCAACAACTTTCAAATTTGACCTTTGCATAACCTTTAAAGGTCACAAAACAATGTTGTGGACATTAAAATAAGGAAACAGGATAGTGCTATAGCTTATTGGAGTTAGTTCGTCAAGAAGGTTGAAAACCCGTGTCGATTCCCAAAACTTTGAAAACCTTGTGGCCTTTAAAGGTCAAAGGTCAAGATTATGACCTTTGGTGCAAAACTTCCTCTGGAACATTCCAGGAACAAAATAATGTCATAGGCTATATGGCATTTCGCACTCCTCGATTATCCATACTTTGATGAAATCAGCGTAAAAACAAACTTGAAGGGCGCCACGGGCAAGGTGTTCGAATAGAGCAAAATGGTTTCAAGACTTTAGTTGGGGAATGACCTCAAGATTATGCATAAAAAATATTGTCATCCTAGCTCTCAAAGTTTGGTGGTCGTATGATTTTTATGTAAAAATCTCAATTTTCTAAGTTTTTGACATTGTGACCTTGAACTTGGGACGAAAATGAAAAATCGGACAACGACAAGTTTTAGATAATTCATTTTGCTATTCAAATACTGAAGAACCCATCCATTTAGTCAATTCCCGAGGAGAAGTAGATTTTTAATCCGACTACCCCCTAAAAATGGCTATTTTTGGGGCGTGGCTCTGCCCACAATGGGCGTAGGAAGCCCTCATCCAGGAAAACACTAGACATTGATATCGAACACATAACCAAGTTTCACCAAGATCAGATCAAAGTCCACGGAGTTATGCTCTGGACAGACAGACACACAGACAAAACGAATATAGTGGTCACTGGCTGGTGCTCGTGAACCAATATATATATATATATATATATATATATATATATTATATATATATATATATATATATGAGGTGTGTGTTATATATATATATATATATATATATATATATATATATATATATATATATATATATATAATATATATATATATATACATTATATACATCGAAGATAAGGAATGTGAGGAAGATAAGAACCTTAAACAACAAGCAAAAAGCAAAGATGAAGTCATCAGGAGGAACCTGGATAGGACTTGGGTTTTTGCTATACTCCTCAACCCTCAAACACATCCAGGTGCAGCACTTGAACCGTTTCAAAAAGAACCCAGATTCAAAAAGTTATATAATTCTGGCTGCTAGACTATGCATCCGATCAGGTTGATATTTAAAACATATATTCCCATGACTGGCAGATTATTGAAAGTTTCACATCGATTGATGAAACAGTTCAAGATAAATAATTGTGTTTTTTAAAAAGATTTTTGTTCAATTCAATGTGGCTGCCAGACCATGTGACCAAAAATAATTAGTGGACCTCTTGTATCCCCAAGGCTTGAGGAACATGTGTGTGAAGTTTCCCCTCGATCTGTTAAGCCGTTTTGGAGAAGATGATTTTTTAAAAGTTTATTCTTCAAAAAATCATAGCTGACAAACCATGTGACCCATGATGTCATATTTGGGATCTTTTTGTTCCTCGTGGATAGTTGATCATACCTGTAAAGTTTCGACTCGATCTCTTTTGCCATTTCGGAGAAGAAGATTTTTGACGGTTTAATAAAATATAAATGCCAAACCATATGACTGATGACATCTTAAATTTTTTCCCATACCATAGAGCCCTAGATGACTTTCAAAATTTTTCATTTTGATCGGATAAAGCATTTGACACATGCAGTTGTAAGATCATAACGAAGCTACATATGACATCATCAAAAAAATCACTTGTTTTCCATGGGCAGTATTTCACATGTGCCAAGATTCAATTTTTCCATGAAACAGTTTCGAGATACGGAGGTCCAAAGTTTTTCCTTTTTTTTCCAACATACCTGCCACACCACATGACCTATGATGCCATAATTATCATTTAAACAATGCACATGAGAAGTCGTACCTATGGTGAAATTTTCGTGTCAATCGCATAAACGATTGCAGGCAAAACAGAGAAAAATTTCATGGATGGACATACGTACATACGGACGGACAACCTGAAAACATTGCCGACGACGACTTTGTCAGCGGAGGCACAAAAATAGGGGCAATGTCCCTGGGCGTTCACCTGGATAAGAAAACCAGGGAACCACTGGTAGGCCCCTGGTAGAACCACTGGTAGAAGCGAGCAAGAAGTGGGTGTCTGATCAGCGCCGACGAAACAATTTGCGCTTCCCAGTGCTTGGGCAAGCGAGCGTGTGGTGCGCATGTGGGTGTCTGACCAGTGCCAACGAGACAATTCGTCCTTCCCAGTACGTCAGCAAGCGAGCGTGTGGTGCGCGTGTGGGTGTGAGCAGCGCCACCAACAAGTGAGGCACGGGTCGGTCACCAACAACACCAGGGTCTAAACCCGCAACGGATGATCTCGGTGCCCTCCAGACTTCGACTGGCGTTCAAGGCTGCCCCGCGAGAGGTTGCACGGCAAAGCTGGGTGCTGGCGACGGACGTGACACGCACGCGCATTTCAGAACGTTTTCGCTTCACGGACGACTTTCTGGTGAGCGAAAGGATTATTCCCCCCCCCCTCTCCCCCTCCCCCTGAATGATATGCTGGGTACCCTTGTCTGTGTTTAGCTGTAAGTCGACCCCCCGATAAGCATCTGCTCTTTGTCTCTTTCCTGGCATTTTGATTGATTTTGCTTTGAAATTCTTTATTTACCTCGGCAAATAAAAAGTTCTTTTTATTTATTTATTTTATTATTAATAAAGTATTTGTCGATTTCCAACCTGTCCATGTTTGTCCTTTCCTTACATTGGTCTAGCATTGTCTGAACCGAGATAGACTGGGAGGTAATTACCGCAGGTTTGACCAAAAAATCGTCGGCATGCACCAACAGTTAAAACACTCAGCCGCCCTAATTAAAATCGAATCAGATAATATTGGTGCTTTGCTGAGGGCGTGCTCCCCGCTCAAGTAACCACGTGACCTCTAGTTAAACGGAATAATTAGATGGTGGACACTGGAACTCGTGGTTGTGGGTTACTGTTGCGTTCGTGGTTTTAAAACAACCCACCGTACCGCAACATTAATTGTGAGCGGTGGCCCCAGGTCCGGCTCTACCGAGGACAACCGGGGATTAATCCCCCCTGAGTGACAAGCTGGTGTCTCGATACCCGTGGCCACAACAATATATTTATTTTATACACTTCATCTGCACCACCAAGATACAACTTTGAAATATTTACTTATTTTACACACCATCCACGATAGGGTGCCTCAGGAGGTGGTGCAATGGTCCTTGAGAAAGTTACGTGTGGAGGATTGGTTAGTTAGGGTGGTCATGGCAATGTATGATGGCCCAAAAACCTCTGCGAGGGTAAATGGAGTGCAGAGTGAGGATTTTGAAGTAAAAGTGGGTGTTTATCAGGGTTCAGTCTTGAGCCCAGTCCTGTTCGTCATGGTTCTTGAGGCTGTATCACGGGAATTTAGAGGAGGCTCACCTTGGGAGCTCCTGTATGCTGATGACCTGATGCTGATAGCCGACAGTGTGGAAGAGGTAATGGTAAATATGCAGTATGGAAGGAGGGTATGGAGACCAGAGGACTGGAAATGAATACAGAGAAAACGAAAGTACGTATTAGTGGTGCGGGAGAAGGAAGTGTGGAAAAGTGAGGAAGGTGACCCTGTGCTGTCTGTAGAAAAGGTGTTGGTAACAATTCAATATTGTGTAAATCCTGCAACTGCTGGGTGC
>CM068952.1:149672319-149695680 GCA_035128595.1 Eptatretus atami
TCTATGAGAATTGCTGGATTTTGCTATGATTTCATCACTGTAATTTGGAACTGTCTTGTATGGCTAAAGTATAATGCACAAAATTCATTTTGTATTAAATAGTAAAATATCCTGTCTATAAGATCAATCCTCTGCCTTGTGTAACAAGTTTGCTTATTAAATGTCTTGATTACATCATACAGCTTTTCACAATCTTATCATTAGCATTTCATGGTTAATATAATACTTCTCATTTAACCAGTAAGTGAGAGATAATCAGTTTCTGACTGTATATCATGTTGCAAAGTTATGTCTGGCTTTTTAGTGTCACCCCGAAAAGCATACAAGACTATTGCAACATGTGTGTGTTTGTGCGTGTGCGTGTGCGTGCGTCTGGATATTTTCGCTTTAAAAATGTTTTTCTCTGCAACCGCCTATCTGATTGATGCAAAATTTTAAACATAGGAGGGACTCCCCATGGAGATTATTTTATTGATAACTCTGAAATCACAGATCACATGGTATGGCAGCCTTATTGGGTTAAAGGAAAAAATTTGGAAATCTTTTTCTCCAAAACCGCTCAACGAAAAAAAGTAAATTTGGCATATGTCATCAACTCCCCATGGGGTGTATAGGGTGATAACAATGACGTCATCGGTGAAGTGGTTTTCCAGTCATAAATGGTTGAATCGAAATCCTTATGTGAAAAATCTGAAACTTCATAAATCTGATCTAGGACCCAATGCGAGTGAAGAATTAAATTTATGATGTCATTGGACATGTGGTCTGGTGGCCATATTGAATTGAAAAAAAAATGCATTAAAAAATATCCTCTCCGGAACCGCTAACAAATCGATGCGGATCTTAATACATGTGATCGACTCGCCATGGGGAATATAGTTTGAAATTTTTTTCATATTCATCTTCATTGATGCAATTTAGTCTTAATGTGCATAAAAGTGTTTGTTCAATATTCTAATAATTATCAACAAAGCTATGGTTAATGGAAATGTTTGTGACATAATAGGGTGCATGGATGATACGGGTAAATGGACCATAATAGCAGTTGGCGTTAATAGTAATATAATACTATTAAAGTTAACGATTGTATTTTTGTTCAGAATGAGCGTGCGAGGTGAGACTATGTGCTCTCTCAGTGCTGTTCTACTCTATACTGGATTGCATTTCATATGATGAGAAATTCAAAATGTATTCTTGAGGACCTGTTATATTTTACTGTCACAAGCAATGAACCAGTCACCCTGCTGATGGTAGTTGAACAACATAACTTAATAATTATATATGTTAAAGTACAGTATTAATACAGTTGATTGACAGTCAAGATTTGTGTTTTTTTTATTCCAGAAACATTTTGTTAACTGCGAACAACACAGTGTTAATTTTAGTAATTTGTAAACATATTTGCCAAAAAACAATATTATGAATTCGTTTTATGTTGTCAGGGATTCGTTTTTTGTTTTTTTTTTCAAGTTGCAAAATGCAACTCTCATTGAGTCATGGATAATACACCACCATAAAGGCCAAGCATAGTTCTCAACATAATGCCATAATGAGATCCCAAACATAACACCGTCTTACTACACCGCCATCTTTCTAAATCTGTCATCCCGACGCCTTGCGTCTGGCATTCAGCCCATCACCTACAGATGTCAGATAGTTCGATAGTCAGATATTTTGGTTATGGTGTTCAACTGGCATCAGCAAAGCAACAGGATAAGTTCGTTTCTGGATGCCAGGATGATGTGCACGTCCGTAAAGGCCGAGCAGAGTACTAGAGTAACTCCGTAATGACGTTCCAGTGAAAAGAGCGTGACTGATGAAGGGGTGGGTGGACAGAGAAATCTAGTGACCTTAATATGTAGATTATGCATCTCTTTATAAACTATGCCATTGTCCAAACTGTTAACAATGGAAAGCTATGTTCCATTTTGCTGTTGTCTGTATAGTATCACAACTTGCATGTCAGATCACATGCCCTTATTTATAATGAAATTTTAGTCTGAAAGTCGATAAACATTTTAAATTCAGTTGTTATATTTTTATCACAGGGCTGGCAGGATGGCCTAGAAGTATGTACACTCAACTTTTAGCTGTCTAGCCTGATTTGGAATCTTGCCCTATAAACTGTCATCCTGGTGTTTCACGTGCAGGGTGAGGCATCAATGTGTGTGCCATCAATTGACAAGATGCTAAACTAGAGTACCGTATTTTCGGGTGCGTAAACTGTGGCCATGTATTAACCGCACCCCTGTTTGCACCCATCAAAAAAAAAAACTTTTTTTTTTAAAAGAGAAACTCATGAACACCGTCCAGACGTGTCCAGAGACAAACACCGCCCAGATATAACCACCATCCGGATATGTCCAGCGATAGAGACAGACAGATGGAGAGAAAGGGGGGAGGGAGGAGAAAGAGTGGGGTAAGGGAGTTAGCAGAGAGAACATGTTACGCCTTATGAACAACACACACACACACACACACACACACACACACACACACACTAGTGCTTGGCTGGTTATCGGGAAAATTTCGAGAATCGGCAGGTTGGATTTGTTGTGATTACTGACTACAGTACATCCTGGATACAACCAAAAACCTTGAGACGCTTTCACTGAAAAACAACGTTGCATTTAAATCGACGTTTCAGGGATATACCATGAACATTAATCTTAATAAAACAGTTACATGTGATGGGGGGGGGGGGATTTGTCTTGCTAATTTAGAAAACACATAATACGGCAAACAGTTCCGAAATCGGGTGATTTCCAACAACTCACTCAGGGTGACGGAGCACAAAACCACTTGCTCAGGGTGATGGAGCACGAACCACTCGCTCAGGGTGACGGAGCATGACCACTCGCTCAGGGTGACGGAACACGAACACTCGCTCAGGTGACGGAACACGAACCACTCGCTCAGGGTGACGGAGCATGAACCACTCGCTCAGGGTGACGGAACACGAACCACTCGCTCAGGGTGACGGAGCACGAACCACTCGCTCAGGGTGACGGAGCATGAACACTCGCTCAGGGTGATGGAGCATGCACCACTCACTAAGGGTGACAGAGCACGAACCACTCGCTCAAGGTGACGGAGCATGAACCACTCGCTCAGGGTGACGGAGCATGGAACCACTCGCTCAGGGTGACGGAGCATGAACCACTCGCTCATGGTGAGAGCAGACACCACTCGCTCAGGGTGATGGAGCATGCACCACTCACTAAGGGTGACAGAGCACGAACCACTCGCTCAGGGTAACGGAGCGTGAACCACTCGCTCAGGGTAATGGAACATGAACCACTCGCTCAGGGTGATGTGGCACAGCAAAAGTGTCCGCAATTAGTGAATGATTTGCTCAGAATGACATTGCACAGTACCACAATTGACAATGGGCTCTTGGCAAGCGGCTTAAGCACTCAAGCAAGCACTCCAATTGAATGGTTGATAAGGAACGGCTGGCCAGGCTGTAGCTACATACCATATAGTATCCCTTTAACTTTGAAGCCGGTCTTCACCGCACATGCAGCAGTTAATGAAATAAAATGAATTTGTTCAAATAATGACTTTATCCACAAAAGAGTTGCTGCTTGATGCAGAACAACCCTGGAGACATCGGAAAGTTCAATAGTTGCCTGCTCATAGATATCCGCTATGTTGCCTGCTCGTCTGTGTACGCATCACGTGGTACATAGTTCGTGGTCTGCCCAAACATTATACCTTTTTTTTAAAAAAAAACATCCGTTTTTCACCAGATATGCTTTGATCCCCTATAGATCACCTTTCAAAACCTCTGAAAATTTAGACACAGATCTGGCAGATGCTATGGATATGCAGTCCCTTTGGGGGACAGGGTGTGAGGTCTAGCCGTGAATGTATTTAATCATATAACTAGTTAATTATGAAGCTGGTTAATTATGGCATGTGCCTAAACTTTTTGTTTACTAAATATAATTCTCCAAACAGTCGAAAAAGATAAGTTTAATGCTTTGGAAATTTCACATTTTCTTTGTATGTATGGAGAAGGAGGGAACATAGCCTTGCTTGCTTAAAGTAAATAAGTATATCGGCTTAGTTTATATGAGTCGTTATTTCTTTAAATTATCAGATTTCACTCCAGATTTTGACACTTATTTGGTCCGGACGATATCCGATCCTAAAACCGAAGTAATATTTTGATGATATGCTTTAATTAGTCCGTGAGAGTAGATCGTGGAAAATCGTATCATATAATGCATGAAATCGCTCCAAGCTCCTAATTTGAAAACTATAGGACTTACAAAAGCGATGTACACACAACGATGCTCTGATGAACAGGCATTTGATAATATGAGTGAGGAAAGTGAAAAAAAATACTTTATCTTGAAGAAATTGTTGCGTCCTGTTCCAAGTCAAGGCATGGTTGAGCAGGCCCAAAAACATGGCAGCTTCAGACCCCAGCGAAGTTACCCAGGATGTGCCTGATAAAGGATATAATTAAATAAGGCCATTAATTATAATCTTCAAAAGGGGTGTTTAAATTAACCCAAACACCCAATTTTCACTCATGCACCTCCTTGGAGTTTTCTTAGTATGCATGCAATGTTTCAGGCTGCTAGGTTTCATGGTTTTGGAGTTATGGAGGAGGCACACACACACACACTGACATTTATTTTAGTCTAGATATTCCAATACACTAGTGAAGAACCCATCATGACGGATATGTTATCCCCGAGAATTACGGACGGGATCACTTGTAATACTGACCCCCACTGATACGTATAGAGAAAATTCGGGTGCTCCCACCACCCTAAACACCTGGGACTATGAATTTACTTCACCACTTAATACCTTTCTGTGCACCCCCCCCCCCCCCCCCCCCAATCCCCTGAAGAGTACAACCAGTAGTTTCACACATCTCCATTTCATTCCCTACATTTACTCTAATTTTATATTCAGTCCTTTCTGATTTCAATCCCTACTTCCCATCTCTTTTCTCACTTCATATTTTGGAAATCTCATAACTTAGACCTCTCTCCTTCCTTTTCCTTCATCATTTTTATTATCTCAATTTACTCCAACCACATTTGCTTTGCTGAAATCATATGAAGTTGGAAGCAAGTCAGTGTTAGGATAATCTGATGAACGTGATTTAATCTGGCCAGCAGAAGGCAGTTTTGCCATCTTGCCAAAAATCGTTGATACGGGATTTGTTTCATGTCGGGATGGCAGAAATGAAAACAAATGAGATGATGCTGCATACAATAGCTGTGATGTGTGATTAAAAAAAAAAAATCCTTTTCCTCAAGGTATCCATCATACTCAATACTCACTGGGGCTCACCAAAAGACCCTCATCATGCCGCAGATGTCGATGCCGCAGAACGCTATATGCAATTCTCACTCGGCTGGTTTGCTCATCCCATTTACATCGATGGAGATTATCCACAGGTCATGAAGGAGTTCATCAAAAGGCGATCATTTGGCTCAAATCGTTTGCCAATGTTCACAAAAGCAGAGATGCAATCAATCAAAGGTGTGTATGTCACAATGACAGATTGTCAATGGAAATTGATGGCACAACAGATAAAATGACAGACATTTGAACTTTGTGTGTTAATTATAATTATTTGAGGAACTGCCAGATTGATCTGCTGCCTTTTGGAGAGGCACAAAGTTCGCAACCCATCATTATTTTAATAACGTTTGGCCAATAATGACCTCTTTATTGGTGCCTTTCATAAACTGAAGGCATTATTGCTTGCCAGCAGTCTTGTAACATGTGATTAATGTCACAAATCAGGGGTGTGGCATGACCCCAGTGATCCAACTGACTATTTTGAGGAAGGTACACCACACCCCAATGGCCCTACTAAACAACACATTACAATGCAATCACAATAACTGTGGATTAAATTAGCCCTTGGAGTTGCAAAGCATAGGGAGCACATTTGTCATACTTTATTTCAACAGACACTATTTAAACAGTCTGTCATGCTTTATTTAATCAGACACCCCTTATATAACTTTGCACCTACTACAGTCCCAGTGATTAGTGGTACCTTCTTTTTTTTCTATTTTTTACATTGTCGAGGCTCGTATGAGAGATAACACAACACACAGTAAGGAGGGCATGAGACGAGAGGGAAGGACAAAACAGTGGAGAACAGAGACATTAGGAGATCTGTGGAAGGGAGAGGGATGAGGCGGGGAACATGGGGTATACAAGATGGACATTACAGGGACTTTCAGGAAGGAAAGCAGGGAATTTGAAGAAGCTAGGTTTGGGGTGGATTAACGGGGGTAGAAAAGATCGAGGATTTGGATGGGGGAAGATAAGAGGTGGTGGTGAACTGCTGTTTTGAAGGCCTGGAGGGAAGAATGGGATTGAAGAGAGTGTGGGAGTTTATTCCAAAGGTGGGAAAAAAAGAGGAATGAAACTGAAGGTGAGCAGTGATTCGTGAGTTTGGTAGTTTTACTAGAAGGGGGTTGTTAGCGGACCTTGAGCACCCAGCGGAAATATGGTGGGAACATATCGCAGACAGAGCAGGGGGGCAAGACCGGAGAGGAGACAGAAGAAGACAGAAAGACCACCGACCTGCTTGCGGTGAGAGAGTGAGACGCACAAATACTCGGCCTCATCGTGGGAGATACCAATGATTTTATCACTCATATGCCTGTTAATCTTAAACCCATGGAACTTGCATTTCAATTTCTATTACTTACACTGGTTATTCATCAACCCAACAAAGCACATATGATGATCTTTCAATGCATAAAATCACAAATTTAAGAAACAAGCAAGTTGCACGTGCCCGCACGGAATTCCGAACGGAGTAGGAGGTGGCAAAAATGCAAATGGCATCTTCTGTCATCGAGCCGGCAAGCTGGGAGCAATGATTTGCATTTATTGCCACATCTGATGCAATTTAAATGCTCTAATGGTGGCGAGGTGTTCCATTTGAAACTCTTTGTTTGATATATGTAGCTTTTTGATGCCTAGGGTCCATGATAAAAAATAGTATTTGTGTCAAAGCCAGTAACCAATTGCAAATGAATAGTAAAATAACTGTGCCGGTTTCTATAAGCAAAACACAAGACACTTGGACAACACAAAAATGGGACTGAATGCAAGAGCTCTCTTCTTTGCCTAGCTCTTGACCACAATAAGCAGGTTGTATATACATAGCTCACATAAAGATTGTCCCAAGGTTGCTCACTCATTCCCCTGATTTCAGGTGTCTGCAATGAGTCTCCTCAGTTTGGCCTGCTCTCGCTTATTGTCCCTAGTTTCTCTGCTCTCTGTGCTTCTATTGGCCTCTCTTATCCTCTTGTCCTCTCTTGATAACACAAAAATGAGTAACAAGAGAAAAAGAATGGAAAATAATAATTGTGTGTTTCAGAGATTGTGCATGTGCATGGGTGAACGCATTAGGTGATGATGGGCCACACTTTTGAAAGACAGACATGAGGACACGGGGACATTATTCCACAATTGGTAAATTGAGAGAGATTAATGCAGGTCGGCAAACAACACTTTGGCAGGGTGAATAGGTGAGGCAAGGGTTGCTTGAGGAATGTGCACGACATGGAGAGGCTTGTGGAGGTGTAGAAGAATTTAGTTCTTCTCTGTCAGAGTCTGAGACCATTTGTTAACAACAAACAACAACAAACATGTGCATGGAGAAAGAAGGAAAACAAGACACAAGCAATATCAAACACAATCCTCTTTCTGCCCAAAATGCACACAGGAAAGATATATAAATATATATATATATATATATATATATATATATATATATATATATATATATATATATACTATTTTGTACTATTTTGATAAGAAAGACAGGGAAGGGTGAGACATTTGGCAAGGGTTAATTAATGGGAGGGCTGACAGGCATAAGGCAAGAGAACTAAGAACTGCAACACATGGCCACTTCGGGAGGAAGGGGAGGATAGATACACTCATTGAAACAGTTTGCAGATTCAACACCAGCCTTGAGGAGAGGGTGATAACAGAGTTAGGACAGAAAGCAGAGACAGGGTGGAGGGAAAAATGAGCCCAATACTTTGAACATGAATTCTCAAAGCACCCAGCCTGTTTTCATGCAGCTAGCAAGGCCTTTGTCATCAAAAGCCAATAGAGTTATTTAATTTTCCTTAGACAGCAAGGCGTCTGTTGCAGTAGCCTTCCGAAGTTACTTAATTTTCTCTGGACAATGAGGCAGCAGCAAGGGCTTCTTCTCTTCAGCAGCTGGGTAGTTCCATTTAAACATTGGAGATACTCGTCTTGGTTATATGTATTTCAGTGAGATAAAAGCACATAATATTTAGTAAGATACAATTCTACTTTACTTGTATATTCATCTATGTCACTATGGAGGTTTCAAGACTGCCAGGGAGGGGGAGAATTGACTGACAGTCATTTGACTCCAGTACAAAAGAAAGACCTTATTTTATACTGTGTTAAATTTTTTAAAGTACCAGCAACAAGTGAATATAATTGAGAATACATGAATATAAAAAAAATTCTTCCACAATCCCCCCTTTTGTCCTATCAGGAAAATTTGAATAATTATTTTACATATGATCACCATACCCCGTTCCTAAAGGAGAAAAGAGATCCATTACACAAGGTCACCTACGTTAATGCCAGCGAGCACTCATCGGAGAAGGATGCTGGACAATGGCCATCTTGATATGACAGTCAGCAGCTGTCATGAGTTGTAAAGGCATGCTACCCAAGGCCAGAAGATAAGCGGGTCAGGGAGTAGATAGAGCAGCACCCAATGGGAAACACAGTCGAGGCGCTTCTTGAGCAGTGGAGAAGGTAGGCCCTGGCAGGTATGAGCTTGGGCCCGACACTGGGTTGCAGATGACTTTGAAGGAGACAAAGAGGACTCGAGATGTGACCCAGAGATCCAGCCCCAGCAGAATTTGGGGCCCCGAAGCAGCAGTTGTGCAATCAAGTTTGTTCCGCCAAAGCGAGCTATGCACAGTGGAAGCAGCCATGATGGCCCCATGAGCCCCCTGCACCATTGGGCACACATTGCAGATGACTCACTGTATGTCCCTGCAGGGCCTTCGTTGTGTGTTTTGCTTTTGCAGCAACTTCAAAATGTATCTGCAGAGCAAGGGTTTTGTGAGTGTGGTCGGGGTTGCTCCGACAGGCAGGCACCATGCAATGGCGATGTTAAGTCTTTGCCTTGCCGGGGTTTGACATGCCCAACCTTCTTTTCAGTGGGTTTTTTATTTGTTATTATTTATTTATTTTAACATGCTCATCTTATCTCCTCAGGAAAGGGGTTGTGCCATGATCATGTGATGAATGCCCAATCTCCCAAATATGGGGTTCTTCCCATTGTCCAATCTTTCAGTGGAAGTTCTTCCAAAGTAAAGCTCTGTGAGACAAAATCGTATATTGCATAGTTCAACTACTCTCAACACTCCGAAACAAACAAAATCAAGATTAAACACTGATTATAATTCAATTAATCTAGAAAACATAGTGGGCCAATGTATTTCAATAAGACTGACAACGGTCCTTATAGAAGCATCTAACCTGCATTACATGATATCAAAATTTTCCCTTATTTGTTTTTTTTCACACCTAAATGACATACTAAAATCTAAAGAAATTTCAGGTGTATGTATACTCAAAAACAATCATCTCATTTGCTATTTGCATGAAGAAAAGGTTGCAGTATTTATCAGGGTTCCAATTTGCACAATTCTAGAAAGGTCTTCAGTTTGTACCATTAAAGAGGGGGTAGTTTTTTCCTCTCAAAGCAAGGCAATCAGTGAAGGTGCCTTTAGTGAGGGCAATGTTGTAGTCCCACAATTGAAAAGTACTATGATAACAAATAACATCAGTCCAACAAAAATCCACAATTTTGTCCACCATCCTCCAAAGATCCTTTTTAGTCAAGAAAAATATTCCATCATCTGTATAATAATTATGAAAGTTAGCTTCTTCTTATTCTTTAAATTTTCCCATTTTTTTTCTTCTTCTCAAACTTGCAATGTGTTCTGATTTGTCTGGGATATAAGTACAACATTCAAACTCAATAAGAGCACAGGCTCCCCCCTGCGGAGCAAGTACTAAATCTAAAGCGATTCCTTTTTTTGCACAGTTACCATTTGCATTGCAATCATTTTAACATTCATATCTGCTAAACTATTCACAGTTTCATTCACAAGCAGTTCCAAAGCAGCTGCCGTTTTTATTTATTTATTTATTTTTCCAGCTACCTTAGCACTTCCGTACTGAGGAAAGATGGCCATAAAAGCCAAGTCAGTGTGAGAAATACCCCGCTTACTTCGTTGAACAATTTGAAATGGGGAATGGATAAGTAAACGTACAAGAAGTACCACATGACCAAAAAAAAAAAATCACGCGCCTGTCCAATTATTCAGTAAACAAATATAATAGGTAATGTTTAATGTTGCTTGTGATCTCATTGCACAATTTTCAATAATATAATTCTTACACTTACATTAATTTCTCTAATGCCTTCTGCACTAGGTATAATTCTGCTTTACCTTTTGTTTGTCTTACCACAAAATATGGAGGCATTTTACTTGAATTAAAGTTCGGCCAGTACCAATTACTAAAGTTCTGCTGTTGGGGTGCAATTCCTAATTCCATGAATTGATTTCATAATTGCTGTTTGGTCTAGTCATTCTTTCTATTTCTGCATTTATGGTGATGTAAATACCATGCTGATTTACCTCATTTACTGATTTCCCCATGACAGTTAACTTATAATTTCTAATATTATAACATTGACCAATCTATCAATCAATTTCGTAATGTAGACCCTCCTTCAATATAATTTAATACTCATAATTACAGTATTTTAATTTCTAATTCTTAGTAACTTTTGTCACCCTAATTAATAGATCATCCCATGTCACGAGGTCCATAAATACAGTGATTGATAATATTGTTACGGTTGTGGAAATTCACAGAACACCATTCAGGTTCCCGAAGATCAGTTATGTCGATAAGTGTGTGTCCAGATAGATTTCCCCACAATGTCTAACGGGAATTATTCGGTACCGGGGCTGTGCATCTTTGAGTTAGCCGTTATTCTTTTTCATTCTTTATTTTAAAACAACACACATCTCCTCACCATCATCTCACAACAAAACAAGTCCTCACCATCATCACAAAAACATCATCTCCACAACAACAACATTTCAACAAACAAACAACATCTCCTCACGCGCATCTCCACGGCGCCGCCATCTTTTCACCAGCAACGGCATCCCAACAAACAACATCTCCGCGGACGAACACGATGCTCTTACTCGGCGCGGTAGGTGTTTTCAAACACGGCTGCGTTGTGAGAGTGATCTCAAACACGTCCGCGCATGACTTGCATAACGGATCGAAAGACGACGAAGGGGCAGAGCCAGCCGGAGGTGAAGGGTCGAAGGTGAAAGACAAGCGCCCCCCCCCCCCCCCGAACCCATAAAAGGCCGGCTGAAACGCCAGAGTTGGTGAGAGAGTGGGGCTGGGCCGTTACAGTCCAGAGAGTCAAGCCTGTATGGGAGTTTGGAGTCCGGTGGAGTGTGGAGTCCAGTTCAGAGAGTCGGTGTGGAGAGCGCCAGAGTTGGTCGGAGTTGGTCGAGTTGCAGCCGGAGAGAAGTCGTCAGCCAGCTACATAACGGTCCGAGCGACGCTGAGGAGTGAACGGGCTCTTAAAGAGCATCAACTCAAAAAGAGCAAGACTCGTTCGCTCCTCTGAAGCGTCGTCGCCCAGGCCCGATCGACCAGGCCGCGCTGCTAGCCCGGCACAACAAAGCCGCCGTACCACAGCTGCCGCTTGGACAACCGAGACATACGGAGGGTCGCGACGAAAAGACCATCGAGTCGCCTCAAGGGTGACGAAGGTAACCTGCACGGCCTCGCGGAGCTCCTTCGGTCATCCAGCTCCGAGGAACATTAAAGGCTCACGAGCCCAGTTCTCTCTTTCTTTTTCTGGGTTTTTGCATGGAAGTCTGTGGCGCCTTGTCTACCAAGTATGACTGATAAGTGCATGTGCATGGTAAATAGATAACGGCTGTAGGTTTTCTGCTCGTGTCTTGTCCCCTACCTCCATTCATTGCCTTGCTTGCATATGTGCATTGGAAATAAACGTTCCCTATTGTTTGAATATTCACCTGCTCCTTGCGTGCCTCCTCCATTGAACTGCCGTAATTGCATTCGGAATAAATAGCTGCCTGATTAAGAGCGATAAAACGTACATCTGGTCGACGGGGCTTGGCGATATAAACCGCTCGGCAATCGCAAACGGAACGAGCTGCTTAAAGCGGCTCGTTTTCGTGCAGGCTCCGTTGAGGTGTAAATCCCCGATTTCTGTCTGCACGAATAATTAGGTACATCGACAATTCGGCGATCAACCTGTAGCGCGTGGACAGAAGAGTTGGCTGATCTATGGTGTGGTTAACAACACCCGTTGCTGGGTTTCGGCGTTGATCCGAAAAGCTGCGACTGGATTGCCAGTTCGGGTGGTGTGCGCGCCGCAATCGGGATAAAGGCGCCGACCGCACGCCGATGCGCGAGAATCCACAACACGTTGTCAGGACGTGGATCAAATTCGTCCTCCAAACTAAATTAATGGAACCGGATCAGGGTGTGCGAGGCGACCCTCCGGTTCCATTAAATTCCGAGCGTATAAATTTTTTCTTAATGATACGCAAAATGGCAGCTCAAGGCAGCGGGGGCAGGAGGGTTAGAAATAGATTTGGAATTAAACGAATCTATGGCCGGACAAAACCACCGTGCAGGACACTCCAAGCAGGTTGACCATCCCACAACCAACACAGAATCCGTAATGGCGCGCGGTGGGGGCAGTGGTGCGCGAACACCCCAACACAAGCGCCCCTCCCTGTCCCCAGCGAAACCCACACCATAATGGCGATGCGGTTCAGCTGAGATCGCTTGACATAACATTTGGTGGATGATCAGACGAGCAATAAGTGGGGATTTACAAAGAAACACGGAAAGTGATGCAAAGAATGGATGCGAACATGCGGCATTCAGGAGCGATATGCGAACACTGCGGGGCGAAACGCAGAGCATGGGGCTGAATCTCCAGCTCGGGCAAAAGGCAATAATGGCGATTGCGTGCGACGAAGCGCGGACGGTGGAGTGCAGAATGGCGGCGCCACGTGGAGGAGACTCCAAAACCGACGGGGGGGATTGTGGATGGTGTCGGTCCCGGATGGAGATGGAAAATTAAGGGAGGTAGAGGTGACGAGAGATGCCGTCACGGTGATAAGGGAGACGTGTAGGACGAGACACCTCGAGGTGTCAACGACGAAAAAATTAATGGTGAGGAGACACGGATAACAAGGGAAGAAACGGAGGTAATGAATGAGGTGACGGAATTAACAGAGACACGAAGGAGACGCAGGAATAAAGAAATAACAGAGACACGGAGATGAGGGTGAATTAAAAGAAACTAAAGACGAACACAACACATGGAGTTAGCGAGGAACAATGAGGGGAGCTTGGGGAATGTCCCGTGACCGGTGCGAGCACAGGATAGCCTCCTTCAGGAACGGAGGGAGACGCTATGCTCTTGAAGCGGATCATGACCAGGTGGTCCGGTCGAGCTTTGCGAGTTAGGGGGGGGGCGAGTGCTGTGAACGGGTACACGCGGAGCTTGGGGGTATGGAGGCCCCAGGAGCACTTGTGGTAGCGTGAATCCCCAGCATAATTGTTCCGGTGTGTGTGATTACGAGTGAGGCGAAATGCGTGCTGAACATGCGCATTGCGTGGGTGAGAGGCCGTTGTGAGGGAAATCCGTGTGTGAGAGAAACCCCGTGTATGGAAGAAGCACGATGTGTGAGAGGAACGCGTGTGTGAGAGAGCGTAATGAGAGGGAAATGGCGTTGGTATGCGAGAAACCACAACCGCTATGTCCGATGTGAGAGTGTCATGGGAAGGTGTGTAAGCTTCATGGCACGCGGAAGTGCGTGCATTGAATGGCAACGAAGACGGCACAGACGAGGGACAGGGCCGTGTAGCGGCCATAGCTATTTTGGTGACCGTGCCGGATTTGCACGGCAGCGCGCGCAGGGTCCGTGCTGTGCTTTGCACGATGCCTCGCGTGCGCGCCTGCGCGAGTGAAATCCGGTCCGGAAACGCACGTGGTGGATGTAAGCCGATCCCTGTGACGGACGGAAGCTAGGCTGGAAATATGAATTGGATCAGATGGGTTCTCCAGGCGAGCGTGTGGGTAAGCTCCATGTGGCCTGCGTCGCACATTCTGTTCGCAGAGCATGTGAAGCAGTTTCCCCAATGCGTTACGCGTACCCCGGCTTGCGCGAGAAATCGCACGGCTTCATGGGGTGCGAGTGACGTAATCGGGGATTCCGCGGCAAGGTTACGGACGGCATAGCACATGTGCTCGCGTGGGAACCCCTCGAAACGCGAGGCTTGCTTGGGATGCGCAGGGTGACGTCGTGGCTGCATGGTTGCAATCCGGCAGAAGGGAATCCCTGCGGATGTTACCGTCGAGAAGGGACGACTGCGCGGAAACCGAGCAGCTGCCGTGACATCACGGAAAAAGAGCGCGGTTTTGCGAATTGCCGTGCTGGTGCACATTGAAGAAGAAAAAAAAAAAAGCAAGCCTCGCCACTTCGGTAAACAGGATTCCTGGGCAGGGGGTAGGAGACCCCCTTGCTTTGGGTGCAGGAAGGCACTAGCTAGCGGGAAGGGTTAGTTTAGTTAAGGCCCTGTCACACCTTGACGTTTTAGCCAGCGATGCCGACGTATGAAAAATTGGCGAATACGCTGGCACACGTCGAATACGTTTGGGTAAGTTTTGTATAACGTTAAGAGCACGCTGAAGCACGCTGGCATATGTCGTAGTATGCCGAGCTCGTCGACAAATTTTAAGCATGCTCATATTTTTTGCCGTATGCACCGTATGACTCACACGTTCCGCATACGCTGGCCATAAGTTGTAGGCACGTTATGCGATCGTTGACACACGTCGACACACGTTACTTGTAAGTTACTCATAAGTCGAAACACGTCGAGGTAATGTTTAGCGTATCCGAAACTTTTTCTAACCGTATGAGTACGTGCTTTGAACCTATGTGTAACGTATCTCCACGCATATTGAAGTATGTAGACGTATTTGACGTCTTCCGGACGACCACAGAACTTCTACTGAACTGTTTCTAACTTACAGCTACCATATAATGGCGTATTCGCAGCGTTTAGGGAATTGGTATATAAAAATGGGCTTCCCAGGAGGAACCCGTCAGTGTTCCAGACTCCATGTTTTTTTTTTTTGTTTGTTTTTCTTCGGCATAGACGGTGATGTTGACACTTCTGTTCTAGTAACCCTGTACCGCATGTACAGAAGAGTTGGCTGATCTATGGTGTGTTAACAACACCCGTGCTGGGTTTTGGCGTTGATCCGAAAAGCTGCGACTGGATTGCCACGTTCGTGGGCGCGCACGCCACAATCGGGATAAAGGCTGGTTTAAAGTTTACCAGTTAAAGGCCCAGTTAACAGCTGGGTTTATAATAACCACACACACACACACACTTGACAGATGTGAGGTTTCTATGATAACGACGCCGGTCACAGAACGAAGCCTCGCGTTCTTGGAACTCCTTGTGGAGGGAAAACTACTGAAGGAAAATAAACACCGTTTGGGGCAGGGGGCATTACTCCCCCCCCCACCCCCTTAAATCCGCATATGGATTCACCGTCTTTTTTTTTTAATTGAATGGGGGGTTTCAATACCCATATCTCTTTCGCAGTACTAACAGCTGCTTGTAAACAGAAACTTGTCAAGAGAAGGAGCAATTCTAAAATATATGTTGTAAGGAGGCTGGTGTTAAAACATATTGATAGCAAAACACCTCAGCTTACTGGGCTGAGCAATTGGAGGCATTTCCTACTTTTCAGCATTTTAAAATCATTACAAATCACATTCCTACATTTTGATCACATTTTGAGTACAATGATTACTAGTCAAATCAAAATTTGGAACATTTCTCAAGTCAACGGCATTGCAAGCACATTCCGACACATGACCCCCATCCTACACTGTTCTGCACTCCACCATCCACAATGGGAAGGGAAGAGGCAAAACTGTGCAACATTGCGTGTTGTCAAGCGAGTTCACACATCGCAACAAGTTCACATTTTATTTCCTTTCCATGCCTCTACATAATCCTGAATGATGGAGAGAATATGTAAGCATGCACTTAATCATTTACAGCTCTTAAGTCCTGAACAAAGCGCAATTAATTATATATTTTCTCATAATTCCAGTATAGCTAGCCTTCCCTAGCAAAGGATACTGTGGGATCTTTAATGTTCATAAACTAATGCCAGATTTCCAAACTGGACCCATCTAGAATATATTTTACACTTTACAATTGTCATTTCACAAATTTAATCAGCATTTCTATGTCACAAACCAAGACTATATGGTGTATCCAAGATCAATCAAATTGACGACTCCCTATGGCTCCCACTTAACATCAATACATATAATTCCACATTAATGTCACAATGCTTGACATCAACACATATAACTCGAATTAAAGTAGCTATTCAAATGTGAATTTTGGATGTGCAAAAATCCACTAAATACTATTCCACAAATTCCAATGTGATTTTTGAAATTTTATTTAAAAGAAATAACTCATTCCCCACTCCACAGCCTGTCCGAGTGCATGAACCCTGGTCCTTCTCAAACATAAAGCCTCGATGCTCACACATGGGACACTTACTTCAACGTCTCTAAACTTAACATGTTCCCCCAAGACTATAATGTATGCATTAATTATTATTATTATTTTATAACAGGCATTCAAATGATGCTCCAAGGAGACCATCCATTTATTATGTATGCAACGTACACTGTTAAAAGCCAAAATAGCATGCAAAGTTATCAGTGAGAAAGCCCGAGCTTTATTCCATTCTGACTCCCATGGCCGAACCACATTTTGAGTGAGGAATTCTCACACGGAACACACTCGCCATCAACTCCTCCCCACAAACATTCCATTTGTGCATCATTTGGAGCAATGCACCGAGACACATGTACACATATCTGAGGGATATTTTATGTTTCGAACATGATATGTATTCATGCTTAAACAGCAGACAGAAGGGATCAAGAATACACACAACAAACATCCCTCTACTCTACGTCATGAGCCAGCCACCAAACCACTAACAGAAAAGCTTAAGGAGCTTGCTTTAACTCTCTGCCTGAAGTTTACATTCAATTGATTTGCAAAGGCATCCCAAGCAATCATGGGGCACAACTTCAGCTGTTCATGTGAATAATCTGTCCCCAAACTGCGTCTTGCTGAGGTAGTTTTATTTATTTATATTATTTTATGAATGTCCATTTCGCTTCACGCTTTAGTTGTTGCAATATAATTTCTAATAACACATTCATGTCAACATTTGTAGGATTATGACATTATACAGTAATATTCAGTTGCTTATCATCCTGGATAGAGGCATGGAGTCCACAATTACTTCATTCAGATGTTGACCAAAATCAAATTCACATACACTACCTCTCTATCGGGTCTTAAAACGCTCTCAGCGGCATTCGTTTTGCACTCTAAAGAGACCGCATTATAACGCCAGATCTCTGTCTTTCAATACGAGCCATCAACTCGGTTATTTTGTTTAAACACTGAAGCTGCAACAGCGTATGAGGAATCTGACATGACCGTATGAGGTTCACACATCGCAACAAGTTCACATTTTATTTCCTTTCCATGCCTCTACATAATCCCTTATGTCCGTCCAACAGCGTATGAGGAATCCTCTGATATTGGCGGTGCACCTCACCTTTTTCAGAGTCTTCACAGTGTACGGTGACGACCAATTCTTGTCTCCACTTTCCATGCTTATTCATTCCCATAAGTTTCCCAGTTCACAAAACACAAACTGAAACACTGATATATCGTATACAAACTATATAAACACTAGCTTACTTAATGTAAATGATTCAAATAATACAACACTTAGTACGACATGCAATTCATTGCACATACAAAACACTTAGTACTATGTTCAAGTCAATGAAATTTAATACACATAAAAAATTCAATGCAAATGCAAATTCACAAGAGCTCTATCCTTCCAACATTCAGGTGAAAATCTGTCAACTCCAACTTCTGGTTGAGAACAACGAATTTCGTCAATTTATCCCTCCACTTCAGGTGGAGATAACAATATTCGTCAATTTATCCAACTTCAGGTTGGGACATCCAAATTATGTCCCTTGTTCAGGTAGAGACACCAAATTACTTTGAGTGTGGTACCGAGACTTAAAAAGGGGGGTGCACACAATGGCTCTTTGTCTGATCAGGACAGGATGCCAACCTTGAAACACACCAACTCTTCAACAACCGGGACACCAACCCAAAGCACAGCATCTTTTCAACAACCGGAACGCCATCCCAAGCACAACAAATGGTTCAAACTCCTTTGTGTGATTTGGAAGCAAGTTTGCCAAATGGTCAATAGACAAGGCATCCAGGGATGGAGGGCAAACACACCTATGCTCCCCCTCAAGGAAAAATAAATCACTTACCTTTACGGTAAGCTCACTTTTGTTTCCCCTTCCTCCAACTACATGCCACCGATCTCGATTTACCGAGGCAAATTGCATCTTGTCACGGTCGCCAATTTGTGGAAGAATTCAGTTCTTCTCTGTCGGAGTCTGACACCATTTATTAACACCAAACAACAACAAACATGCACATGGAGAAAGAAGCAAAACAAGACATAAGCAATATCCAACACGATCCTATTTCTGCCTAAAATGCACACAGCAATGCCCTTTATACTATTTTTGACAGGAAAGACAGGGAAGCGTGAAACATTTGGCAAGGGTTAATTAAGGGGAGGGCTAACAGGTGTAAGGCAAGAGAACTAAGAACTGCAACACCTGGCCACTTCGGGAGGGAGGGGAGGATGGATACACTCATGGCAACAGTTTGCAGATTCAACACCAGCCTTGAGGAGAGGGTGATAACAGAATTAGGACAGAAAGCAGAAAGGGTGGAGTGAAACATGAGCCCAATACTTTGAATATGAATTCTCAAAACACTCAGTCTGTTTTCATGTCGCTAGCAAGGCCTTTGCCATCAAAAGCCAATAGAGTTATTTAATTCTCCTAAGACAGCAAGGTGTCTATTGCAGTAGCCTTCCAAAATTCTTTAATTTCCTCTAGACAATGGCAAGGTATTCTTCTCTTCAGCAGCTGGGCAGTTCTATTTAAACATTGGAGATACTAGTCTTGGTTGTATTTCAGTGAGATGAAAGCACATAAGATTTAGTGAGATACAATTCTACTTTACTTGTATATTCATCTATATATCTATGGAGGTCAAAAGACTGTCGGGAAGGGGGAGAATTTACTGACATTCATTTGACTCCAGTACAAAAGTAAAACCTTATTTTATACTGTGCTCAATTTTAAAAAGTACCAGCAACAAGTGAATATAATTGAGAATACATGACTATAATTATTTTTTTCTTCCACAGAGGGCAGACTTAGGACAGGGCAGGAGGAACAAGGCGATATGTAAGGTTGTGTAAACTACAGAGTCCACCAACTTGCCACCAGTGGGAGAATGACAGTGCTTGGGAATCTATCCACTGTCTTGAGAATACAATGATGTGGAAGGCCATGTATTCGACCACCTCAAGAGGAGCAAGTTGCAAAGCAGGACTCAGAATAGGGATTCACACTCCATGGAGCTCTATATGAAAGCATTGTACACCATGATGAGCTTGGTGTGGCTCAGGATTGACTTAGCTAGATAGGGCTACTCAGATGGCAAATAGCCTTTGTTGCCAGTTTGGCAATATCATCCTCCCCACAAATGGTTGTGGTGGAAAGTGGGGCCAAGCAGTTTCAGGGACTGTTCTGTTCTTGCATATGGCACCTTGGCTGCCGGGTAAGTATCATTTCCTGGAAGCACGGCTGTGCCACTGATACTGTGTCCCTCTACCAGTACACTGGTACTCATTTCACCAACCTCAGAAGGATGACAGACTGAGTCAACCGCACCTCGTGTTAATTCAGCATCCAACAGGGCTCAAACTCAGGACCCTAAGATCCTAATCCAGCCACCCGAACCACAAAGCCAACATCAGGCTTGTTCCATGGACTGCAACTCTTCCAGAGAAGTAAAATGGATAGTTTGATGATTGATCCTTGAAGAAAGGCAGTGTTGAGAGCATGTGACTTGCCGACACGGAACATCATATTCCAAGTCGCTGACCAGCAGCTCATTTGTCCATTTCTGATGGAAGAGATTCAGCAGTGGCACGCATTTTAGAAGATCAATGTGTTGTTCTACACAGGCTGGTGAGGTCAGCAGAAAAATGGTTAGATCAAGAATAATGCAGGTCCTGAGGTTCAACCTTGTGGAACCCTAGCCTGAAGAAAAATATCATGGAAAAGGATGCAATCGAATGCCAGCCGTTGTTCATGCTCATAGAGGAAATCAGAAGCACTTGAGCAGGAGGTCCTGAATACCAAAGGAAGGTATTCAAAGGAAGATAAATTACGTGTGTGTGTGTGTGTGTGTGTGTGTGGTGTGTGTGTGTGTCTCTCTGTCTTTCATGCACCCCTCCCTCCCGCAGTGAATAGCAAATGTTTGGTGAGGTGTCGCTCTCCCCACCTCCTCCCTAACTCCCCTTTCTTCATCCTCTCTGCCTCCCTCCTTCTCCTCTCACCCTATATCTCTATCTCTATCTCTATCTCTATCTCTATCTCATCTCTATCTCTATCTCTATCTCTATCTCTCTCTCTATCTCTATCTCGTGTATGTATATGTATATATATATATATATATATATATATAAAAATATACTACATGTATATAATCATAAGCCATATATGCATTAGCTCCATTATATTAAGATTGATATAATTCCACTGCAGTAGGCCTACAATTCCGAAAAGGTTATTACGATATCATCATTGTTATTTCGTTTTGTTAATTATAATTTTTATGATTATGACTACTTGAGGATGGTATCACCCCAGAAAGCACTGTTATCATCTCTTGCTTTTCAGGCACTTCGGATTTCTTTGCCTTGAGTCATTACTCAACTCGCCTCATTAGCAACAGATCTAATGACGATTACGGCTACGACGCTGACATGGAGGTTGAGTTGGCTGTTGATAAGATATGGCCACAATCTGTTGCCTCATGGCTCTACGGTGTCCCTTGGGGCTTACGGTCAGTTTGCCCTCTGTTCAAAACTATATGCTGTTGGCAAATGAAATGGCTTATTTCTAATTTGAAAAACAGTTCAGCTCCAAAACTTCCCGACAGATGGAGCTGAAATTTTGAAGGGACCTTCTGCTTAATGCGGTTTGTTATAATTTGATTGCAGCATGGCTGGGCTGCTGATACAGTGCCCCCTCTACGTTAGAACAGGAATTTGGGCATTAGCTAGTGTGTCAGTTCGCCTACTCTTCACGAAGGGCACTGTGAGATCTTTAACATCTACTAACTAATACCAGCAGAGAGGATACACAGTTTCACATCCAACCGAAGGACATCACAGAATTTATTTTGTCACCCTGCATGCAAAACACCAGAGTAACAGTTTATAGCAGAGTCGAGATTGAAACCTAGCGGCTAAACAGCTCATAAGTGAGTGTTCATATATTTAGGCTATCCTGCAAGTTGCTGACGTAACCTGAAAAGTGGTCTTACCTATAAGTATTAAGTGTGAAATTTATTTTTGCGAGCAGATCAAGTGATCTAAGATGATGGCTAAGCCTCGAGCAGAATATACTCATATTCCACTAATCAGTAGTATAATTTCTATAATTACTGTCACTATAACTTGCTAGCACTAGTGCTTCAAATGTGAAGTGAGTGTGCATCATCTTTCAGCGTCAGCAAAAATTCCGTGTCATCACACATAGGAATGTAACTTTGAATGGGTCGAGGAGAAAATATGTGATCTGGAGGGACACATGTTGTACAAAGAGGTGAGAAAGCAGGAGGAGCAAGACCAGAATAGACCCAATAAATGATTTCTGTTTGCAGTGAGCATGAAGCAGATCCTAAGACACAGCCTTCTATCATGAGATCCCAATGACAGAGAAGGCCTTCAATTATTTGACATTGATGGGGGCAAGATGGCATTTCGGATAAGGTTTTGTAATTGTTAGAAACTGAGGATGAAACTCAGATAATTACAAGACAGTTGCCAATTTTGTTGACACTTTTGAAGAGATGATCTGCTCAAGATTAATTAAAGTTGTTTGTGAAGACTAGCAGCCCACAGAAACTGTACTCCTCCTCAAGGTGGAACACAAAATATATTGGGGGTATGTCAGTTGATTCTTATTGGTGGACAAAGTCAGAGTGTGGCACATCCCTGCAGGGCCAGCCCTAAATCAAATGACGCCCCAGGCAAGGGTTGTCTTTGCCACCTCCTCTCCATTTGTTCAACTTTTGAATACTTTATGAGGGGGTAGTTAAAGCATGGAGTGGTCTCCCCCTGGAAAGGTAGTAGCAGCAGAAACAGTAAATAGGTTCAAATTTGATAGGTATCTGGAAGCATTGGAGACAAAGAGGTACAGAGATATTGGCAGGACTTGTAGGGAGCTTGACTATGCATGGGTCATTGTGTGCATATGTGCTGAGTGTGATGTCTGTGATAGGGTCTCATCAAGGCACAGTGTGTGGTTGGTGTGTATTCTTCACCCTAAAACTGCCTTCGCCCACCCTTTCTCCCTCCCTCATTTTTATTTTTAAAGAAAATTTTTCATTTTTACTTTAACACCCTGGTGATATCCTTGTACCTACCATGCCTTTCTTATCACCACTCCTCCCCCCATCCCCCTAATTAAATTGTCATTACATTGATGGATCTATTTAATCTGCTATTGGTGTAGCACAAGCATAATGGGCAGAATGGCCTGCCCCTGCATCAAATTTCCTTGTCATTCCTTGTTACATCTTCATGGCAGGCGCACCCCAAGTGCAGCAGCCGGTGCCCCCTGAGCCAGGTGGTCACCCGGGTCACTTGCCCCTAAATCCTCGATTGCATCTCTGCATCAAAAGACATTCCAGGTAGTTTAGTAGATGTTTATTTTATAAAGAATGGCAGGGAGGGATGCTGTGGCAGCCTACCTGGCAAAGGTGTGAGGATGTATTCTACACAGAGTGGAGTAATCTGCAAAGTGATACAATGGATTTACCAGTGACAAAGATTGGAAGCAGAATTGAGGGATACCAAGGGACACCAAGCCCAAGAGTTAACGCAAGGGAGAAAATGTTATCAAAAGCAACTTACTGCTTACAATTGCACAGGAATATGATAGGTAGTCTGGG
>CM068952.1:149709708-149721353 GCA_035128595.1 Eptatretus atami
GTGCACAGCGGAAGACAGGGTTTTGCAATCACTTCTGTGGTCTGTCTGTCGAGGCCGTAACTTTTTTATCCTTGTCTTTTGCCATCATTCTCATAAATAAAGCTGTTGTTGAAAATTTGATGAAAAAACTCAATTACAATGTTTGTTAAATAATTTTCATTATTTTTTATTAAGGGTACCATTAGGCCTCGACTGGCTGTAGTACCTATTGTTACCCTTGCCGAAGGATTGGAGAGGCTATTTGAATTTGGTCTGTTTTGTTATCTGCCAAAACGAAGTTTTTTGGCAAGATATGTTAGTCCAGTCTGTATGGTTTTTTTTATTTTTATATCTTGGCCAAAACGAAGTTTTTGCAAGATATGTAGTTCAGTGTGAATGTTTTTTTATTTTTTTTTTTTTTTTTTTTGTTTGTTTTGTTTGTTTTGTTTGTCTGTAATCAGAAAAAACTTCTGCAGCTCACAGTTTTCAATTGGAAATTTTTGTAACTTGCACTATGCAGAGGCCTATGGAGGTCCCTTTCAGGCCATAAATTTTGAAGGTCAGGTCAAAGGTCAAGGTCACTTTTTCGAAATCAGGGGTAATCGACACAACCCTTATTTTTTGAAGTAATTTGATCGGATCGTCTTCATAACTTCATGGGAATATAGTCTGGTCTGGCGCTCAGCTGAATTAATTTTTGGTGGCGATTGGGCCTTGACCTTCATGTGTTTTGTTTTTGTTGGTTGTTGTTTTTTTTTTTTCTGGTAATCACTGTATAAATCACTCTGCAGAGCACAGTTTTTCATTGGAAATTTTTGTAACTCGGCATATCAGAGGCCTATAGAGGTCCCTTTCAGCGCATAAAATTTTGAAGGTCAAGGTCAAAGGTCAAGGTCGCATTTTTTTCGCTAAATCAGGGTAATCGACATAACCCTCATTTTTTGAGTAATTTTGATCGATCGTCTTCAAACTTCATGGGAATTATAGTTTCATGGTCTGGCATTCAGATGATTAATTTTTGGTGGCGATTGCGCCTTGTTACCTTCATGGTTACGCCTAAAGGTCAAAATATTTGACCCAAGGTCAATTTTCAAGTTTAGGAACCATATCGTGTTAGTACCTCCTCCAAATTGGAACACCCTCCGATGAGTGGCTTTCTAGATATATCAAGCTTGAGACATTGATGACGTCATTTGGTGACGTTATGAGGCAAACGCATATTTTTCACTGGTTACTCTGTAGAACGATTCTCATGCGAAATCTCTCGTAGGCAGATATTCCTCAAGGAGTCAGCTCCTGGTGGATAGCAGCTTGTTTCACCTCAGTGTGACCTTAAAGAAGTCACCGTGGTCACCTTTGGCAAGATACGGATCACCTACGGGTGACATTGGTTTTATTTTTTGTTTGTTTGTTTGTTTGTTTGTGCTGTAATCAGAAAAAAAAAATTCTGCAGACACGTTTTTCATTGGAAATTTTGTAAACTTCGCATATCAGAGGCCTATGGAAGGTCCTTTCATGGCATAAAATTTTGAAGGTCAAGGGTCAAGGTCGTCCAACTGTCGCAAATCAGGGGAATCGACAAACCCTTATTTTTTTGAGTAATTTGATCGGATCGTTTTCAAACTCATTGGAAGATAGTTATGTCTTGTCGCTCAGCTGATTAATTATTGGTGGCGATTGGCCTTGACCTTCATGTGTTTTTTTTTGTTGTTGTTTTTATTTTTTTTTTTATCTGTAATCATGTATAAATCACTCTGCAGAGCACAGTTTTTCATTGGAAATTTTTGTAAACTTCGTCTATATCAGAGGCGCGTATACAGAGGTCCTTCGCGCAGTAAAATTTTGAAGGACAAGGTCAAAGGTCAAGGTCATTTGTCGCAAATCAGGGGAGTCGGCACGAAACCCTTATTTTTGGAGTAATTTTGTATCGGATGCGTCTTCAAAACTTCATGGGAGATATGTTCATGGTCTGGCATTCAGCGATTAATTTTTGGTGGGCGATTGGGCCTTGACCTTCATGGTTCGCGCCCTAAGGTCCAAACATATTTGACCCCAAGGTCAAATTTTCAAGTTTTAGAACCATATCGTGTAGTTAGCCTCAAATTGAAAACTCGATGAGTGCTTTCTAATATATCAAGCTTGGAGACATTATGACGTGAGTTTGGTGACGTATGAGGCAAACGCATATTTTTCATGGTTTACTCTGTAAGAGACGATTCCTCATCGAATCTTACATCGTAGGAGATATCTCCTCAAGGAGGTCGCTCCTGGTGGATAGCACTCTTGTTCACCTCAGTGTGACCTTAAAGTAAGTCCACGTGGGTACCTTTTGGCAAGATACGGATCACCCATTACGGGTGACATTTGTTTATTTGTTTTGTCTGTTTGTTTGTCTGTTTGTTTTGTTGCACAAAACTTTGCGTGTTTTCTCTGCAACCGCTTGTCGGATTAAGACGAAATTTTCACCATAGGTGCGACTACTAAATGAGAAATGTTTCAATGATATTATACGTCGTAGGTCTGTGGTGTGGCAGCCATATTGGAAAAACGAAAAACTTTGACTCTGTATCTCTGAAACCACACTAAGAAAATAATTAAGCTTGGCACATATCAAGTACTCTTCATAGGGGAATGAGTTATTTTTATGACATCATAGTTGCCCTCGTTATGATGTCATAATTACATATGTAGAACGCCACATTCGATGAGTATGAAAAATTTTGAGGGTCATCTAGGACAAAATGGTTCACAGAAAAAAATATTTCATGACATCATCGGTCACGTGATTCGCAGCCATATTGTTTTAAATAAAAAAAACATTCAAAAATCTTCTTCTCTGAAGTGGCCTGAACAACGAGTGGAAACTTTACACATATGAGCCTGTCCATGAGGAACAAAAGGTTCACACAAATGATGTCATTGGTCACATGGTTTGGCCGTCATTTTGGATTTACTCTAAAAACCCATAAAATCTTCTCCAGAATGGCTGGACAAATCGAGGGGAAACTTCACACAAGTGTTCCCCAAGCAATGGGTGTACAGGTGGCACATAGCAGAGCACTCCTCATGGGGAATGAGTGTGGTATTTTTATGATGTCATCGTGTTGCCTTCATTATGACATCATAATTGCAAATGTAGAATGCTACATCTGATCAGTATAAAAAATTTGAGGTCATTTGGGATAAAATGGTCCACATTTTTTTGATGATGTCATCGGTTATGTGATTCGGCAGCCTTTATTTTTTTTTAACCTTCAAAAATCTTCTCTGAAATGGCTGAAAAGATCAAGGCGAAACGTTACACATATGACCGCCTATCCATGAGGAACAAAAGAGTCACATATGACATCATCGGTCACATGGTTTGGCAGCCATATTGGATTTACCTGAAAACCTATTAAAAATACACCACTCAAAAGAAGTCCTGGCAAGGGTTTGAAAGCTCTGATTGTGTTTTTCTTGTTTTGTTGTTTCTTGTTATTATTCTTCATCCCTTTTTGGGTTTTTTTTTTTGCTCGATTATTCTTCAACATTTTTTTTCCTCAGCAACCCTTGTCCGATTGAAACAAATTTTTGAGGGTAGGAATGACACCGCCCCCCCCCATGGAGAATATGTTAATGATAATTTGACGTCGTCGGTCATGTAGTATGGCAGCCATCTTGGATTAAATGAAAAAAAATTATATGTCTGAAACCGCTGATGGGAAAAATTTGAAACTTAGCACATCACATTCAATTGCACAATGGAGAATGAGGACCTTGTAATGATGATGTCAAGTGGAAGTGGTAGAGCAGCCAAAAATTGATTACTTGATATCCTTGTCCTAAAAATCTGAAACTTCAAAACATAATCTATGACCAAAAAAATGAATTAATTAAATTTATGATGTCACCCATCACGTGCTTTGGCAGCCATAATGTTTTTTTGTTTTTTTTTTAAGGAAAAAAATCCTCTTCTCCAGAACCACTTTACAGATCAAAGTGAAACTGCACCCAAATGATCGACTAGCCATGCTGATAAAGTTTGATGACTATGACATCATCGGTCACATGGTCTGGCAGACATCTTGGATTTATCGTAAAACTTGGATTTACCATTGGAGACAGGGCCAAAAATTATATATGGCACGATATCTCAAAAAGTTGTTGACGAATTTGGACGAAACTCAGTGGACACATTGGGTATGTGACGAGGAAAATTGATTCAATTTTGGCCGAAGATTTGAATCCACATCCGGATCTGTCAAAAATTTTTTAGCTCACCTGGAATGTAGTTCCAGGGAGCTTATGGGATGGTGTGTCATCCGTCCATCCGTTGTTCCACAAATACTTGCAACTTCTTCTCTGAAACTACACATACAATTTAAGTGAAACTTTTCCACAACGTTCATTACAGTGTATGTACCAGAGTTTGTTCATGGCATTGAAAAAATCGGCCTAAGTTTGTTTACAGGGGTTGTCCCCCAAAATAGGTATTTGCTTTCTTCTCAGAAACTACACATGCAATTCTGATGAAACTTGACCACAACCTTCATCACCTGTGATGGACCAAAGTTTGTTCACGGCATTAAAAATAATCGGTGTCTGAGGGGGTTTACAGAGGGAGTTTACAGGGACATTGCCCTCCTAAAGAAGTATTTGCTTTTTTCTCAGAAACTACACATACAATTCTGATGAAACTTCACAACAACATTTATCACCCATGATGTACTGTACCAAAGTATGTTCATGACATGAGAAAAATCGGGGTCTAAGGGAGTATAAGGGGGGTTACCCCCAAATAGGTATTTGCTTTCTTATCCGAAACTACACACACAATTTCGATGAAACTTGACCACACCTTTCATCACCCGTGATGTACCAAAGTTTGTTCATTGCATTAAAAAAAATCTAACTCTGAGGGGGTCTAATAGGGGGAGGGGTTTGCACCCCAAAAGGGGTATTTGCTTTCTTCTCAGAAACTACACACACAATTCTGATGAAACTTGACCACAACCTTTATCACCCATGATGTACCAAAGTTTGTTCACGGCATTTAAAAAAACAAACTCTAGGTATTTACTTTTTCCATTACATATTTTGTGGGTCATCCATGCCTACCAGTGGTTCCCTGGTTATCTTTATCCAGCTACGACCAGGTGAGCGCCCAGGGTATTGCTCCTATGTTTATGTGATTCTTCACCATTGAGTGTAAGGATTAAAA
This sequence comes from Eptatretus atami, assembly GCA_035128595.1. Classification (NCBI taxonomy): domain Eukaryota; kingdom Metazoa; phylum Chordata; class Myxini; order Myxiniformes; family Myxinidae; genus Eptatretus; species Eptatretus atami. The sequence goes on from CM068952.1 coordinate 149,714,891, forward strand.
ACAATACATAGCACGATATCTCAAAACGGTATGGATACATTTGGCCAAATTTCGTGACAGGTTGGATGTTTGTTAAGGACTAATTGATTTGATTGTGTTGAAGATCCGGATCTGGGTGGAGTTATGCGCTCTACCGATTACCCTTCTCGTTATTTAGGCATCTTGTTTGATTCGCGTTTATTTAATTTTTTTCTCAGTCATGATAGTTTAAGTAGCAGTCGTCTTCTCCTTCAATACAAATCTATTATGCTGTTTTTATCTGAAAGTCATATTGAAAGCTCCTCAATGGCTCACTAGTCTGTTCTGTTTATTGCACTTGCTTTCTTGTAAAGCTGTACAAAATAATTTGTTGATAGTATATTGGCATCTTTCGTGAGCTTTTTCATTGTCATGAAGTCAAGTGGCTTAGCTCTACCTGGACTTGTTCCAGCACAAAGATGTCTCACACTCCGACACTCAAAACTTGGGGTTTTCCTCTGTTTGTTCTAATGAGGATAACTTTTATCTAGTTTGTACAACACTCATCCCAAAACCTATGTGCTTATCTTAAAATTATTTATGCTCATCCAGATTGAAGGTGGCTGGGATGAAGATGGCAAAGGGGTCAGCATTTGGGACAATTACGTGAAAAGTCCTGCGACAATTATCAGAGGTGGAGGAGATGGCACAATTGCCTGTGACAGCTACCACCATCCAGATCGTGATGTAGATTGATCAAAATGCTCAATGTTACTCACTATATGCTTTCCTTGTCATGGTCACGGATACTGCCAACTGGGAAAAATTCGAGTATCAACGGTGATGGTGTGGCATATTATCATCGTGTGCTTGATGGTCTGGCAGATGCAGCGCATTGAACCTGTTCTCACACTGTACCACTGGGATCTACCATATGTACGTATCAAAATACCCATTATATTTGTGCTTCTGTTATTGCTTACACAATTTTGAATAACTTGGATGCTAACTGTGTGGAGTAATTAGCCATTCTTTGCAGTTTTTATACACAGCTTGTTGATGCTGTATTGTTTCAATTTCTGCATTATTTTGATGACAAGTTTGACTCATAATTTGCCACAATTTGTATAGACAAAACATTTACATTGTTATTGATCACATATATATGTAGACATTCTTGGCCTATTATTTTGCAAAAGATTGTATATATATATATATATATAATATATATATATATATATATATATATATATATAATCCAGTGGTCTGTTTTCCTGTATCATGTGCATTTTACTTTCCTCACTGCAGGAATTGCCAACATTTGGTGGATGGAGTGTTCTAGTTACAGCTGACATCTTTGAGGAGTATGCCTTCACATGCTTCCAATTGTTTGGATACCGTGTACGTACTTGGGTAACCATCTATGACCCTTTCGCCATTGCCTGGCAGGGCTATGGTGATGGCTCTTTAGCACCTGGGTGTCTTGGGATCCTGGGTCTGTTCCTACACGGCAGGTAAACCCTCCTTCTGAGCCACGCCAAAGCCTATCGGGCTTATCACAAGTATTTCAACAGTCTCAAGGAGGGACTATTGGAATGGTTTTGGGTCTGACTGGGTCGAAGCATTTGATTCACTCATCCCACAACATGTGACAGCAGCAGAACGTTACACATGGACTTCACACTGGGCTGGTGAGCTTCCAAAATTAGGAATTTGGCAAAGGTTAATCCACTGTCATCTGTGTCTGTAACAGCATGCTTACATGGATAAACTTGCAACATTGTATTGTTTATTCATGGAATGCACATTGATGATGTTGCAAGCTTCTCTGCATATTTGAGTAAGTTCTTATTCGGCTCAATGTATGAGGATTACATTCAGTCAATGCACATATAAATCAGTTTTATAAACAAGGAAATAATAAAATAAAAAGCAGTGTTGGGAAGGTTACTTAAAAAACAAAAATCTGTCACATATTACTGATTAAATTGACTCAGGTAATTCATTAACTTATTAATACACTTGTCAGTCTGTCCGTCACATATCGCGAGATTCTGTCATCTGCGAAATTGTGATGAAAAGTTGCTTCGTCGTTATTTAATTTCAACGGTGTGTGTGTGTGTGTGTGTGTGTGTGTGTGTATTGTACATATTTTCAAGTGTTTGTGTGTGTGTTTGTGTGCTTGTACGTTATTCTTTCACGGCTGAACCATAGCACCTGGGGTCCAACAGCATCTGATCAAAGTTTTAAGCTACCTCCCACACCCCACCCACCCCCCCCCCCCAAAAAAATCACACATCCTCAACGAAATTATCTTTATGTATGATTGTGTAGTTATGAAACTCACTGAAAAAAAAACGGCTGGGCCAATTTGCAATTGTTTTGCATAAGTGATGTCCCACCATATTTCCGCAAGGCGCTCAGGTCCGCCAACAACCCCCTTCTGGTAAAACTACCAAAATCACGAATCACTGCTCACCTTCACTCTTCATTCCTCTTTTTCCCCGCCTTCAGAATATACTCCCACACTCTGTTCTATCCATTCTTCCCTCAGGCCTTCAAACAGCTGTTCACCACCACCTCTTATCTTCCCCATCCAAATCCTCGATCTTTTCTACCCCCGTTAATCCACACAAACCACCTCCTTCAAATTCCCTGCTTTCCTTCCTGAAAGTCCCTGTAATGTCCATCTTGTTTACCCCGTGTTCCTGCCCCTTCCCTCTCCCTTCACAGATCTCCTAATGTCTCTGTTCCCCACTATTTGTCCTTCCCACTCCCGCCCTCTTGTCTCATGCCCCCTTGCTGTGCATTTTGTGTTAGCTCTCATACGAGCCTGACAATGTATACAAAAAATAGTGACGGGGACACCCATATTCAGCATAAGTGATGGGGATACCCATATTCAAGTCAAGGCACAAACCCCACCCCCACCCCCAAGTTTTTTTTTTACATTACTCTTTCACAGCTGAACCATAGCATCTCGAGCCCACCAACTCGAGGAGAAATGTTTTTGATGATGTTTGGATAGTAAGAGGTCACCTCTCTTCAGAATCTGGACAAGGTTTAAGCTGCATAAGTTGGCCTTGATGTCTATTTTGAGGCTACAAAAGGGTCGGATAATTGAAGACGAGATGGGATGAATCTGTGCATAACAGTTAGGTTAGAGCTTTCCTCTTTCTTCCTCTCCATCCCGACGGAGTCTGGAATTAATGGGGGAATGAGTGAAGATTTGATGAATGAGGTATGCGGCTCGAATTTTATTAATAACTAGACGACCGTGAACCCGTTGGGTTCCGTTGTGACAGCTGTTGTAAAAAAAAAATCATTTCAAGAAAAAAAAAGATAGCTCCAGCGAACCGCTCAGCTGCATCTGATCCAGTAAGGTGATCCGGTTTGAACAAGGCGTACAGAGGGCGTGTCCCCGGTAATCTCAAGTGGTAAATATAAATAATTTCAAGAAAAAGAATAGATAGCTCCAGCGAACGCTCAGCTGCATCTGATCCAGTAAGGTGATCCGGTTTGAACAAGGCGTACAGAGGGCGTGTTCCCGGTAATCTCAAGTGGTAAATATAAATAATTTCAAGAAAAAGAATAGATAGCTCCAGCGAACTATACCGCTGAGGTTGTTTGCAATGATCAAATTCTCCCGAAGAGTACTTGACTGAATCAGGAATTGATTTTTTAATAATTTTTTTCGTTGCCCGATTTTAACGAAATTTGATACTGCACACCACAGGAGAATGGTGAGTAATGTGGGCCGAAAATTTTTTGCGCTATCGTGTACCATTTTGGCTGTGTTTCAGGAACATACATACATACATACATACATACGTACATACATACATACAAGATGAGAGTTTTAGTAATATATAGATGAAGGATTGAATGGATCATGTGAAGTGGGGGATGTGTGATGAATGAGAGGAGGCACCCCCTTCCCTCACCCCCTGTGGAGAGACTCCCTGCTTTTGTTTGTGAGAGGGAGATAGTGGGATTCAGCTGTTTTGGAACATGGATGCCGTTCTGGTGCTGGAAGAGGAAAGTTTTTTTATGCAAAGGTGCAAGACTTTGTTGAGTGGCTGGGCATGTGCTTCATGGTGTGTCTGGCCAAGCTTGGCAGAAGGGCACCCGAGGCGTTGGGAGCGCACTGGCCTGGAATAGGCCATGGGCCCTGAGGGGCGTCCTGATTTCTGGGCCTGGGTACCCTGGGAATAGACCTGAGGCGCCACGTGCCAGGAGTGCGCAGGAGGAAGCCAGAGAGTGCTTCCCCACAATTTGGCGAGGAGCGTTTAAGCTCCACGGTGGCCCCAACATCCCGGGGGTGCCACATTTGAGTCAGGTGGGGAGCCTGCAGAGGAAGCCACACAACCAAGCCACGAGATTGTGCAAAGGCACAGAGAGAAAATTTTAGGGCAAGGCCCAAACTTGGTAGGGCACCAGCAAGTGGAGCAGGAGCGACATTGGTGAAATAGAATCATTGTAGAGGGGGGTTAAATTTAAATGAGAAATGTTTTTGAAAATGTTAGGATAGTAAGAGGTCCATCTCTTCATATGTATAAGGATAGTACCTTTCTCGAGAAAAAAAAAACATGGGAATGGCAGAGACGCAAAGGTTCATGGCCAGATGAGTAATGCAGCACAACTTCCCTTTGTGTGAAATAAAATATCTAACTTTCTCAAAACAAATAACTCCATTCGGAAAGCAAAAATATATCAATGTGCTCTAGGTAGTTTAGAGTGGCCTGAGGTTTTGATTGACGCAACTGGAATTACACCACATGATGTCATTTTTCTCTCACTGTCGATGCCAATTTGCATACCGTTTGCTCTCGGCCCATTTGTTCCATCAAGTAATAGACCATGGAATGTCTGCACACATGCATGAAAGTTTAAATTCATATTTCATAGCAGAAATGGTGCAAATAAATATATACATATATATGTATATATATAAATAAGATATATAGGAAATTATTGATTGATATATACATGGTATATATCCACAATTAACTGTAATAATTAATAATTATAATACACAGATATATATGTAAATATATATAATATAACTATATTAATTATAATATATAATATATAATATTATAAATATATAAAATATATGAATATAATATAATAGAATAAGAAAGAAAATTATTGATTATATATATATTATGTGCGCGGGCCAGGGTTCGGGTGAGAAAACTATAAGGGGGGGGGGGGGGGGGGGGGGGAAGCGTATCGTCCGGCGTTCCCCACCAGACTCCCCGGAATCGCGAGGCCGGGCTTGCGCGGAGTATACTGCCATGAGCGCCTGTCGCTAAACTGACGCATGAAGTCAATAACTCAACCACTGATTCATGTCCTTCCATCTACATTTATGTTCCGTTACCTAAAAAGATGAATCACCGTGATCTAATACCGGGGGACACGCCCTCGAGGCTTTGTCCGAACTGGATCACTTTACCAGATTAGAGCAGCCCGATGCGACAGCGCCAGAGCGTATGTCGGCTAAATGAACGGTATCGTGCGATAAAGTCCCGGCTCGGCGTCGGATAGCGGACCAATGGCTGGATCAATGAAAGAAATGACAAAAACGAGCTCGGGAACATTTTCCCAAAAGGATTTATTACAGCATGAGGAAAAATTTGTGGCAAGTGATATGAGTTTTTTTGTTGTGTGTCGTAAGAGATACGCAAGAATGTGACGGTGCGACAATAAAACAACAACTTTACAAAAGCAACACAGGAGCAGAGTTATTTCCCGACATATCTTCGGCAATCGGTAACTTAAGCGAGGACAGATGCCAGGACACACAGCAGCACACACGCACTACACACTACACACACACACCACACCACACACAGCACACAGACACACACGTACGATCACGACGACACATACACGAGCCAACTCATGTGAAGAAGTTCAATTGAGAAGAAAAGAGAGGAGATATGCTAACGTCTGAGCCTGGCCAGCACACGGCCCAGCCGTGATGCTGGAACGCCTTACTTACATCCAGCAAGCCATAGCTGAGCTGCAGAATCGTCTCGCTCCGACACCATGATACGAATCGCCCTGCACTGAACTCCCGGACCGGTCCCACGCGACCGGCTGAGGTCGCATCGATCCTGCATGCCCGCCCGGCACCCCTGGCGAGCCGCGTTAGCGTTGGTCACTGTGCTTGCTTTGTCTCGCGTCATGCATCCCAAGCGCCGGGCCATACAGCATCGCCTCTTATTGGCAGCAGCTTCGCCGGTCGGAGGGGCAAGAAGATATAATATATTCTCTATATTAAAATAAATATATAGTTGTTGTGGTTCTGCAAAACCGTGAGCCCTCAAGCAATGTTACCCAACATGCGGTGATCCCCAGGGAGTTATTTTGTTAGTCTTCGTGCAGTCACATCTTCCCTTCATGTCTAGTGGTTAACGGGGTGGGTGCATTGTGTGGGTCTAATAGCGAGGTCTAATAACTACACCTCTATCTTCTATTCTGATTTCCATTTCAA
>CM068952.1:149732942-149756436 GCA_035128595.1 Eptatretus atami
TGGGATCTCCTCAGCGACCGTCAATGAAAGGACATGGTCAATCTCTTTGCCAGCACGCCAGCGTATTGGAATACCAAGTCCAGCGATGGCTTGTGGCGGCGCGTGACAACCATGAAACCAGCCACCCTAATCCATGACTTCTTGCCAAAGTCAAGGAACTTAGTGCTATTCTTGGTTCATATTCCTGACCGGACAACAAATCATAACCAATCCCTATCAGTTCCGTCGATGCATTGAATCCGCCAAGGACTAGAAGTGTATCTTGTCGGGGCACTGCTCACCCACAGAACTCCGAGGTGGCCGTAGAATGGCGTCCTTCACGGTGAGCATCACTCGCCTACAGTCGGAAGACATAACAGAGGACAGGGAAATGACACCTAAGGAGTGACGAGATCCTTAATCTCATATAATACGCTCGTTAGGACCGGGTGTTACCTCAATTATCATTGGGGTTCAGCTTATTGGACACAGACCACAGCAACTCCTTATGGGTATGGCAACCATCAGAGCGACAGACCAATTAGTAGGTGTAACCACCCACCATTATCTCGCCGCAATCCGGTCTCACGAACCTCAGAGAGAGCTGCAAATCCCGATGTCCAAACGCTTGAGCTCAGATGGACAAACAGAGACAGGTGATCATCCTCTCTTAGGATAGGACATTCCAGGCACCCACCAGGGACCGCCTCAGTTAACCCAAGGAGACCGCCGTCTGCGTGCGACGACACCTCACGGCACCACTCCGACACACCTCTCCCGCAATCTGACCCAGGGATGTTTACCCCGTGGTTTTCCCTCCTTATCACTCAAAGATGGGGTCCCAAGCTTTGCCCCACATCCACGTTCATCCGGTGAGCTTGCCCTGCCGAAGGGAAGCTTGCACAGGGAGGTACTCCCACGGAGTGGGTTTTTTCAGATTTTTTTGCGTTTTTGTGTTTTTGCGCGAATGAAAGGATTACGGGGGCGGAGTGCAAATCCTTGCGACCCCCTTCCTAATAAAAAAAAAGTAACCAACTGCACGAGGACGTCCGCAGACACAGTTGGGCACTAGATCTGGATTGGCCGTTGGCCACAAGGAGCTCCTCCGCCCTTTGACGGGTTTTGTTTTTTAATCCTGCTGGAGTGTCATATCCAAAACAACCCTCCTCACAGAAAACCTGGTAGGGGAGAACGGTTCAGTCGCCGACAACCGACGGTTGGCCGGAGTGCAATTGAGGAATCCTTTCCACATTGAGAACTCTGCTGCGAATCAGATTATGAAAGACTGGCTGTTCACTGACACTTCCCATCCAACTATGACAGAGCTTAAGCAAATCTGCAGGAAGAATGAGAAAATCCCCAAATCCAGATATCAAGCTGATACAGCCAATACCCAAGAAGACTTTAAGCTGTAATTGCTGCTCAGACACTTCACAAAAGTATTGACCAGGGGTGTTTATTTTGGCATAAGACATTTAGCTTTTCATTTTTAAATTAATTTGTAAAAAATTCCTTAAAACATGTTTCACTTTGTCATTTTGGGGTATTTGTGTTAGATCGATGACAAAAAATTTTAATTTAATCCATTTAAATTCAGGCTGGAACCGCAAACAAATGTGAAAAAAGGTCGAGGGGCGGTGAGTACTTTCTGAAGGCACTGTACTCGTATATCAACCAGGAATACAGGTGGGAAACAATTTGGGACTTCAGTTTCATTCTGCATTTCTTTAATAGCCGTAATATCTCCCCCTGGCAGCCATACAAAAGACAAGTGTGAAACGTTCATGGATACACGGCATGACATCATGGATAATTTTGACTGGACGATGGGATTCACTGACGCCAGGGGTTTTGTATTACATCATTTTTCAAACATCACCACAATTCCGAACTTCGTTCGGTTGTACCCAAATTTCAGCAAAGGTTTCTACAACGCTCAATCGACACCGCAAGTTCAACAAGATCAAAGCGAGTGGGAAAGCCAGATCTTACCATTGCCATATTTTCCTTATAATTTTACATGGGGTTTTACACAGCCGCTTACAGGTGAGATTAACAACTTTGGAATTTGTATCTGTTTGTCAATTTACAATTCGAAACGAAGCTTTTAACTGTAAAGTTCATAAAGACTACTAACTGCATGAGAGCAAAGTTGGTGGACATTTCTGATGTTAGCCTTCATTGGTGTTTGGCTTTTAACGTTAGCCCCATGTTAAGTTTTCTATTATGTATTCAGCCTTAGACCCTTAATTTGCTGTATTGAAGGGCTTGTATGCCCAAATGCATTTGTTCCAACAAAGGTTTAAACCCAGAAATGCCAGCTTCACTTTGATTTTATCATGAGTGGTTGCGTAATTAGTCATCCCGCACAGGCGGAGACAGGGTTTTGCACATCACTTCTGTGGTCTGGTCTGTCGAGGCCGTCAAACTTTTTTTACCCTTTGTCTTTTTCCATCTTCTCATAATAAAGCTTTTGTTGAAAATTTCGATGAAAAATCAAATAACAATTGTTGTAAAATAATTTCATTTTTTTATTTAGCGCTCCATTAAGCCCACTGGGCTGTAGTACTATTGTTTACCCTTGTTCCGAAGGATTCGGAGGGCTTATTGCATTTGGGGTTCTGTCTTGTTTGTTTTTCTGTGTATTGTCTGTTGTTTGTCTGCACAAAACTTTCGTGTTTTTCTCTGCAAACGCTTGTCGGATTAAGACGAAATTTTCACCATGGTCGACACTAATGAGAATGTTTCATGTATTCTAACGTCGTAGGTTGTGGTTGTGGCAGCATATTGGAAAACGGAAAACTTTGACCTCTGTCATCCGACCACACTAAGAAATAATTGAAGCTGGCACATACAAACGTACTCTTCATGGTGGTGAGTTATTTTTATGACATCATGTTTGCCCTCGTTATGATGTCTCAAATTACATATGTGAACGCCACATCTTTGATGAGTATGAGAAATTTTGAGGATTCATTCTAGGGCAAATGGGGGGGGGTTCACAGAAAAACAATTATTTCATGACCTCTATCGGTCACGTGATTCAGCATCCTTATATGTTTACTAAAAAATTCTCTAAGTGGCTTGACAAATCGAGTGGAAACTTATACACTATGACCGCCTGTCCTTGAGGAACAAAAGGTTCACCACAATGATGATTCATTGGACATGGTTTGGCCGTCATTTTTGGATTCTTCTAAAACCATAAAAATCTTCCCAGAATGCTGGGACAATCGAGGGGCGAACTTCACACCACGTGTTCCCCAAGCAAATGGGTGTTACAGGGTGACATAGCAACACTCCTCAGGGGAAGAGTGTGGGTATTTTTATCATGTCATCGGTGCTTGCCTTCATTACTGACATCTAAGCAAATGTAGATGCTACATTGCATCAGCTTATAAATAATTTTGAGGGTTTCATTTAGGATAAAATGGTCCACAAATTTTTTTGATGATGTCATCGGTTATGTTGATTCGGCAGCCTTTATTTTTTTTTTAACCTTCAAAAATCTTCTCTGAAATGGCTAAAAGATCAGGTCGAAACGTTACACATTATGACCGCCTTCCATGAGGAACAAAAGAGTCACATATACATCATCGGTCACATGGTATTGGGCAGCCTATTGGATTTACCTCTACCGAAAAATTCTATTAAAAATACACCACTCCAAAAGAAGTCCTGGCAAGGGTTTGGAAGCTCTGAATTGTTGTCTCTCTTGTTTTTGTTGTTCGTTATTATTCTTCATCCCTTTTTGGGTTTTTTTTTTGCTCGTTATTTCTTAAATTTTTATTCCTTCAGCAACCTTGTTCCGATTTTGAAACAAATTTTGAGGGGAAGACACCCCCCCTCCCCATTGGAGATTGGTTAATGATAATTTTGAGTCTCGGTCATGTAGTTATGCAGCCATTCTTGGATTAAATGAAAAAAAAAATTTATGTCTGAAACCGCTGAATGGGACAATTTGAACTTAGCCACATCACATTCAACTGCACAATGGAGGAATGAGGACCTTGTAATGATGATGTCAAGAGTTGAAGTGGTGAGCAGCCAAAATTGACTTTACTTGATATCCTTGTTTTCTAAAATCTGAATTCAAAACATGAATCTATGACCAAATAAAAATAATTATTAAATTTATGATGTCCCCATCACGCTGCTTTGGCACCATAATGTATTTTTTGTTTTTTTTTTTGTTAAGGAAAAACAATCCTCTTTCTCCAGACCCTTTACAGATCAAAGTGAAACTGCCACCCAATGATTCGACTAGCATGCTGAATAAAGTTTTGATGACGTATTGGACATCATCGGTACATGGTTCTGGCCAGACATTTGGATTTTATCGTAAACTTGGATTTACCATGGAGGACAGGGCCAAAAATTATATGGCACGATAATCTCAAAAAAAGTTGTTGCGAATTGACGAAACTCGTGGACACATTGGGTATGTGACGAGGAAAATGATTCAATTTTGCCGAAGATTTGATCCACTCGGGATCTTTCAAAATTTAGCTCACCTGGAATGTAGTTTCCAGGGAGCTTTATGGGATATGTGGTCATCCGTCCATCGTTTGTCCACAAATACTTTGCACTTCTTCTTCTGAAACTACACATTTGACAATTTAAAGTGGAAACTTTTCACAACGTTCATCTACAGTGTATGTTACCAGAGATTTGTTCATGTTTTCGCATTGAAAAAATTCGGGCCTTAAGTTGTTTCAGGGGTTTGTCCCCCCCAATAAATAGGTATTTGCTTTCTTCTCAGAAAACTACACATGCTGTCTGATGAAATTGACCACAACCTTCATCCACCTGTGATGGCCAAAGTTTGATTCACGGCATTAAAAAATAATCGGGTGTCTGATGGTGTTTACAGAGGGAGTTTTACAGGACATTTTGCCCCCTCCTAAAGAAGTATTTGCTAATTTTTCTCAGAAACTCCACATACAATTCTTGATGAACTTCACAAACAAATTTATCAACCCATTGATGTACTGTACCTCATAGAGATGGTGACATGAGATATTAACTCGTGAGTCCATCTTACTATTGAGCCCGTGAGAAAGTCTAATGAGGAGTGGTGGTGTTACCCCCAAAATACGGTATTCTCTTCTATGGTAGACTACAACCCTAACACGAATGTCGATGATACGGTTCTGACCACTCACCCATTATCTTCCACTGTGAAATGTGTGTTGTAGCCATATAAAGGTTTTGCTGATTGACAGAATATGCAGTCAAAAAAATCGTACACTCCTCTGGTGATGGGTTATAGGGAGGAGGGTTTGCACCCCAAAAAAATAAAGAGTATTTTGCACTTTTCCGCCTTTTCTCGACTAACTTACAAATCACACATTTCGTAGCTCGCCCCTCTGAGCCTTACGATACCTTTTTATTCACCTTGAATTAGGACACTTTGTATCAAGTTTGTTCCGTAACTCACGTGGTCTTATTAAAAAAGAAACATCCATAGGTAGTTGTCCCTATCTCGGCATTACTTATTGTGGGTCATCCCGTGCGTACCGGTGGTTACCGCTGTTATCATTATACCAGTACGACCAGGTGCAGCGCCCAGGGGTATTTGCTTCCTTGCTTTATGTGATCTTTTCACCATTTGAGTATAGGATTAAACATACATAGCACGATATCTCAAAACGGTATGGATACACTTTGGCCAAAAATTTCAGTGGACAGGTTGGATGTTTGTTAAGGACTAATGATTTGATTGTGTTGAAGTCAGATTCGGTTGGGTGGAGTTAATGCGCTCTACCTTACCCTTCTCGGTATTAGCGCATCTTGTTTTGATTCGCCGTTTATTTTAATTTTTTTTTCTCGTCATGTAGTTTAAGTAGCAGTCGTTCTATCTCCTCAATACAAAATCTTATTATTGTGTTTTCCTCATTCTGAAGTCTCATATTTGTAAAGCTCCTCAATGGCTCACTAGTCTGTTCTGTTTTATTGCACTTGCTTCTCTGTAAAGCTGTACAAAATAATTGTTATTTTCGATAGATATATTGGCATCTTTCGTGAGCTTTTTCATTGTCATGAAGTCAAGTGGATAGCTCTACCTGGACTTGTTCCAGCCACAAAATTCTCACACTCGACACTCAAACTTGGGGGTTTTCCTCTGTTTGTTCTAATGGGATAACTTTTATCTAGTTTGTCACACTCATCCAAACCTATTGCTTTATCTTAAAATATTATTTATGCTCATCCAGATTGAAGGTGGCTGGGATGAAGATGAGCAAGCGGCGTCAGCATTTTTGGGGACAATTACTTGAAAGTCCTGCGACCAATTATCCAAGAGGTGGAGGGAGATGGCAACAATTGCCTGTGATAGCTCCACCCTCCGATCGTGATGTAAGAATTGATCAAAATGCTCAATGTTTTACTTTCCTATATGCTTCTTGTCATGGTCACGGATACTTGCAACTGGGAAAAATTCGGTATCAACGGTGTGGTGTGGGCATTATTAATATCGTCGTGCTTTGATGGTCTGGCAGATGCAGGCATTGACCTGTTTCTCACACTTACCACTGGGATCTACCATATGTACGTATCAAATACCATTTTATTTGGTGCTTCTGTTATTGCTTACCAATTTTGCATAACTTGAGATGCTAACTGTGTGGGAGTAGATTAGGCATTCTTTGCAGTTTTTCTACACAGGCTTGTTGATGCTGTTTATTGTTTTCAATTTCTGCATTATTTTTGATGACAACGTTTTGACTGCATAATTTGCCCACAATTTGTATAGCACACCATTTACATTTGTTATTGATCACATTAATATACTGTAGACAGTCGCCTATCTATTTTGCAAATGTATATTATAATATATATATATATATATTATATTATATATATATATATATCCCAGTGGTCTGGTTTCCTGTTATATGTGTCATTTTTACTTTCCTCACTGCAGGAATTGCCAACATTTGTGGATGGGAAGTTGTTCTAGTTACAGTGAATTCTTTGAGGAGTTATGCCTTCACTCGTTCCAATGTGTTTGGATACCGCTGTACGTATGGAACATCTATGACCCTTTCGCATTTGCCTGGCAGGGCGGCTATGGTGATGGCTCTTAGCACCTGGGGGTGTCTTGGGATCCTGGGTCTGTTCCTTACACGGCAGGTAAAACCCTCCTTCTGAGCCCGCAAGCCTATCGGGCTTATCACAGCTATTTTTCAACAGTCTAAGGAGGACTATTGGTGGTTTTTTGGGTCTGACTGGGGTTTCTCGAAGCATTTGATTCACTCATCCCCACAACATGTGACAGCGCAGAACGTTACATGGACTTCACATGGGCTGGTGAGCTTCCAAATTAGGAATTTTGCAAAGGGTTAAATCCACTGTCATCTGTGTCTGTAACAGCATTGCTTACATGGATAACTTGCACATTGATTGGTTTATTTCATGGAATGCACATGCTTGATGTTGCAAGCTTTCTCTGCATATTTGGTAGTTCTTACTTCGGCTTCAATGATGAGGATTACATTCAGTCAATGCACTATAAATCAGTTTTTAACAAGGAAAGTAATAAATAACAAAGCAGTGTTCGGGAAGGTTTACTTTTAAAACAAAAATCTGTCACATTATTTACTGAGTTAAATTGACTCAGAGTAATTCATTAACTTGATTAATACATTGTCAGTCTGTCCGTCACATTATCGCCGAGATTCTGTCATCTTGCGGAAATTGTGAATGAAAAGTTGCTCGTCTGTTATTTTAATTTCAACGGTGTGTGTGTGTGTGTGTGTGTGTGTTGTGTGTATATGGTACTATTTCTCAATGTTTGTGTTGTGTTTGTGTTGCTTGTGTACGTTCTTCTTTCCGGTGAACCAAGCACCTGGGGTCCAACGCATCTGATCAAGAATTTTTAAGCTACCTCCCACACCCCCACCCACCCCCCCCCCCAAAAAAATACAACATCTCAACGAAATTATCTTTATGTATGATTTGTGTAGTTATGAAAACTTCACTTGAACAAAAAAACGGCTGGGCCATTTGCAATGATTTTGATAAGTGATGTCCCACCATATTTCCGCAAGGACGTCAAGGTCCGCCAAACAACCCCTTCTGGGTAAACTAGCCAAAATCCCGAATCACTGCTCACCTTCACAATCTTTCATTCCTCTTTTTCCGCGCTTCAGCATTATTACTCCCACACTCTTGTTTCTATCCCATTCTATCCCTCCAGGCCTTCAACAGCTGTTCACCCCACCTCTTATTCTTCCCCATCCAAATCCTCGATCTTTTCTACCCCCGTTATCCACCCCTTAACCCCCTCCTTTCAAATTCCCTGCTTTCCTTCCTGAAGTCCCTGTAATGTCCATTTTCTTGTTACCCCGTTGTTTCCCTGCCCCTTCCCTTCTCCCTTCCACAGATCTCCTTAATATGTTCTCTGATTCCCCACTATTTTGTTCCTTCCCACTGCCCGCCCCTATGTCTCATGCCCCCCTTGCTGTGCATTTTGTGTTACTCTTCATTCGAGCCTCGACAATGCTAACAAAAAAAAATAGGTGACGGGGACACCAATTCAGCATAGTGATGGGGATACGCCATTATTCAAGTCCCATTGGCACCCAAACCCCACCCCACCCCAAGTTTTTTTTTATACATTACTTCTTTCACAGCTGAACATAGCATCTTCGAGGCCCCACCAACTCGAGGGAAATGTTTTTTGATGATGTTTGGTGTAAGAGCTCCACCTCTCTTCAGAATCTGGACAAGTTTAAAGCTGCCTAAGTTGGCCTTGATGTCTATTTTGAAGAGCTACAAAGGGGTCGGATAATGAGACGAGATGGGATGTCTGTGTAACAGTTAGGTTAGAGCTTTCCTCTTTCTTCCTCTCCATTCCCGACGGAGTCTGGTTAATGGGGGAATGAGTTGAAGATTGATGAATGAGGTGGTATGCGGGCTCGAATTTTATTAATAACTTAGACGACCCGTGACCCGTTGGGTTCCCGTTGTGACCACGCTGGTTTGATAAAAAAATCATTTCAAGAAAAAAAAAAAGAGTAGCTTCCAGGACGCTCAGCTGATCTGATCCAGTAAGGTGATTCTGGTTTGACAAGGCGTACAGAGGGGCGTGTTTCCCGGTAATCTCAAGTTGGATAAATATATAATAAGTTTCAAGGAAAGATTAGATAGGCTCCAGCGAACTATATACGCTTGAGGTTGTTTGCAAGATTCAATTCTCCCGAGAAGTTACTGACTGATCAGGGAATTGTTTTTTATAATTTTTTTCGTTGCCCGATTTTTAACGAATTTGATACTGCACACCGCAGGAGCAATGGTGAGTAATGTGGCGAAATTTTTTTTTGAGCTATCGTGTACCGTTTTTGGCTTGTGTTTCAGGAACTACATTACATTACATACTAGTACATAATACATACAGATGAGGTTTGATAATATATAGATGAGGATGAATGCGATCATGTGAAGGTGGGGGATGTGTGATGAATGAGATGAGGCACCCCCTTCCTCACCCCCTGTGGAGAGACTCCCTGCTTCTTGTTTGTGAGAGGGAGATAGTGGGTTCAGCTGTTTTGGAACATGGATGCCGTTCTGGTGGCTTGGAAGAGGAAGTTTTTTTATGCAAAGGTCACGAGTTGTGTTAGTGGCTGGGCATGTGCTTCATGGTTGTGTTTGGCCAGCTTGCAGAAGGGCACCCGAGCGTTGGAGCGCACTGCCTGGAATAGGCCATGGGCCCTTGAGGGGCGTCCTGATTTCTGGGGCCTGGGTACCCTGGAATAGACTGAGGCGCCACGGCCAGGAGGTGCGCAGGAGGCAAGCCAGAGGAGTGCTTCCCCCCAATTTGCTGAGGAGCGTTTTAAGCTCCACGGTGGCCCCAACATCCGGGGAGGGTGCCCATGTGGTTCAGGTGGGAGCTGCAGAGGAAGCCACACAACAAGCCACGGATTGTTGCAAAGGCCAGAAGAAAATTTTAGGGCAGGCCCAAAACTTGGTAGGCACCAGAGTGGAGCCGGAGCAGACATTTGGTGAAATAGATCATTGTAGAGGGGGGTTTAAATTTAGATGAAATGGTTTTTGAAAAATTTAGGATAGTAAGAGGTCCATCTCTTTCATATGTATAAGGATGTCCTTTTCTCGAGAAAAATAAACTGAGGAATGCGGCCAAAGGTTCATTGGCCAGCATGAGTTAAATGCAGCACAACTTCCTTTGTGGTGAAATAATATCTACTTTCTCAAACAATAACTCCATTCGGAAAGCAATATATCAATGTGCTCTAGGTAGTTTTAGGAGTGGCTGAGGTTTTGATTGAACGCAAACTGGGATTACACCCACATTGATGTCATTTTTCTCTCAGGTCGATGCCAATTTGCATACCGGTTTTGCTCTCGGCCCTTGTCCATCAAGTAATAGGAACAATGAGATATGTTTGCACACATGCATGGAAAGTTTAAATCATATTTCTAGCGAAGAAATTTGGGCAAATAATTATACATATATATGTATATATAATATAAATAAGTATATATAAATATATTTTATTTATATATACATGTTTTTATATACACACATATATATTGGTAAATTTATTAATAAAAATTACCATAAATATTTTCATAAAGGGTCTTTATATAATAGTAATATATATAAATATATAATAATAATATTATTATTATATATATGAATAAAGAAAGAAAGAAATATATATTATAATATATATATATTTATTTATATATATATATATATTATATTGTTGCGGGCCCAGGGGGTCGGGTGAAGAGACTTTGGGGGGGGGGGGGGAAGCTATCTCGGGTTCCCCAGACTCCCCGGAATCGCAAGGCGTTGCACGCGGGGGAGATAACTCCTGACGTGGGCGGTCGCAACTGACCATGAATGCCAATAACTTCCACCACCTTGATTTTCAGGTCCTCGTCTACAGTTTATCAGGTTTTACCTTAAATAATCACGTGATCTAATTACCGGGGGACACGCCCCTTCAGTAGGCCTTGTCCGACTGGTCACTTTACCAGATCAGATGCTGCGAGCAGGACACTAGCCAAGGACGAATCGGCTTAAAATTAACGGATCTGTTGGGTATAAAGTCCCGGCTCGGCTGGATCGGACCATGCTGAGATCAATGAAGACAAGACAAAAACGAGTGGACATTTCCACAAGGTTTATTACGGCATGTGAGGAAAATATGTGGCGAGTGATGTAGTTTTTTGGTGTGTGTCGGTCTTAGGATAAGCATGAATGTGGGGTGCGACAATAAAACAAGCACTACAAAGCAGACACGAGCAGAGTTATTCCCGACATATTCTTCGGCAATTTAACTTAGCGGAGGGAAAGTGCCATGACACACACACGACACACACACACAAACACACACACCACAACCCACACACAACACACACACACACAACACACCACACACAACATCCCATATGAAGAAGTTAATTGAGAAGAAAAAGGAGGGAGATGGGCTACGGTCTGAGCCTGGCCAGCACACGCCGCCCAGCCGTGATGGCTGAAGCGTGCCTTACTTTACATCAGCAGCCATAGCGCGCTGCAGGAATCGTCTCGCTCGAACACCATGATAACGAAATCGCCCTGCACTGAACTTCCGGAACCGTGTCCGCGACGGCGCTGAGGGTCGCATCGATCCTGCATTGCCCGCCCTGGGCACCCTGGCGGACCCGCGTGTTATTGCGTTGGATCACTGTGCTTGCATTTGTCCGTACGTCATGCATCCCAGCGATCCGGGCCGATACAGCATGCCTCTTATTGGCAGCAGCTTCGCCGGTCGGGAGGCAAGAAGATATATATATATATATTCTCTTTATTATAAATAAATACTATATTGTTGTGGTTTCTGCCAAAAAACGCATGCCTCTAAGGCAATGTTACCCAAACATCCGCGGTGATCCCCAGGGAGTTACTTTGTTAGTCTTCGTGCAGGTCAACATTTTCCCTTTCATGTCTATGTGGTTAAACGGGGGTGGGTGCATTGTGGTGGTCTAATAGCGAGGTCTATAACACACCTCTATCTTCTATTTCTGATTTCCATTTCAACCCTTTCCCTTTGTATCCATGGTTACAATTCAATCAAGCAGCGAGCACAACACCACACCAAGATATGATACAGACCCAAGCAGTCACCTGTGAAGGACATCACAAACACAAACAAGACGCTGTACCAGCGCGCACATTGGCGCGTCCTTTCATTCAAATGTGCGTTGCCAATTACAATGCCGTCTCACCTTGCTGCACCAAAACTCACCCACTCGACCACCAACACTCTTCCACGCACGTTGACAAAAATCCATTTCCCACGCCTCCTCAGCACCTCCGTGTCGTACAATTGCCACCCAAAACAGAGGGGCGTGCTGCAACGGCCCAGGCCACTCGACGCATGACAGTGGGACAAGGCCAAGCACGTTACTGCGCACAACCGCACTCACTGTGGGTGCCCGAATGGGCGCCGGGACCGACCGACCCTCGTGCAAGGTCGCCAGACATGCAGGTGGCAAGGGCAGCGAGGGACAGGGGTGTGGGGGGAGAGGGGGCGGTCCGGATGTGCGAATGAGGACTAGGGAGGCAGCTATTGACCACGTGGCCAATAGGAAGGCATTCGGGATCACGGCGTGTCGCTTCGGGTTCGTTCACCCCACCCTTCGCCCGCGAGCTTATAAAGGCAGATCATAAAGCATCCCCCTCTTTTTTTGGCCTGGCTGCATCGCCCTCTCCTTTGCCTCTCTGCACTCCACTCTCTGTCACTGCCTCCTCGCTTGTCTGCTGTCGCTGCGCTTGCATTTCGTCGGGTGGTGTGTGACAGACGTTCTTCTGAGGCCAGTGCGGAGCACACCGTTTCCCCGAGCGCCCGGCAAAGTGATTAGTAGGCGAGATACCGCGGCGACTCTTGAGGGAGGATTTCAAGCAGTAGCGTTCCACAGAGGGTACATGCTCACTCACAGACTAATGAACGACTAGGCGAGGCATCTTTTATGTTACGCATTTTCTCTCCTCTCTCTCTTTTCACCCGTCTATCTCATCCTCTACTGGACGCACAAAAGCGCATCATTACAAGCCATTCGCAATTCACAGTTTCGGTCTGCCACTGACACCACACCCCCATATGCACCAACCACCCACACCTCCCACCTCCAACACCTTAAACACCAGTATTATTTCCCTCATTACCTCCCCAAACGCATTATTGGGTTGCGTTGGTCAGCCAATGCGCCAGGTATTGCGGATGCCGTTAGTCCTCATCTGCTCCTTTCTTATCCAGGCTATCTAATCTTCCGTGTGTGTGTGTGCTGTGTGTGTGTGTGTGTGTGTGTGTTGTGTGAATGTGATGGCGCCTGTCGTAGCATAAGTTAAGATTTTCGAAGTTCTAACAGGATAAGTCTGCTCTGTGTCTGCATTTATAAATTTGCTTGCCTTTTGTCGTCCACACAACTCTTTGCTATCCCTTGCTGTACATCAATAACAACCAATTTACTGTGCTACATACATTTCCTTCGCTTGAGTGTAAATAAATGCGTTGCCGTAGAAATGATCGAGGCATTTTCATCTTTTCCTTCATTGGTCCAGCATGGGCCGTCATCATAGCAGAGCCGAGAGTTAGTCCTCACTGATCTGTGTTTCCTAGCCACGTACATCCTTGGACGGCAGTTATGCTCAGCTGCATCTGATCAGTAAGTGATCCGGTTTGAACAAGGGTACAGAGGGCGTGTCCCGGTAATTAGTCACGTGACCATTACTGTAACGGTATTCATTAGAAGGAGGACCCTAAGTCACGTGTTGAGTTATTGGCATTAATGGTCGATTAGCGACCTGCTGCGTCAGGGAGTTATCCGTGTGTGCGCGCCTGCGATTCCGGAAGAGTCTGGTTGGGAACTCGAGGGGGACCCCCCCCCCCCCACCACCGAGGGTGTCTTGCCCCTGACCCCGAGTCCGCAGCAATATATATCTACATCTATCTATATATACTATATTATATATATGTATATGTCCATAACCTATTACCATTACAGGGGTTTCCTTCTTTTCTTGGAGTAGGAGGTACCATTAAAAGTAGCAGGTTGCCATCACCGAGCAAAGCGAGGCGCAGCTGTTATGGCCGGGTCCAGGGCCCGCTTAGGGCCCTGGAAGCCGGAAGATCCTAGATGGCTGGAGATGCATTCTAGCACGATTTCTGACATGAAATAGTTCTCATATTATCATGCTGTTGTGGGTGGAAAATCCACCAAACAAAGTGGTTAGGCCTGTACTGCATGTAGTTGCATTACATAATGACTGACTGACTGGTTGACTTGAAATTCAGCTATACTGTATAGTTAGTTCAGCAGCTTTTAGGACAGGTTCATTAATTTAAGGCCATGGTTTAGGGCACACCAAGGTGTTCTGGAAGATGGAGTAGCTAAGCACTTTTAAAGAGAGGCATTTTAGCAACATATTGGGCCATACCTTAGTTTTAATAGGGAGTTGATACTGCACATGGTGGAGTACAGTGAGCAATCTGAAGTCAGTGTGTGACATAATAATTGTGCAGATGAACTAGCATTCATTAAGAAACCATATTCCATTTCTCAGATTCAAACAGGGGATGTAGAGATTTCGTGGTGACAAAAAAATAATAAAATCGAAAAATTGGCGCTGGAGTAAGTAGGCGGCGACCTTTGAAATTTTTCTCTGAGTAGACGGCTGCGGGTCGCCGGTAACCGGCTTCTAAGGAAACCCTGCAAATATAATGTATCATTTTAAGGACAAGTCTGACAGGTAATTCTCTAATCCTGATGTACCTTACTCCGTTACAGAGGTTCAGTGCTTGTGAAGCAGTTTCTTGGCAAGGGTTATACTGGGTGGTTTGCTATTGCCTTCCGAGCATAGTTGGGTAGGAATTGGATTTATTCAGGATGCTGGCGATAGTCGCTGACTCATCGAAAAGGCGCCCTGGGATCTTTAACGTCCAGCAACTAATACTGGCAGATGGAATGGCCAATTTATGTGCCATCTGATGGACGGCACACACATTGGTGAACACCCGGATGGCCGTTTATAGCTGTGTCAGAATTAAACCCAGTTAGACAGGTTAGAGGCAAGTGTATTCTTCTGGGCCATCCTGCCAGCCCAAATTGATTTGATTTACTTAGTTAGGGAATTTTAGCAAATGTATTGACCATCTGTTGAAAAATAATGCTTACAAAAAATTTCTTCACTAACGTATTCATCTAGGTGTCTACTAACACTATCAATTAGTGCAACCCAATTTCCTAAATCCTTGTGGAAAATTCTGGGGAGCCAATCAAAGTTCGGGTGCTCAGAGGGCCTGCGCGAAAAAATTGAAAAATATACATTTGAACTTGTGCAGGACTCGGTAAACGCGCAACTTACCAGGGTTTCATTCCAATGTTCCAACGTTGATGCCTTCATCACAGAGTATGCAAACATCACGGTAGATAAGATGCGCTGATGGTGTTTGGGAAGTGGAGCTGGAGCCAGGTGAGGTACTTTGCCCAGATGATATCCGGCGTTTTTTCGTCCTGTCTGAGCATCGGCCTCCTCATCTTGTTCTATGGAAATAAATTATTGTTTAGAAAGCAAGTTGGAGATTATTATGTCGTTTTTATTTGCAATGCTACTTCCTTTGAATGATGATAAAAAACTATTAGCTGTTTCAGTGCAGTGGATATACTTCTCGACGACTGTAACAACTCCGTTTTACAATCACATGTATCTCAACTTGCTGTCTTCTCCGTTGTTCCAGTCCTCATTAGTCTCCCGATCAACGCCGCATCGCCCACAAGCTCAGAATGTGATAAGATCCGTGGGTGGACTTATTGGAGACTTTTTGAGAGCGTATGCTTTTCAATCCGCGAACCACCACAGATGAAACACCTCAAGCCAGGTTCAGTCACATCCTTGTCCATACTGTCCTAAAAAATAAGCCATTTTTTTGTAAACAACAGACAGGACATGAAATTTGCCACAAACAGACAGTACACACATACAGTGATGTGTTTTAACATTATAGGTCCACTCTACGTTGAATAATTAACTTCTATTGAGTCCGGTACACAAATTTATAGCAAAAGCTCTTAGCTAACGTCAGCTAACACAGACAATTCTACTGAGCATGTGTACAAGTTAACCACAATATAGCAGTGTTCGAAATGTTTGTATGCTGGTTTCAGCACAATTTGAACAATCTGAATCAATTGAGCCAAATTACCGCAAAACACACTCCGAGATATCTAAAAATGTATCAATATCAATATTTTACGCAGGGGATTCATTTTTCCTCAAATCTAATGTTGGAATCAATTCAGCACCCAAAAAACCCCTACTTAGACATCCCACAAGTCAATATTGGCAAAAGTTAATTTTTCCGATTTTTCGCGCAGGCCCTCTGAGCCACCCGAACTTGATTGGCTCCCCAGAATTTTCCACAAGTATTGGGTTGCACTAATTGATAGGTGTTAGTAGACACCTAATGAATACGTTAGTGAAGAAATTTTTTGTAAGCAATTTTTTCACAGATGGTCAATTACAATTTGCTAAATTCCCTAACTAACTCAATAGATGCAAAGAAAGACACAAAGGTGGGTTTGATCAACAAAGGCTGAGGAATAACTCGTACATTTTTTCAAATCGAATCTGTGACATTTTTGTGGTATCCATACCTTTAGTAAAAGTAAATTTCTGAAACTGTTTGAGGAGCAAAAACTATTTTTGAGATGATTATGGAAATATCTCTGACAGGACGGTGCATGGGTAGCACACTTACCTTTGACCTGCCTGGTCTGGGTTTGATTTTCAACCAGACTATAAACCATTGTGTTTTTTATGAAGAGTAGGTGTATTATTGCCAAAAATGTGGAAATTCAAAATTCCTACTCTGACTATACCTCGGAAGGTAACAGTAAACCACCCGTGGTAATCCTTGCAATGTGGCTGCTTGCAGCAATTAAACGGAGACTCGCAGCTTCACAAGATAAAACAACCCCCCCCCCCCTCCGTTTTTCGATACTACCCTTACACACCAGTCAGGTGCTCTTCTCCCCCAAACCCATGCAAATATTATATGTGTATGTATATATAATATATATATTATATATATATACATGTATATATATTTTATATATATATAGATATAGATATATATATGATATAGATATACTATGTACAATAAATAAATACTTATTATATTAAGTTATGGATTTCAAAATCGGTAATCGACGAAATGCATACAAACATTTAGGTCCTCAGACAGTTTATTTCGCAAAATGCATGTCCAGCATAGACCCATCCCATGCCTGGTGGATTCTAACTTTGAGCGTTGGAGAAGGGTAGAGAACAGATTCCTTTCTTATGGGATGCCTTTTTCTCTTTACTAGACCACATTCATGCACCGTGAGATAGCCGTTAGCCCAACGGAGCTCGTCTACCCTTTCCATCAGACACATTGGCTTGGAGTGGGACGATTTATTTACACCTTGGACTGACAGGACATTTGATTAAGCACACTGCGGGCTTTTCTGAGCAGTATTCTGACGTCTCAAATACGGCTGAGGATCATTACCTCACCACCTATTTTCCATTGAGTTTGACACCCACCTCTTTCACCGCCGTTGGCATCCACCTTTTCCATCGACGTTTGGCAGCTCTGTGGATGCGGCTGGCTCTTGTTCGTGTCGGGTGAAGGAGAGGTGATGGTTGTTGTTTGACGTTTTATGAGCGCTTCACGTTTTCGCTCGTAATTCTGGCAAATGGCTGCTTTCTGCCGTTCGTCCAGCACCACAAACATGGCATTGTAAGCCAGGCCTGTGCTGAATTGGGTGCATCTCGCTCTTGGTAAGGAAGGAATGATCATGAGGCTGATGGTTGGTCACGTGCAGCAATTCCGCAATAGCAAGGTGGTCTGCTTGAGCTCCACCCAGACAGGCAGCCTATAAAAAGGATGAAGAGGACCATTTTTCTGACAGTTGTGTGACAGCTGGTGACGGTTATTTTCAGCTCCGTCAGTTCCAGTCAGACGGTTGTGAGCTGGCAACAGTTGTTTTGTGACAGTTGGTGACGGCCTTGCTGCCTTGCAGCTCTGATGGCTCGACCGCTGGTGGCAGCCTTACAGCTCCTCACAGCACCTCACAACGCCTCACAGTTCTCACAGCGCCTCAGTGCCTCACAGCTCCTCACAGCTCCTTACAGCTGTCCGTTGGTTGTGGCTCCTCATGGCTCCTGATGGTGGGTGATGTTGGACCGTTCCGCTGGTTCTGCTCGAGACCAGCTCTTGCATACCTTTCTTGGCGTCCTGGTTCCTGGGTGATGCCGTGACGTCGATTGGTGTTCAGGCCTGTTTGCAGGTGGGTGCATGGCAAGGCAGGCATTGCAACGGACCAAGGCAACGCTCACACATTTCGGGACATTTTATTTGACGCCAGCGGACGACTTCTACCTTGGGAAGCGAGACCGGATTTCTCTTCTCTCTGAATGATCTGCTGGGTACCCTTGCTCATGTTTATATCATTAGTAAGGCATAGTGATAAGCATTCTGCTCTTGTCTGTTTTCCATCAATTCCTGATTTATTCTTTATTGCTTGAGATTATTTTGATTGATTTGCATTCACCTATTTTCACCACAAAGAAATAAAAAGTTCTTCTGTTTATTTTTTTTCCTCATTAATAAATTCCTTGTTGACATTTCAACATGTCCATTCCTTGTCCTTTCCTTCCATTGATCAGTATTGTCCGAACCTAGATAAGACTGGGAGGTAATTACCAAACTAATCTAACCTGTCATAGTCGGCACGCATCAGCGGTAAATGCTCGGCCGCCCAAATTAAAATCTAATCAATATAAGTTGATGTATTGCCGAGGGTGCGCTCCCCTTCAGGAGCCACATGACCTCTAGTTATAATGGCAAAATTAGATGTGGACACTGGAACTCGTGGTTAACTGATTGCATTGTGTTGTAAAGCAACCACTGTACCATAAGGTAATTCGAGTAGAAACGGGATTAACCCCCTCATAATACACTTGATACCCGTGTGCGTAACAATATATATGATATATATATATATATATATATATATATATATATATATATATATATATATATATATATATAACATGGCAAAAATCTATTTGGGATTGATGTAAAATTATTTTGCCTCGACTTGTATGCTTCTGTCTAGTCCACCCCCAGATCTGTGGATGCATGACAATAAATTATTTCAACTGTTGCATTACTTCAATATTTTTACTGTCTATGTAACTTTGCCTCTTATTCAGGTTTGCACGATCCAATATTCCACGGTGATTATCCACGACGATGTTGAACAATAAATTTCAACCCCGAATCCTTAAATTGTCTCCCGACGAGAAAAAGCTCATTCATGGCACACACGACTTCCTCGCATTGCACATTTCACGGTGGGCCTACAATACCTGACGCTTGCGATACGTCTCGTGCACGGAAAAAGGAAACTACCGTGTGACCGGGCAGCAGAGGCAGTTTCTAATTGGATATGGCCAAAACTGGAGCTCCAAATCGAACCATTACACCACTTGTATACGTAAGCTGCTCAACTATACTGCCCAACGTTACCCTATGCTGGAAGTGTGTGTGGGTTGCTGCAAATGGCGCAGCACAGCGCAGCAACAATCTCACCGACTTTAGATGATGCGACAAGGATCCGTTATTTGAAGAAGTACACCAATGAGGTTTTGAAAGGTATGTTGGTGCAGTCCTCAAGAATAATTATTTTCCCCACCCCTCTGTTCCAACTACATCTACCCTTCGCTATATCTCTCATTCTTTCTCCATTTTTCACTCCTCCAAAACAGTCCCTGTCCTGTTGCCTTTTAATCACAATCTTTAAGTAAATCAGTTTATTTTTACCAGCCCGCTCATCTTTATCCTTATTCATAATTATTTCTGGTCATTTTAATTATACTAGTTACGTTAGGTATTAAAAATGTTCTTCGAATGAGATGCTCTGCATTTATAAATGCATTATTTATTTCCTTACGAGCAAAGAAACTATTTCTCTCACTTTTATGATTTATGATTTGTAATCAACCCCTCATTACCAGGGAGTCATTTCATGAAAACACATTTACATAGAGAATTTGCAAACATTTATAGAGACCTCTCCCTGGCACCTTCAACCACAGGGCTATGAAAATGTTTTACCAAATACTTTTGGCACACCCAAATACAACCACAAGTATTCAACTCATTCCATCCACTTGTTTCAGGATGAAGTCAAAAAAACAAACAAACAACACAGCAACAAAACAGTCTCAAATATACATAGTATATATTTCTATAAATAATATGATGTTTGTGTGTTTGATCTACTATCTATCATTACGGCAACAACCGTTGCACCTCGAGCCCCTAAGTTTTGGTGTAGTACTTCAGAATCTGGACAAGTTTTAAACTTCCACACATGCCTTGAAGGCCGTTTTGAGGCCATCAAAGGCTGCCTTAAAGTGTATATTGGATGTGGTCAGGCAGTGCTTCCGCCAGCCCACAGGCAAAAGGTACCACCAGGAGGCCAATAACTCCATAGATAGCTTTACAATGTCTAACACATCCTGAAACAATGTCTAACACATCCTAATTAAACCTGTTCATAGTCGCACGCATCAGCGGTAAATGCTCGGCCGCCCAAATTATATCTAATCATATAAGTTGATGTATTGCCGAGAGCGCGCTCCCATTCAGAATCCACGTGACTTCTATTAAATGGCAAATTAGATGGTGGACACTGAACTCGTGGTTAACTGATTGGCAGCCCGGCTCACCCAGCCGGCAGCTCAGAACCCCCCCCCCCCTACCCCTTTAGTGATATATACTTTAATGTTGATGCATTAAAAAAAATTAAACCTTCTCATTTGGACATTATGAGTCAGCAAGTAAAGTTAGCTAACCTTTAAATTGATTGCTCGAAGATATTTATTTTAAATGGAAATAAAATGTGGCACTATGGTTTTGATATCTGGGGAGATCAATTGGATGTACCTGGAATATTTATGTAGTTACCTTAACTATGCTCATTTCAGGCTGCCATTTGTGTATTACCTTGGATGCATGTTCGTAAAATGAATAAATGATCCAAACCTCATTCATCTCTCACATCCCTCCATCAGCTATACGTCTGGATGGTGTGAACGTTAAAGGGATACTTTGCCTGGACCCTGATGGACTGCTTTGAATGGCAGCTGTTACACTGAGCGCTACGGCTTCTTTGCAATCAACCACAGTGACCCAGAGCGCCTGCAATGCCCAAGAGTTCCATTGAAGCCTACAGACCATCATAACTGCAATGGTTTCGTTGATCCAAGCACTCGTAATCCCTGCCTGCATTTACGTACGACTTTGTTGGATGAGGAGTTGTCCAGCTATATATTGTAGATCAGCATAAATAGTCAAGTGGATTTTTCTAAGAAAAAAATGTCAGATTATGCTGGCTATCAATCAGAAATCGTTACAATGAAATGCAAACAAATTTATGAATGATGGGTCAATTTACAATGACTCACAAGCTCAAACGCATCCTTGTGTCCTTAATCTCGTTATTAATGGATCATCATCATATCACACCATTTGAAAGCCTTTATCCCTGAGCAGGGGTCAGCTTTTTGCGGGCTCCAATCATGTACCCTTTCTTTGGCAATGTTTTTATGGCCGATGCCTCCTTCCTGACACCACCCCTTTAGTCGCCTATCGACCCTGCAGGAATAATTACCAGTATACTGGTCCTCATTTGCCGACCTTCGGAAGGATGACAGGCTGATCAACCACCCTGATGCGTAACTCAGCGGCCAGTGGGGCTCGAATCCAGGACCCGAGGATCCCAAGCCACCGCCTTACCTACGAAGTCACACCAGGCTCATTCGGTTATTAATGGATAATCAACTCAAAATTTGTGTTGTTCGAATCATTTCATAGCCAATATTCAAAACGCGATTAGGTTTGTGGCAAGGGATGGTAAAAAATGTTTGAAAAATGCACAGAGTCGTTAAGCCTCAAAGGACGACATTCACTCTCATTAGGAGACTTAAGAAGAAATTATTGCGAAGAAAGCTTGTCACCATCAAATCGCAAGAACCTAAGTCAGTTGAACTTATTTAATTTCTTTCGTAATATAAATTGTTGTGGTGCAATATCGAGACACCAGCTTGTCACTCAGGGGATTAATCCCCGGTTGGCCGTCGGTAGAGCCCAGACCTGGGCACCGCTCACAATTAACGTATGGTCATGGTGTTTTTTTAAAACCACAACGCCACCCAGTAACCAGGTTCCAGTGTCTGCGGTCTAAATATTCCGTTTAACTAGAGGTCACGTGTTACCCTGGCGGGGAGCACGCCCTGCGGCAAAGCACCAATGTTATCTCGATTAGATTTTAATTAGGGGCGGCGAGCGTTTAAACCGCTGTGCGTAGCGACGATTTGTTGGTCAAATCTGTGGTATTTACCTCCCGTCTATCTAGGTTGGACATATTCTAGACAACTGTAAGGAAAAGACAAACTGGCAGTTGGAATCGACAAATAATTTATAGAATAAAAAATAAACTAAATAAAAAGAACTTATTTGTTGAGGTAAATAAGAAATTCAAAGCAAAATCAATCCAAATGCCAGAAAAAGAGACAAAGACGCAGATTGCTTATCGGGGGTGACTTACGTTATTACAGCTAAACGCAGACACAGGTAAACCCAGCATCTTCAGGGGGAGGGAGGGGGAGATCGTCTCGCCCTCACCAGAAAGTCGTCCGTGAAGCGAAAACGATCTAAAAATGCGTGCGTGTGTGTCACTCCCTCGCCAGCACCCAGCTTTAGCCGTGCACCCTCTCACGGGCAGCCTTGAATGGCAGTCGACATCTGGGGGCACCGAGAATCTCCGTTGCGGGTTTAGACCCTGGTGTTGTTTGGTTATCGACACCCAACCTCACTTGTGCGGCGCTGCTCACACCCACACGCCGCACATCAACGCTCGCTTGCCGAAGCACTGGAAGGCGAATTCGTTTCGTGCTAGTTAACAACCCGCTTCTTGGTCCGCTATGTTGCCCTTGATCTTTTCCTTCTGCTTTTCCTCCTCAGACTTTTTCTCGCTCAGAGAACGTCCCTCTTCGCATCTTTTTTAATATTCAGACTGTCTACTCACAAAACGTCTCTCTCACATAACGTAACCACACGCTTTCTCTCGCTCGTTTATATCCCTGGGCCGTCTTCACGGGATGCCGTCCGCCAAAGCTCACCTGCTCCACCGGCACGGTTCCATGACGACCGTGCGCTCATCCAAAAAGGGCGGGCCTCAGAGCTCGCGAAGATGTTTGCTGAGGAAAAATGAGGCGTGCTTCAGAGCTCGTGAAAGAAATGTTGTGAACGTGTCTGTCGTAAAGAGAAAAGCTCCCATATGAGAAGGGATTATTCCTTACCCTTCTCAACGCATCACATTTAAGATCCCATTAGACTGGGGCATGGGGCTATACTGAACAATGCATTTGAATGACTTTCAGACCTGA
>CM068952.1:149756461-149766662 GCA_035128595.1 Eptatretus atami
TATTAGTTACAGCGAGAGTTGTTAGTAGATCCAGGTGTTACAGGCAGGGGGTGATTCTCAGTGAGTGTATTATTCTGGGTAGATGTTAAATAGGAGCATGTGTTTCGTCTACTGCATTCGCGTTTGTGGAATTAAGATATCGTGGTGTTTCACGGAAGAGTAAGGCAAGCTATCGCTCGGTAAGATGGCAAATACAATTTCGGCGCCTAACAGCCAGAGGAAATTGCATCTGGCACACCCACCTAGCGCGTGATGGATACCAGCCTTCGGTGCTGCTTGCACGAGAGAGAATTGGTTGTCTTTATGTTCAATGTTAAGACTTCTTCTGGGAGCACAGAGATTATTAAGAAAGGTTCAATGCTTTTGATATAATCTATTCTAACCATGGAGAATTTAGCTCTATTGGTCGCTGGATAGCTTGTTAGTCTGGAGTTGAAGGGTTTCATACCTTTGTTCGCTCGTGTGACATTAACATTTGGTATACTAGTTGTAAAGCTATTGATCAGTATTGTAAAGGTGATAAATGATGAGTCTGTTGTCAAAGTGCTCATTGGTCTACATTGCCTGTACAGACTGATGATGTTAAGCGTGATGGTTCCCGTATGCGTAGTTTTTTGGCTGGAATTATAAGGGTTCTGACCGCTATTTTTGTGATTGTACCATGGTATAAGGTACTTGGACATCAGGAATAGTGGTGGCAAAATTATTTAAGGATGATCAATTTACTCAGTTACAACTCTTGTACTCCTGGAGTAAATGTTGTTTGTTGACCGTTTTACAAGCTGATAATGGTGGTATTATGGGCTGAATTTGTTTTTTAGTTCTTGCCATACAACCCCATTGTTCCCAGATTTGCAGATTTCCTATGTATGTTTTGGTGGCATTTTTATTGCTGGCAGAGGGTTTTTTTTTTCTTGTTCCTTTCTTTTCTTGCACTTCTTTTGTGTCACATCATGTTGCTGTGTAGGGCATGTGGTGATCAGTTTATTGTATTTTTCTGGTTATACGGGTGCGTACAGATCAATATGTGTATGTACGTTAATTATTGCATTTTATGGGTTCCGAAGCTCTGTTCGAACGATTATTGTTTTAATCTGGAGCATGGCCATGGTGTTTTTGTGCAGGATGGTAGACACAGCTTGCAGATTTTATATGAAGAGTGTGTAAAGTCTGGATATTGGATGTGTAGACAGTGGACGCGATCGATTATAACTGGTGCGTTATACGAAGCGTGATTATGAGTAGACAGGGTGATTTTATTATTGATTATTTTTTTTTGCGTGAGGAGAGGTGGAAGTCAAGGTTATGGGGGAGAAGAGAAACAGTAAGAGAGTGAGGAGATGCAAGCATAGGCAAAGGAACAGGAGAGAAGTAGAAGGAGGAAATGCTAACTGCGAGGGCGGAGGAGGACAAGTATGAGTAAGATAAAGGATGCGGGACAAGGAGATATGGAAATGGTGAAAGATGAGAGGGGGGCGGGTAGGAGGGGCGCGGGCAGAAATGGCAGGCTAGAGGTTAAAATGGAAGTACAGAAGCAAAACTGATATGAGGAAAGAAGTGGAGAATTTTTGTGGGAGAGAGGTGTGTTAATGGGGGGGATGGAAAAGGTATGGAGATTTGGGATGGAAGTGACCTGAGTGGTGTGAAGCCGAGGTCTTGAAGGGGAAGAGAATGAATTTGGGAAGTGAAATGTGGAGAGTTGGTTCACAGCAGCATAAACTATATCATGAAAATGAGCTGGAGTGAGCGATGATTTGGATTTATGGGAGTTTACTGGGAAGGGTGTTGCTACATGAAGAGCGTGGACTTTGCAGGAAACACTTGGGGGGTGGGGAAGGACAGAGGGTGGAAAGAACGAATGGAAGGGGAGTAGACAGGAAAGACCGCACAATCTGTTGCAAGAGAGTGCATACAGAAGTGTAGGTCTAAGAGTAGCCGTCTATCGTGGGAGATTCATATGATGTGTAAGGCTTCGGTTTCATATGACGAGAGGATAGGGCGTGCTAGACAGGAAAGAAAAATGCGTGGATATCATATGGGGAACAGTAATCCTGGTCAGCTTCTATTTCCCAAGCACGGATCAGATGCAATCTTATCGACTCATGTAGAACATCAGAGTAGAGTGTGCGGCTGGATAGGGATGTTGGGGAAATATGACGGTGAGCCAGGGTGAGGCTATTTGAAGCAGAATGATGAGTCAAGCGTTTAATTTCGTCCTGTCTGAGCATCGGCCCTCCTCATCTTGTTCTATGGAAATAAAATTATTGTTTAGAAAGCAAGTTGGAGATTATTATTGTCGTTTTTATTTGCAATGCTACTTCCTTTGAATGATGAATAAAAAAACTATTAGCTGTTTCAGTTGCAGTGGATATACTTCTCGCACGACTGTACAACTCCGTTTTACAATCCACATGGTATCTCAACTTGCTGTCTTCTCCGTTGTTCCAGTCCTCATTTAGTCTCCCGATCCGATCAACGCCGCTCGCCCACAAGCTCAGAATGTGATAAGATCCGTGGGTGGACTTATTGGAGACTGTTTTGAGAGCGTATGCTTTTCAATCCGCGAACCACCACAGATGAAACACTCAAGCCAGGTTCAGTCACATCCTTGTCCATACTGTCCTAAAAAATAAGCCATTTTTTTGTAAACAACAGACAGGACATGAAATTTTGCCACAAAACAGACAGTACACACATACAGTGATGTGTTTTAACATTATAGGTCCACTCTACGTTGAATAATTAACTTCTATTGAGTTCGGTACACAAATTTATAGCTAAAAGCTCTTAGCTAACGTCAGCTACACAGACAATTCTACTGAGCATGTGACAAGTTAACCACAATATAGCAGTGTTCAAATGTTTGTATGCTGGTTTCAGCACAATTTGAACAATCTGAATCAATTGAGCCAATTACCGCAAAACACACTCCGAGATATCTAAAAATGTATCAATATCAATATTTTACGCAGGGATTCATTTTTCCTCAATCTAATGTTGGAATCAATTCAGCCCCAAAAAACCCCTACTTAGACATCCCACAAGTCAATATTGGCAAAAGTTAATTTTTTCCGATTTTTCGCGCAGGCCCTCTGAGCACCCGAACTTTGATTGGCTCCCCAGAATTTTCCACAAGTATTGGGTTTGCACTAATTGATAGGTGTTAGTAGACACCTAATGATACGTTAGTGAAGAAATTTTTTGTAAGCAATTTTTTCACAGATGGTCAATTACAATTTGCTAAATTCCCTAACTAACTCAATAGATGCAAAGAAAGACACAAAGGTGGGTTTGATCAACAAAGGCTGAGGAATAACTCGTACATTTTTCAAATCGAATCTGTGACATTTTTGTGGTATCCATACCTTTAGTAAAAGTAAATTTCTGAAACTGTTTGAGGAGCAAAAACTATTTTTGAGATGATTATGGAAATATCTCTGACAGGACGGTGCATGGGTAGCACACTTACCTTTGACTCTGCCTGGTCTGGGTTTGATTTTCAACCAGACTATAAACCATTGTGTTTTTTATGAAGAGTAGGTGTATTATTGCCAAAAATGTGGAAATTCAAAATTCCTACTCTGACTATACCTCGGAAGGTAACAGTAAACCACCCGTGGTAATCCTTGCAATGTGGCTGCTTGCAGCAATTAAACGGAGACTCGCAGCTTCACAAGATAAAACAACCCCCCCCCCCCTCCGTTTTTCGATACTTTCCCTTACACACCAGTCAGGTGCTCTTCTCCCCCAAACCCATGCAAATATTATATTGTATGTATATATAGTATATATATTATATATATATACATGTATATATATTTTATATATATATAGATATAGATATATATATGATATAGATATACTATGTACAATAAATAAATACTTATTATATTAAGTTATGGATTTCAAAATCGGTAATCGACGAAATGCATACAAACATTTAGGTCCTCAGACAGTTTATTTCGCAAAATGCATGTCCAGCATAGACCCATCCCATGCCTGGTGGATTCTAACTTTGAGCGTTGGAGAAGGGTAGAGAACAGATTCCTTTCTTATGGGATGCCTTTTTCTCTTTACTAGACCACATTCATGCACCGTGAGATAGCCGTTAGCCCAACGGATGCTCGTCTACCCTTTCCATCAGACACATTGGCTTGGAGGGGACGATTTATTTACACCTTGGACTGACAGGACATTTGATTAAGCACACTGCGGGCTTTTCTGAGCAGTATTCTGACGTCTCAAATACGGCTGAGGATCATTACCTCACCACCTATTTTCCATTGAGTTTGACACCCACCTCTTTCACCGCCGTTGGCATCCACCTTTTCCATCGACGTTTGGCAGCTCTGTGGATGCGGCTGGCTCTTGTTCGTGTCGGAGTGAAGGAGAGGTGATGGTTGTTGTTTGACGTTTTATGAGCGCTTCACGTTTTCGCTCGTAATTCTGGCAAATGGCTGCTTTCTGCCGTTCGTCCAGCACCACAAACATGGCATTGTAAGCCAGGCCTGTGCTGAATTGGGTGCATCTCGCTCTTGGTAAGGAAGGAATGATCATGAGGCTGATGGTTGGTCACGTGCAGCAATCAGCAATAGCAAGGTGGTCTGCTTGAGCTCCACCCAGACAGGCAGCCTATAAAAAGGATGAAGAGGACCATTTTTCTGACAGTTCTGTGACAGCTGGTGACGGTTATTTTCAGCTCCGTCAGTTCCAGTCAGACGGTTGTGAGCTGGCAACAGTTGTTTTGTGACAGTTGGTGACGGCCTTGCTGCCTTGCAGCTCTGATGGCTCGACCGCTGGTGGCAGCCTTACAGCTCCTCACAGCACCTCACAACGCCTCACAGTTCTCACAGCGCCTCAGTGCCTCACAGCTCCTCACAGCTCCTTACAGCTGTCCGTTGGTTGTGGCTCCTCATGGCTCATGATGGTGGGTGATGTTGGACCGTTCCGCTGGTTCTGCTCGAGACCAGCTCTTGCATACCTCTTCTTGGCGTCCTGGTTCCTGGGTGATGCCGTGACGTCGATTGCTGTTCAGGCCTGTTTGCAGGTGGGTGCATGGCAAGGCAGGCATTGCAACGGACCAAGGCAACGCTCACACATTTCGGGACATTTTATTTGACGCCAGCGGACGACTTCTACCTTGGGAAGCGAGACCGGATTTCTCTTCTCTCTGAATGATCTGCTGGGTACCCTTGCTCATGTTTATATCATTAGTAAGGCATAGTGATAAGCATCTGCTCTTGTCTGTTTTCCATCAATTCCTGATTTATTCTTTATTGCTTGAGATTATTTTGATTGATTTGCATTCACCTATTTTCACCACAAAGAAATAAAAAGTTCTTCTGTTTATTTTTTTTCCTCATTAATAAATTCCTTGTTGACATTTCAACATGTCCATTCCTTGTCCTTTCCTTCCATTGATCAGTATTGTCCGAACCTAGATAAGACTGGGAGGTAATTACCAAACTAATTAACCTGTCATAGTCGGCACGCATCAGCGGTAAATGCTCGGCCGCCCAAATTAAAATCTAATCAATATAAGTTGATGTATTGCCGAGGGTGCGCTCCCCTTCAGGAGCCACATGACCTCTAGTTATAATGGCAAAATTAGATGTGGACACTGGAACTCGTGGTTAACTGATTGCATTGTGTTGTAAAGCAACCACTGTACCATAAGGTAATTCGAGTAGAAACGGGATTAACCCCCTCATAATACACTTGATACCCGTGTGCGTAACAATATATATGATATATATATATATATATATATATATATATATATATATATATATATATATATATATATATAACATGGCAAAAATCTATTTGGGATTGATGTAAAATTATTTTGCCTCGACTTGTATGCTTCTGTCTAGTCCACCCCCAGATCTGTGGATGCATGACAATAAATTATTTCAACTGTTGCATTACTTCAATATTTTTACTGTCTATGTAACTTTGCCTCTTATTCAGGTTTGCAGATCCAATATTCCACGGTGATTATCCACGACGATGTTGAACAATAAATTTCAACCCCGAATCCTTAAATTGTCTCCCGACGAGAAAAAGCTCATTCATGGCACACACGACTTCCTCGCATTGCACATTTCACGGTGGGCCTACAATACCTGACGCTTGCGATACGTCTCGTGCACGGAAAAAGGAAACTACCGTGTGACCGGGCAGCAGAGGCAGTTTCTAATTGGATATGGCCAAAACTGGAGCTCCAAATCGAACCATTACACCACTTGTATACGTAAGCTGCTCAACTATACTGCCCAACGTTACCCTATGCTGGAAGTGTGTGTGGGTTGCTGCAAATGGCGCAGCACAGCGCAGCAACAATCTCACCGACTTTAGATGATGCGACAAGGATCCGTTATTTGAAGAAGTACACCAATGAGGTTTTGAAAGGTATGTTGGTGCAGTCCTCAAGAATAATTATTTTCCCCACCCCTCTGTTCCAACTACATCTACCCTTCGCTATATCTCTCATTCTTTCTCCATTTTTCACTCCTCCAAAACAGTCCCTGTCCTGTTGCCTTTTAATCACAATCTTTAAGTAAATCAGTTTATTTTTACCAGCCCGCTCATCTTTATCCTTATTCATAATTATTTCTGGTCATTTTAATTATACTAGTTACGTTAGGTATTAAAAATGTTCTTCGAATGAGATGCTCTGCATTTATAAATGCATTATTTATTTCCTTACGAGCAAAGAAACTATTTCTCTCACTTTTATGATTTATGATTTGTAACAACCCCTCATTACCAGGGAGTCATTTCATGAAAACACATTTACATAGAGAATTTGCAAACATTTATAGAGACCTCTCCCTGGCACCTTCAACCACAGGGCTATGAAAATGTTTTACCAATCTTTTGGCACACCCAAATACAACCACAAGTATTCAACTCATTCCATCCACTTGTTTTCAGGATGAAGTCAAAAAAACAAACAAACAACACAGCAACAAAACAGTCTCAAATATACATAGTATATATTTCTATAAATAATATGATGTTTGTGTGTTTGATCTACTATCTATCATTACGGCAACAACCGTTGCACCTCGAGCCCCTAAATTTTGGTGTAGTACTTCAGAATCTGGACAAGTTTTAAACTTCCACACATGCCTTGAAGGCCGTTTTGAGGCCATCAAAGGCTGCCTTAAAGTGTATATTGGATGTGGTCAGGCAGTGCTTCCGCCAGCCCACAGGCAAAAGGTACCACCAGGAGGCCAATAACTCCATAGATAGCTTTACAATGTCTAACACATCCTGAAACAATGTCTAACACATCCTAATTAAACCTGTTCATAGTCGCACGCATCAGCGGTAAATGCTCGGCCGCCCAAATTATATCTAATCATATAAGTTGATGTATTGCCGAGAGCGCGCTCCCCTTCAGAATCCACGTGACTTCTATTAAATGGCAAATTAGATGGTGGACACTGAACTCGTGGTTAACTGATTGGCAGCCCGGCTCACCCAGCCGGCAGCTCAGAACCCCCCCCCCCCTACCCCTTTAGTGATATATACTTTAATGTTGATGCATTAAAAAAAATTAAACCTTCTCATTTGGACATTATGAGTCAGCAAGTAAAGTTAGCTAACCTTTAAATTGATTGCTCGAAGATATTTATTTTAAATGGAAATAAAATGTGGCACTATGGTTTTGATATCTGGGGAGATCAATTGGATGTACCTGGAATATTTATGTAGTTACCTTAACTATGCTCATTTCAGGCTGCCATTTGTGTATTACCTTGGATGCATGTTCGTAAAATGAATAAATGATCCAAACCTCATTCATCTCTCACATCCCTCCATCAGCTATACGTCTGGATGGTGTGAACGTTAAAGGGATACTTTGCCTGGACCCTGATGGACTGCTTTGAATGGCAGCTGTTACACTGAGCGCTACGGCTTCTTTGCAATCAACCACAGTGACCCAGAGCGCCTGCAATGCCCAAGAGTTCCATTGAAGCCTACAGACCATCATAACTGCAATGGTTTCGTTGATCCAAGCACTCGTAATCCCTGCCTGCATTTACGTACGACTTTGTTGGATGAGGAGTTGTCCAGCTATATATTGTAGATCAGCATAAATAGTCAAGTGGATTTTTCTAAGAAAAAAATGTCAGATTATGCTGGCTATCAATCAGAAATCGTTACAATGAAATGCAAACAAATTTATGAATGATGGGTCAATTTACAATGACTCACAAGCTCAAACGCATCCTTGTGTCCTTAATCTCGTTATTAATGGATCATCATCATATCACACCATTTGAAAGCCTTTATCCCTGAGCAGGGGTCAGCTTTTTTGCGGGCTCCAATCATGTACCCTTTCTTTGGCAATGTTTTTATGGCCGGATCCTCCTTCCTACACCACCCTTTAGTCGCCTTCGACCCTGCAGGAATAATTACGCAGTATACTGGTCCTCATTTGCCGACTTCGGAAGGATGCAGGCTGATCAACCACCCTGATGCGAACTCAGCGGCCAGTGGGGCTCAATCCAGGACCCGAGGATCCCAAGCCACCGCCTTAACTACGAAGTCACACCAGGCTTCATTCGGTTATTAATGGATAATCAACTCAAAATTTGTTTGTTCGAATCAATTTCATAGCCACATATTTCAAAACGCGATTAGGTTTGTGGCAAGGGATGGTCAAAAAATGTTTGAAAAATGCACAAGATCCGTTGAAGCCTCAAAGGACGACATTCCACTCTCCATGAGGAGACTAGAAGAATTATTGAGAAAGCTTGTCACCATCAAGATCGTCAAGACCTAAGTCAGTTGACTTATTTAATTTCTTCTCTATATAAATTGTGTGTCAGATATCGAGACACCGAGCTTGTCACTCAGGGGATTAATCCCGGTGGCCTCGGTAGAGCCAGACCTGGGCCACCGCTTCACAATTAACGTATGGTCATGGTGGTTTTTTAAAACCACGAACGCCACCCAGTAACCAGGTTCCAGTGTCTGGCGTCTAAATTATTCCGTTTACTAGAGGTCATGTTACCTGGCGGGTGAGCACGCCCTGCGGCAAAGCACCAACTGTTATCTCGATTAGATTTTAATTAGGCGCGCGAGCGTTTAAACCGCTGGTGCGTAGCCGACGATTTTTGGTCATAATCTGTGTATTTACCTCCCGTCTATCTAGTTGGACATGTATTCTAGACAATGTAAGGAAGGCAAACATGGCAGGTTGGAATCGACAAATAATTTATAGATAAAAAATAAACTAAATAAAAAGAACCTTATTTGTTGAGGTAAATAAGAAATTCAAAAGCAAAATCAATCCAAATGCCAGAAAAAGAGACAAAGAGCAATTGCTTATCGGGGTGACTTACTGTTATACAGCTAAACGCAGTACAGGGTAAACCCAGCATCTTCAGGGGAGGGAGGGGGAGAATCGTCTCGCCTCACCAGAAAGTCGTCCGTGAAGCGAAAACGATCTAAAAATGCGTTGCGTGTGTGTCACGTCCGTCCCAGCACCACTTTTGCCGTGGCACCCTCTCACGGGCAGCCTTGAATGGCCAGTCGACATCTGGAGGGCACCGAGAATCGTCCTTGCGGGTTTATGACCTGTGTTGTTTGGTGATCGAACCCAAGCCTCACTTGTTGGCGGCGCTGCTCACACCCACACGCCGCACCACAACGCTCGCTTGCCGACACTGGAAGGCGAATTTTCTCGTGCTAGTTAACAACCCGCTTCTTGGGTCCGCTTAATGTTGCCCTTGTCTTTTTCCTTCTGCTTTTCCTCCTCAGACTTTTTCTCCTCAGAGAACGTCCCTCTTCGCTCTTTTTTTAATATCTCAGAACTGGTCTACTCACAGAACGTCTCTCCTCACATAACGTACACACGCTTTCTCTGCTCGTTTATATCCTGGCCGTTCTTCAACGGGATGCCGTCCGCCCAAAGTCACCCTGCTCCCACCGGCACGGTTCCATGACGACCCGTCGCTCATCCAAAAAGGCGGCCTCAGGCTCGCGAAGAATGTCTTCTGAGGAAAAATGAGGCGGGCTTCAGAGCTCGTGAAAGAAATGTTGTGACGTGTCTGTCGTAAAGAGAAAAGCTCCCATATGAGAAGGATTATTCCTTAACCTTCTCAACGCATCACATAAGATCCCATTAGACTGGGGCATGGGGCTATACTGAACAATGCATTTGAATGACTTTCAGACCTGA
>CM068952.1:149813695-149824904 GCA_035128595.1 Eptatretus atami
GAATGTCCGGCCACCTGGCGAGAGTTTCGTGCTCCGCACCTGCCGAGTGGTTGTGCTCCGCCATCTGAGCGAGTGGTTTGTGCTCCG
Organism: Eptatretus atami; assembly: GCA_035128595.1. Taxonomy (NCBI): domain Eukaryota; kingdom Metazoa; phylum Chordata; class Myxini; order Myxiniformes; family Myxinidae; genus Eptatretus; species Eptatretus atami. The sequence continues at coordinate 149,813,783 of CM068952.1, forward strand.
TCCCCTGAGCCGAGTGGTTTCGTGCTCCGTCACCTGAGCGCGTGGTTTCGTGCTCCGCCCCGAGCGAGTGGATTCGTGCTCGTCACCGCTGAGCGAGTGGTTCTGCTCCCGCACCCTGAGGCGAGTGGGTTCGTGAACTCCTCAACCCCTGAGCGAGTGGTTCGTGCTCCGTCACGTGAGCGAGTTGTTAAATAATACCGATTTCTGAGCCGTTTGCAGTATTAACGTTTGCTTCAGAATTATCAGCAATTTTTTCCACCTGTCACAAGCACAGCTGTTTAATAAAGAATAATGTTTGTGAACAATATCCCTGAAAACTCTATATAATTCCACGTGTTCTTGAAATTCTACTCAAGTGTTTCTGGTGTATACAGTTAAAGTATAGCAGTTTTGGTAACACACTGACCCAACCTGCCGATTCCCGAAAAATTGCCGATATCGTCCAAGCACGTGTGTGTGTGTGTGTGTGTGTGTGTGTGTGTGGTGTGTTTGTTCTGAAAAGCATAAAATGTTCTTTCTGCTACTCCCTACCCACCCTCCCCAACTCTCTCTTTCTTTCTCTCTTTGGTCCAATCCTTGCTCTAATCCCCCCTCCCAATACAGTGCATTACCCTTCCTCCTGATGCTCTTCTCTCTCTCTCTCTCTCTCCCCCTCCTCTCTCTCTGGACATATCCGGAGGTGGTATGTAGGACGGTGGTTTGTCCTCCGGAACGCGTCCGGCGTGGTGTTTTTTCTCCGGACAGCTTGGGGCTGCCGACATGTCCTGGCGGTATTTTATGCTTGGACCAGGTGTTTGTCTCTGGGCGTGTTTATGGTATGAACGTAGAGAAAATGGATTTCAGACATTATTTTGTTTCCATCTTCACTGCTATTTTCTATGCAGAATCCATTTGATGAGACGTATGAATCGTAATTAACTGCTCCACTGCAAGCCACCTTCTCTTCCTCTACCTCACACTGGCCTTCCCTTCTAAAACCCATCCCTACTCCCCTCCCTCCTCTCTCCTTTCACATCCCCCTTTCACTCTCCTGCATTCTCTCCCCCACGAGTCCTCTCCTCTTCCTCCTCTTTTCTCCTCCTTTTTAGTATTCCTTCAGCGAAGTGCCGGGTGGTTTTGCTCGATAATATCATGTCCGTGGGTGTGTGTGTGTGGTGTGCGTGTGTGTGTGTGTGTGTATCTCCTCATAACTCCAAAACTATGAACCCTAGCTGTCCAAATTTGCATGCATATTAGTGGATGTCCAAGGGGTAACCAAATCGAATGAACTAGTGTTTAGGTAAATGTAACCACTCTTTGAAGATAATTAACTGCTTACGTCCATTAAAAGGCTTATCCTAGGTCAGCACAAACTTGCCTCACAGGGTCTTGGCGACATTTTGATCGGCTTATCTTAAGCCATGCTTTGCCTTTGGAAACAAGATCTACTCTCACAGACCAATTTAAATTATTAATGGAAATATTATTCAATTTGAGAATCGGATATCGTGGACTAAATAATGTTCAAAATCTGGAGTGGAAATCTGAAAATCTTAAAGAAATATCGATCGGTCAAGCAACGTTGGATTTGTTTGCCGCACTAAAAAAGGAACGTGTGCGGTTTGGAACTGTTTAACTTCATTGGTTGGAAAAGGTAATTTCTTGAAAAGAATCAAGGAGTGAGTGCTTTGTAATCTCTATGGATTTAAGTAATTGGCGTGCTGAAATGGCGCTCAAAAATATCCCGGTCATTCTAAACACTGGCGCAAAGATGCAATGTTTTTGTTTTTTTGCATGAATCACTTTTTAAAGCAGTTGGAACTGATTGCTAACACCAATTTCCACAGTTTTCGTTTGGCTCTGGTGAAGAGATTTTACAGCTTATCACATTTTAGTTGTAATCATAAAGGCCTGGAGAACCGAGAAACTAATATTATTATACATATATATATACTATAGTATATATATATGTATATATATTATATATATATATAATATAGTATATAGTTATTCTGCTTTGTGATGTGAGTTCCTTGTTCGGCGTATTTTACATTGTATACGGGGTTGTACTCGTGAATGCCAAGAATGTTTTGACAATAAAAAATCAGTCACGGATTTTGGTGGGGGAGGACCAGACGCACATTCTCTTTGTAAAATGTGTTATTGTGTGGTGGCGCTTCAGTTGGATGAGTATTTTACACGTCCCAGCAGTTTACAGTATTAGAGTAGTAATCTCGTATGAAACAATATATAATTGGGAAACTACTTTGACCAATGTACATCTGTGCTCTGTATTTTATTACGCACTCCTAAACTGCAGATGAACTAAGTTAAAAAGTGGGCTTTACTCCTGGGTGTACCAGAAATGTTCCAACTAAGATGGGATGGCCACCTCCAATTAGGGTTTTTACTTTTATCCTAAAGTGGGGGATTATCATAAGAAGTGGGTGAATTATCATACCACTATGCACTCCTGCCGCTGGATTGGAATAACTGAAAAACTGGATGTTTATCATTAAGAAATTAAATCAACTCCCGGAATTGTATATAAATCGTTATATCAATAACATTCTCTGCATTATAGTCATATAATATATATTAATATATATATAATATATATATATATATATATTATATATGTACACAGTGCTTATAGAAAGTCCTGCACCCCCTTTCAAATTTTCTGGAATATTGCTTTAAAGCAGACTTTTTTTTTCACCTTTTATTTTTTCACATCGTAACCCACATATTCCAAGTGAAAACAACTTTTAAAAAAATAGAATATCTTTGTTGGATAAGTGTCCACACTCCCTTGTAACTGTCAAATGTAAATTGGCTCAGTGTAACCAATCACCTTCAAAATCACACAACAAGTTAATTTGGCTCCATCTGCATTAAATTGTAGTGATTCTGATTATTTCAAGAATAAAATTCAGACTGTTTCTGTGGTTTCTCTGCCTGGGTAGTGCATTTGACAGCAAAGACCAACCATGACACCAAGGACGCTTCAAAGACCTCTGGGGTAAAGTTGCGGAAAGGCACATATCAGGGGATGGTATAAAAATATTTAAAGGGCTTGATAACCTTGAGCACAGTCATTAAGCGTTGGAAGGCGTATGGTACCACCAGACCCTTCCAAGATCAGACTGTCCCTCCAATTGGATGGACCAATCAAGGAGGAGACGATCAGCAGAGGCCACTAAGAGGCCAATGGGCAACTTCGGAAGAGCTATAGGTTTCTTTATGGCAAAGACTGTACGTGTGCTGTGACAACAAATCCTAAGCAGCTCCACCAGTCTGACCTGTACGGTCGGGTGGCATGGACGCCATTTACTCAACAGCCCTCATTGAGTTCATTTGAGTTCTGCAAAAAAAAAACCACTCTGAAGATGATTCTGAGTCATGTGGCAAAACGTTTTGTGGTCTAAACGAAACCAAGATGGAACTTTTTTGGTCTAAATGCCAAGGGAGCGTAGCATTTGACACAAACCAACACATTGGCATACCCAAAGACACCATCCTACTGTGAAGCATGATGGTGGCAGCATCATGTTATGGGGATGTTTTCTCATCAGCTAGGGACTGAGGCACTTGTCAGGAAAGAAGGAAAAATGGATGGAGGAAAATACAGAAAAAATCCCGAGAGGACATCCTGCCTGTCCTCTGCAAGAAAGCTGAAAGTGGGATGGAAGTTCCCACATTTCAGCATGTCAATGCCCGAAGAAAACACAGCCAAAGCTACACTGTGAGTGTCTAATGGAACAAAAATATAAATGTCCTTGAGTGGCCCACCAGGTGTCCTAACCTAAATCCAATCGAAAATGCCTGGCATGATTTTGTAAGATTGCTGTCCATAAATGCTCCCCACATTAACAACCTTGACTGAGTTTGAAACAGAAAGAATGGGAAAATATTGCCAATATAGGTGTTGCAAATTTGGTGGAGGACCTATCCCAACAGTTGTAACTGCTGTCACGTGTTCACAAAGTATTAACTCATGGTGGATAACACTTATCCAAAATAAGATTTTCCCAGTTTTGTATTTTTAATTAATTTTCTGAAAATTTGTAGAATTTGTTTTTCACTTGAGAAAAAAGTTGTGGGTTTCTATGTGGAATATAGGTGGGAAAAATCCTGATTTAATGCTAATTTAATTCCAGGTTACAAGGCAACAAAAGGTGATAAATTTGAAAGGGTGAGACTCTTCTATTGGTACGGATATATTTGGGGGGAATTGTTTGAAACATACGTGTCTGTTTGTTGGAAAAAATGCCATTGAAAACTTAAGGTTTACTCGTGGGTGTGCATGTAAGTGATTTCTACTAAGTTGAAATGGCCACCTCAAAACTTAATGTTTTCTCCCCTGCTGCTCCGTAAGGAGCAGCTGATTTAGTTATACAAGCAAGCATGTCCCAGCATTTCTGGCAACGCCGGGTCCCTCCTCTCAACCATTCCCTCCTCGAATCCCATCCGACCCTTGCCCTCCCTCTCCATAAAAATATTTTTGCAGGGTGTATATTAAAGTATACCAAGCCAAATTGCGTCACCTCTAATGATTATTAACTTCACATAAAATATGTGTGAATCACATGTCATCAGTTTGTTTGAAACCTTGAATAAGTGAGAACGAGGACTTGGAGGCAGAGAGTTATAGTCCTGCAGAATTTCCACATAACTGCACTTAGCGTTCCTATAAAGTTTTTTGCAGTTTTTATATCTTTGAAGGGTGCTGAACAAGAGTCCAAGTGAAACATCCTGGTCAGGTTGGGCATTTGCATAAAATCAAATGAAGTGGCCATTACCCGAAATCGTTTTTTGGCTATATCTATGGTATATGGAAATAGGAATGGAAATATGGTGTCTAAACTAGTTTTCATGGTCAAGGAATATAATAATACCAGTTACAAGTGTCCTGAGATGGCCGGCCATCTTGGATTCAAGTATGGACTATGGCTATATGGGATAGGACAGTTTGTATCAACATGAAATCTATGAAGATGGAAGGGATTCTTATTTCTAAGCAACATTTTGATAATAAGCTGGTACCATTTATAAGGACTAGAAGCACGAACGTACGTAATACGAGGTCAATCATCGTTCGGCGTCATCAGCAGTCTCCTCGTTCAGTCTCGTATTTGTCAATGTCATGTTCTAACCTGTTTGTACGTTCATTATGGCAATTGATATTTGAATCCTAATGACATGCAACAGAAGAAAGTGCATGGTACAAATGAGCGGCATCAAACAAAACCACTGTGCTGTTCTACATGGGTGATGTAAGTAGCAACCACACCTTAATTAACGTCAAAATTTGTGGTGGAGCCAATGCAACGTCTGTGGGCATTGGAACAGGAAGAAGAGACTTGGAAGTTTCTCTCGCGCCTACCCGTACTCCTCTGGATTCATGTGGGTGGCATTTGATTGAAAGGGCCGCCTTCCCAAATTGCGTCTGGAAATGAGCACGTCGAACATTTCTACGAATGCTTTGGCTTGGTGGTGGCAGTGTCTTTATTTTGGCGCTGCTGTCATGTCTTTCGCCCCATTTTCCGGGACCATACTTGTACTCCTAGTGTCGGACATGTTGCAGTAGTCGTGCAGCCCATAACACTCGCCGATAATTTGGTAGCCTTCGTCTTAATAGTGACATTGAGCATGCAAGCTCACCCAAGCATTCGAGTGTTTTGACTGGCCTGAAGCATCTTACTGGCATTGATTTTTGCCAACAAGACCAAACAGTTGCGCAACAGTACATCACCCAGAAAGGCAGTGGCATCGCTGGAAGCTGTGAGCTAATTTTAGCATGCTCTTTGGCAGATGCTGCTAATGTCACCAAGGCTGCTTTCAGAATGAGTAGATTTCCATTGTTAGGCGCACGTGAGATCAAGTTTGGGTGTAAAAATGTAGGAGCAAGTACGAAGACGTCTGTATCATCGCACAGTAACGTTGATGGCCGTTGCACCTTCTTCTGCCAGCTTCGACATTTGATGAAACCATGATACATCTGCTTCTTCATGAAAGTTACTCTAGATCTTCCCTCTGTCTCAGGACATCGCAGCTGATTCTTTGGTACAGGGTTTGGCCAGTTAGGACGAGCTTGTTCTTCATCTTATTCCCCTCTGTTGAGCAGTTCTGTGCATATCAACTTGATGAGTTGAACTTGTTTGTCCGCTATAGTTTAGCAACGACCTTTTGTGGTGGGAGAGACTTTGGAGGGTAGGGCGATGGTGTTACTTGCTGACCACTACCGTTTTGTCCGTGTTGTGCCTTTGATGCTGAAATTGAAAGTATCGATCAAATCACAAGATAGGGACATCCCCTGCAGAACATTTTACGGATGATGAAGCTTGCACACATTGTCCACAAAGTTTTGACTGTACCCTTACATGGCCAGTGGACACACCAGAGGATAGCGCAACCGTCAATTAATAACAGCTTCTGCCTTTCTGCACAATACGTGAGGAAACTAACACTTGGAGCTTTTTCTTCAGTGTAGACTTTGCTGACGCTATGCGCATGGTTGCCATTTTCCTGAACATGGAGGTCGGCCAATGGGGCAAGTTAATGTTGAGAACTGTGGTAAGTAATGTCTCGTGTTTGTTGAAGCCCAACACCCGTGAGTATATCAAGATTGACATCGTATACATCTTTGGCCCCCAACCTTGATGGATTTTTTCATGACGGGCCATCGTGACAACCTTCTGGATAGAGGGGCGTTGAAGCCAGATTGGCAGACTACTTTCAAAAAGCGTCATCCTGTGCTTGCCTATGTCAACAGGCGTGCTCTAACATTTACAGACTCTGGTGTATCTGTCCGGTTTGGATGTTCACAGGCCTTTTGATGGTCGTCATTATCCAGTGGGCTGTATGCATAATTGCAGTTTTCCTTCTCGATCTTTGACCTGTCTTGGTTGTCTCCGTGGATCCTAGATGGTTTCTCTTCTTTATGACTGTGACATCAACCTCTTGGTATCCTCTAGTCATGTCTGCAACACCTTTGACAATCTTGTGCATGCATGCATACTCAGAGCCCCATCGTTGACGTGCAGACGGCTTGAGAGTGATCCCCTATGATGCTCTACGCACGTGGCCGTATTGCGCATAAAGGTGCTCTCTATAACATGTCTGACCAGATACCGTTCTCGAGACCGGTTTAATGCCTCAAATCACCATGGTCCCCTTTCAGGAAACGATGCAAGATTCCCCGAGGAGACCTCCATCGACCTCAGGTAATAAAGCCGTAACGGGCATAGTGGTCCCGCAGCAAAGAAATCCGGTCATTTCTTTGACCTGCATATAGATGATAGTGGCTCATCGGACCTCGACGTTCAGCTCGGCACAAAGTGCACCATAAGAACATACTGGCCTTGGAATTAACAGTCCCTACCCCAGAGTCGTGTCGGTCCTGCTCTCAGATCTTGTGACATACTCTCTAGATGTTCTTGGAGCGTGTGCTCTCCAACTGTCAACAATACCTTTAGGACTTTCCCCTGCCACAACAAGCCGAAGAGCTCTGACGTTTTGAGGAAGCTTTTTTCCCACTAAGTCATTTCCCCCCCTCGAACATCCAAAGCTTGTTTTGTCAATGATTTCTTTCTAGAGACCAGTGTTTGCCATTAGGTATCCAACACATCCAAACAAACTCATCAGGAACGTGCATTCCGGCTAGTCCTTGTATAAGTTACAAGAAACCGGTTTGGTAAGACCCACTTTAGCTACAGCAACCCTGTATAGTTGTTGGTCCTTGTGAAGAGGTAAGCAGCTGTCCGCAGCTTTGGTGAGATCTTGTGTGTTCACCATTGCCTGCAGGATTGTGTCGGGGTCAGCTGGTTCATGTCTATCAATGGGCGGTAAATGGCTCTTGGTGGCTGGTCTTATGGGTATGGCCTGTTCCCTTGACAACTTAGGTATTGAATCCGTTGAAACTTCCGGTATGCCTCATAGAGGTCGATGGCTTGCAAGAAAGTCGAAGGTAGAGGGATTGGGCTCTTCAAAAGTGATACCCCTTGTGTGCGGCTAGACACGTAATGGCAATAAGAGCTCGCTTAGCCTCAGTGAGAAATCAGGCATGTCAGTTTTTTGGGACCGTTTGTATCTCTCTACAGGGATGTCATCAATTAACCTGCTGCTGCATTTCATTTGCTGTCAGTACTAGGGAATGGTCTCAAGATGTGATTCCTCAGTCAAGTACCTGTCAGTAAAGCTTACAATGCAAGGGAATGGGTTGTAACAAGTCTGTTGTGCGGAGGATTATGTTTGCGTCAAAGTTGTCTGCAACAGCTTGAATTGCATACAGATCTTTGGGACAGGTCATACCCCATATGTGAGTTCTTGAGCGCTGCCTGCTGCTGCTGAAGCTGTTAGACCGCATATTTCATCATACGAACAAGCTACCACCTGCAATCATAGAGAGTGTTCAAGTCAGAGACCTCTGATTGAGGACAACACTATGTGCAATCTGAAAGAGGGGTGGATCGTTGGTAAAATGCTGTGACAATGTATGTCCAAAGTGAGAGGAGCTGACAAAGTGTATTTACATTTTGTCCAGACTTTTAACTAACAGTGGCGAAGTGTTTTCATGACAGAGCAGTGCAATTCAATGTCTACACTAGCTTGGTATACTTTCCTATCAGGCTGGCTAACTCTTGGCTCACTGGCTAATATGAGTATTTGCAACCCTTCTAAAATGACTCTATATCGAATTCGTTTAGTGCTTCATCATTAATACCAACGAATGTAGAGACAGGCCTTGATGGCTACTCTGAAATAACCAAAGAGAGTGCTGGCAACAACCTGAACCACTTAAAAATGAGTAAATCAGGCCAAAACATGTCACAGATGAGAAACTAGAGGCTATCAGGGACAGTACGCGTTCTGCTAGTCCCGCCGTTTTCAAGATGACAGGTTTATAAGAGCATTCTACAGAGTTCCATATTTTTGTCATGTCTTGGCTTTTTCATTTCGGATACAGGTTATTGGACAAGAAAGAGTCCAAAGATATTTTGACTCGGATCAAGGCTGCTTCTGACAGCTGCTGCGTATAGCGCGTCTGTCATGAAAAATGCGTCCGCACAGTCGAGCTGATTGTTGGTATCTTGCATCCGCCGCATGTAGATCACTCACTGCTCCACAACACGGATTTCAACATCCTTTGCCCAAGATTGTCTTGTACGGCTCAGAACAAGTGTCCAATATCTTTTGCTTGTAGGTGCGATCAGGCAGCACGATCGCCTGTACGGCAACAAAGTGACTTTCTCCACCGATCTGGATGTTTGGATCGCGATCCAATGAACATATGCACCACAGAATAGCAGTGCTCTCAGAAGTTAATGTCGTTCCTTGCGAATCAGAACGACGAGATCGCTTGAGCTGGTGATTGCGTTTTCCAGTATCACTTATGTTTCAAGAAAATCGTTTTATAACATCGCTGCGATGTAATAAATTTGGATACACATTGTCGGTGAACGAACGGACAGAATCGGTTTTCATCTTCGCCAGCCATTTTCTCCACAGACACATTGGAGATCATCTTTTATAGATCTTACTTGCCCGCGATGATGCTTCGAATACGGTCTTGCAACCAGATTGACAAGGGCTTGTTTGTAAAAGTTGCCTTTACATGATGGAATAAAATTGGCTCATATCTCACTCTGGTGTTTAAATGAGAAAATTATATTGGTCCAAACATGCCAAAGCGATATAGGAACACCCACCCCCACGCCCGATAATTCGTGGACGCCATTTAAGGCATTCATTATCCTTACCCATTACTGCTAGACCTTAAACCCTAGTTAGAATCATTATTTCCATCCTATCCCAATATATAGCGCATATATAGAGCCAAACTAAACTATGGTGGCATCTGGATTCCAAGATGGCCACCATCTCAGACACTTGTAACTGGTAATTATTATAATTCCTTGATATGAAAACCCTAGTTTAGACAACCCCATATTCCATCCCCTTCAATATCATAGCCATAGATATAGCAAAAACGAATTTCGGTAATGGTCCGACTCAATTGCATATTATGCAAATTGCCCAAAACCTGGACAGGATGTTATCACTTGGATTCTTGTTGCAGCACCTTCAAATAATAAAAACCGCAAAAAAACTTTATAGGAACGCAAAGTGCCAAGGTTGACCCCCAAAACAGCATTTCACTGCAGGACTATAACCTTCTAACAGTTTCATAGCAAGCCGATTCATCAGCATCTTGCTGTCCTTCGGAATGGATGTAAAAGGGACGTTTGTCTGCCGGCACTAGTACAGCCTTGAAACGCAATGGGTACATTCAAACAGTACATTCAGACGGGTTCAAGCACAACGTAGCCATTTTAAAATAGTATTATGACATTGACTTCTATTTTGGGATGAAGACTCGTACTGGTGGCTGTCACTATGTGTACCATATATGGAATTGGAACTCTCGCAAGGTGGTAATAAGGGCACATTTTTAGTTGGCAATTAAAATAAAGCCATATTCTGTGATGCTGCTTCTCTTTCTCCCCCCTTCCCTTTTTTACCCTTCCTTCAATGCCCCCCCCCCTCACAACTCTCCGGACTATAATATATATATATATATATATATATTATATATAATATATATATATAATATATATATTCCATATGATTATTTGCATTCCTGGGAAAATCAGTAAGTTTAGTTCAAAATCCTGATAGCTGGGAAATGGGATTTTTCTCACAATCAAAGAAAGGATTCAGTCGCCAAATGCTCGGGTGGGCAGACAACCGGACCAACATTGAGCTTTCATGCTCACCGCCTCTCAAGACAAGACCTTGGTGTGGTGGTTTCCTGCGATAAGAGCAGTTCACAGCTGCGTGTGGGAAGCATCCACAAGCCATACATTCACCAATAGATAAGATATGCTCATGAATATGAAAAAAGTGAATAATTATAAAAAACGTGCATGTAAATAAAAATTTATTTTAATATGAATCCATGGGCGTTATATAAAATTATTCGGTCAGTAGACACATCTTATATGAGGCAATCTTTAGAAAAAATATTAAGATCCTAAACCCCTAGCCACATGGTCAAACCAGGGGACAACATTTGTCCATTTTAGAGCCCTCCGAGGCAAGGGCTTATGGTAAAACTTTTATAATTCATCACCTAACTGTA
>CM068952.1:149825086-149836080 GCA_035128595.1 Eptatretus atami
CTGATGCCATAATTGAAAAATTTGGATGCCAATTAGTAAATATTTGCAATATTAACTTTCTAGAGGAGTCAATTATAAAATTATAAGCCCCTGAAGTTGAAAAAAAATGCGTTTTTCACATTTCGCATTTTTAGGGCCAAATTTCAAAGGTCTCTAGAGATAGATATTTTTTAAACTATGAGGAATTGAAAGATAATCTTTTGCATGTGGGTAGAGCATATAGATCTAATTTAATATTTTTCCAGCAAAATCTGAGGAGAGTACCGGGGGTTTGTGAAATTTAGGTTAGTGGCACGAATGACCTGCTTGAGAGAGATGGCCCTATCATGTCTGACAATGGGGGCGTCCATTCATTGTTGGGAGAGCAAAAGATCTTGTCCAAGGTGGGGTGAAACCTGGTTGATCTGAATTGATGATGAAAATGAGGACCATTGGAGCAAAAAAAGTATTTGATTTTGACTTGATTATGATTCCTGACCTTGCTGATGATTGAAAGTAATTTAATGGTCTGTAGTGAGGAATAGGTTTTTGCCCGGTATTATGTATGGCAGTATGTCATTTCATGTTGCAGCCTGTGGCTGCTGTTTGCATAATTTCTAGGAAGCACGGCTGGGCTGCTGCGTGTTAGGCCCTTGTTGACCAGTAGTTAAAGCTGTACACATTTTCCGACCTCGGAAGTATGACAGGCTTCCCCTACCTGTTGTTATTTCAATGGCGCGGACAGGGTTTCAACTTAAGACCCGTAAGAATCTATTAAGCCCAAAGCCATCACCTTAACCGTAAGCCAACACCAGGCATAATAGTATGCAGTTGATGTGGCCTTGATTTTCCAAGCAGATAAAATATTGATCGATGGCAAATGTATATTGTGTGTAAAAAGGCTGAGAGGAGGAAGTTGCAAAGAACAGCAGATGTCATGTTTTCAGGAATGTGAGCCAATGCTATCCAGTCTCCAGTTGCAGGAGATCAGAGTGGAGGTTGCCAGAAACTTCTCCACCTTCTCAGGTGACAGACACAAATCCAGGAGCAGTTGGGCTGTGACTGGATAGGTTGTGTGCAAGAGCAAGGGGTTGAAAATATCTTAGGAAGCAAACAACAGAATAGGCGTTCAGTCCTCTCTCGAGTGGAGTCTTCTGTGTGCCATTTGAATTGAGGGAATGGATGGAGGGGAGCATATCCCAGAGACAGACTTAACCAGGTGCTATAAATTATAAGATTGTAGAATTTGAAAGTGAGGTTGCTTTACCTGACCGTTTAAAAATAACTAAGGTCATGGGCCTGCTGATATGACCCTCCTATTTGGAGAGATTCTGACGAAAGATGGAAACTTGAATAAGATGGAGTTCAAGCTTTTGATCCAGTTGGGAAAATTGTGTGAATTCACTTACAGGAATTGCAACTAAAGTTCTGACTTTCGGCTAAAACAAATTTTGAGGTTGGGAATTTAAATAAATGGCAAACTCTCGGTGTGTTGTAGAATTATTTATAATTGGAAACCTCCTTTAAATGTAAAATGTAATGCATGAAGAACCAAAACGCTACTGTTAAATTAATAAGTTATTATCTAGTATGAGGATAACAGCCTTTTTTAATTAAAATGGAGTGCGTTGTGTGCCTGCTTGCATGCAACACATTTGTCTGCGTATGTAACCGTTTGGTAAATGGAGGTATGTGAGCTGATTTGGTGCGGGTTTTCACATGATTGCGGCTTTCAAAGTGCGTGCCCCAGCCGCATCCCACGACCAAGATTTGAGTCAAGGCTGCAGCCGCAATACGAGTCGAGGACAGCAGCCGTGATGCTGAGTCCTGTCCGCGTTATACACTTACCAATGGGGAGTGTGTTGTGTGGGAAGCCTGAATCGCCGCCTGCCTTGTGCCTCGTGCCACCTGCTTCATGTCACCTTCAAACAGGAGTGCTCTTCCTCGCTCGCTTGCCTCGGCTTCCTGAACCATGCCTTGCCCAACACTGTTCCCCAATGACTTCTCACCTGGCATGTTGAAGCACTTGGTATGTTCTACTGGATGAGTTGGGCTGTATCTTTCCCACGATTAATGAGCTGCAAAGCAGATATTCATACATTCTCAACTCTCCCATCTTTCCCCTTTCGTTTTCTCTGCCCACGGTACACGGCACACTCTCGCCTCCACAACCATGTGCACTCACCTCAGCTGCGCTGTCTTCGGTCTGCCTGGTACAGTCTGAGCAATATTTTGTCATTTCTATTGACATCGTTGCATTGTTTTTCTATGGGTGTAAACCATTCTGCAGATTATATCAAAGATGATCATAGTGAGAGTGGTCAGGAGACCTCATTCTGTTGAAAAGACCAATTCCTCATAGATGCCTGCAATAATTATAAGCATGCTTGTTGTGACCTAGTAGGTAAAAGGCATTGTTCAGGAGACCTTGATTATCCACAAACATGGATTCAACTGAGACTGTAATGAAAATGATGAAATGGCAAATTTATATAACTTGGCATTACCAAGCTTGTTTTTTGTGTATGGGGGGTAACTGCATAAGGTAAGTTTTCATGAGCCAAGATGGAGTTTTTAAAAATAAGCTTTTTTTTTGAGCGTTTTTGTTTGTTTGTTTGTTTGTTTTTCCTTTAATGGCATCGGTACCCTCATCTACCACGAAGGAAAATGTGTGATAGACTGGAAAATACATGTAAAAGGACTAGTTTTGCAAGCACAGGGGAACCATCCTCGATAGTTGGTTTGAAAAATTTCTGGATTTCTACCAATGTGTCATCGAAGAATGACTTACACACGTCGTTCAAACATTCTAAAAACGGGGCATATTATGTAGGTATTTACAAGGAACTTAACTCAGTTAATCTTTTTTGGGGATTTGGCCAAAACCGCAGACCAAAACTGGTTATACATCGAAAAACAGCTTACTCTTTAATGTAATCTGTATCAATAAAAAGACTGTATGTGCTGCCTGGTGCTTTGTGTCTGCAGACACCTATGTTTTGGGGCAGAGCCGACGGGTTTGTCTTCCTCTGTGAATGCCATGCGTTTGTTTTTTTACGATTCAGGATATGATGTTGAGGCTGCTGTGGCTGACGCTACTGGTTGAGTTGTTTTACCAATCATAGCTCCACCACTTCCTTTTGGATCTTGCAATAAGTATGTCTGTATTTTTTTTTTAGTCTTGGTTTATGCTATGGATGGCTGCCATGTTTGGCATGTTTTTTCAGCGGAATTGCTTTGTGCACCAGTTGCCCCGGTCTTCATTTTAAGTGCACTTTGCTTCTTTCATATGCAATTGTGCAATTGTGCTCCTCGACTGGAACACTGCTTCATTCGTCGTCCACAAATTTTGCTATTCGCTACAAATTTTTTTTCAGTTCTAGTATGTCTTTTGGACGCTCTTCTACAACCTCATCTTAACTATTAACTTTAACTGTTGTACTATTTGCTAAAGGATCATTCGTAAATGATTTTCATCATCCATGGATGATACAAGAAGGCTTATTGAACCTTGTAGATTGAAGACTATATACAGAATTAAAATGCATAAATATAGAAGATGGTTGATCCTGTAGATTGTTCCCTTCTTTGCAAAAATCTTATTTTTGGTTGGGCATGGGAGAGTCAGCACAGGTATCTGCGTGGCAATTTCAGTGATGAACTAAAAAGCGTCTTAAAGGCCTCACTGTTGGACCCATCTATGTTGTGGAAGACTGCTCCAATCAGCGATGTTTTTTAACTAAAAAATATTAATAAAATAATAACCTTTCTGTGACTTCATCTGTCTCTCTGCCTCCAAAAAGAAACTTCCATCCCATGACCTCTTGTGGGTATGAGAGCTTGCCTTTTCAAAGAAAATCTTGTGTTGTAGCTGTTTTAAATGTTGTGAGATCTGAGATCATGCAACACTCTTGTGGTTGAAATTCAGCGAGTGCATGTCAAATCTCTTGAGCCATATCTTGAATGATAGATGGCTTGTAATGGCACAATTCTTGGTAGCTTTTCTCGAAGCAGATTCCAGTTTGATCTGCACGGAACAATTGCAGGGCCTCATTCTGAAGCTACAACTGTATCAGCACAGGTCTCACAAGGGAATTGGATAAACAAGGGAAGTGTATCTACTCTAAGGTGGCTGGAAAGCTCATTTTATCATTCCCAAAGCTTCTGTTGGCCTTGTTTACAGTTGTAGCAATTGTGCCTGGCGAAAGTGAGATCCTCATTTAAATGATCCCAAGATGCATTTCTTCCTTGCACTGCTACTAGAACTTTGGCTTATACATTGACATATCTTCCCTACTGTTTGCTGTTTTCTAAGATGGAGCACTCTGCATTTGTGAGTATTATAAAGACAAGCTGCAATATAGCATACCAATCTCAGCTTAAAGAGTCTCGCTTCAGTGAGTCCTTTGAGATTTATTTCTGCGGCAGTCCATAGATCTTTATTTTTTTTCCATCTCCATTAATCAAGGTCTTGTTTCAGCACAATTGATGCACGAGGAACTTTGGTGCAAGAGGAGGCCATTCGAGCACATCATGCTGTGCTGCACCAACCCGTAGCATCATTCCATTCACATACAAGCTACCTACAAGTCCGCCAATAATCCCCATACCCTTTTTCTGCATTGCATCCAGTACCGACCGAAATCCCATTTTAACCTTATGCATCCCTCCACTGCCACTACCTTTCGGGGAGTATTCCATGCATTAACCACTCTGCGACTGAAAAGGACCCTGCCTTACAAGTGTCCGATAAACTTTCATATTCTTTACCCTCAATCTATGCCCCTGGTCATAACCACTGTCAAATATCCTGCTAAAAAAACCCCCGGCTTCACTATGTTTAATCATGTCACACCCTCATATATCTTAAACATCTCGGTCAGATCCCCTCAACAATCACCTCCTTTCCAATCCATTCTTCAACCATCCTTTTCAAACATTCTCATGTCTGAGTTGAGCGAACCCTGGGTATCAATTAGTTAGATCGTGCTCTACCCTCTCTTAATAAAGCTATGCCATCCTCAGATGTAGTGATGAAACAGTACACAATATTCTACACGAGGGGGGGGGGCCTTTTCATTACATTCCTATACAGTGTTTTAATACGACTCTCTTGATTTATGATTGATCCCCCTCCGTAATACAACCTGAAACTCTGTTAGCATTACAATTAGCTGCCTCGACCTGTCGTGTCTGCTTATCTCCCTCCACCTCCCCCCCCCCCCCCCGTCCCGCTCTTCACCCCTCCCCCTCTCCCCCCTCTGTATCTATTTATCACCCCGAGATCAATTCTCCTGGTTACATGTTCCAAGATTGCCCCTTGCATTTATGTATCCCTATTTCAAGTCTTTACCCAATCCCCAGCACCTTACCCATTTCTTTATGTTAAATTGCATCTGCAATATTTTGCTCACTTTTATAAGTATGTAGACTTCCTGATCTGATCATCACCCTCTTGTATATACTTTCGTTCCAAGCTTTGTGCATCTGCACATTTAAAAAGCTGACTCTTAACCCAAAATCATTGATGAAATTTTGGAATAACTAGCAGCATTGGCATACTAAAGGGGGGTGCACGGGAGGGTGGTCCACCCCCCATGGGTGACCGCCGGGGGGGGGGGGGAGTGCCAATTGGGAGAGTTTGAAGTTTAAACTCATTTGATCCACCATACACGTCTCGCCACGATGGCAGCTCGAACGTACTGGGGTTAACCTCTTTCATTTGAAAATTTACTTGATGTGTTTTTGTTATATCAATGCCAAGCAGTATTTACCTGTTTGCGGAATTTAATGTCCTACATTGTTTCTGATTTCCAATTTGCTTACTACAGGTACAGTGCTGTTAATCCGCTGAAAATTACTTGCAATACTGATCAGATATTTGTTTTCTATGATTTCAGTTTTTAATTATATTATTTCACTCAGGCATTGCGGTGGGGGGAGGAATGGCCTTGGGTCCAAATACTCGTTAGGTACGCCCTTTTACTAGCAGAGTACTCGTGTTGCTTCTGTGTTGTTAATTTTTTGTGGGGGGTCTAAAACACTTCCCCACACCACAAAAGAAATGGGGTCAGGATTAATTTAATACTAGTGCGATGCCCGTAGGTGCTTGGCCCGTAGGTGCGTGCCGTAGGTGCGTGCCCGTAGGTCGTGCTCCGTAGGTGCGGGCCGCGTTACGGCGCCCGTAGGCTGCCGATGCCCGTAGGTGCGTGCCCGTAGGTGCGGCCGTAGGTTGCGGGCCCGTAGGTGCGTGGGTGCCGTACGTGCTGGCCCGTAGGTGCGTGCCCGTACGTGCGGGCCCGTAGGTGCGTGCCTCGTAGTGCGTGCCCGTACGTGCGTGCCGTTACGGGTGCAAAAAAAAAAATAAAAAAAATTATTTGTGACGTCAATAGTGATGTCATGAGGCCACCGTGTTCTGTCAGTTGGTCGTTAAATAATATGGCCGTAACATAGGGGAATCGATTGTCCGATTTAATTATTAAACCTTGTAAAAAGCACATCCTCAGGTCTCCCAGCAATATTTCCGGAAGTTTCAATAGATCGGACCAGGGGTTGTCGAGAAACGGCGGTCGCAGGACACACACACACACACAATCACACACACACACCCACACAGAGACAGACAGACATCTAGCAGATGGCTGGAATATAGTAGATACCATTTCGACGCAGCTACTAAAAGGCTTTAGGCACAAAAGTGATGAAAGTATATAAATGGCTGCCAAAATCCCAGACTATTTTTTTTCAAAACTTTTTTGTCTGAGAGACACTCCCCTGGCACTCGCTTAATGACCCTCTGAAAGGGTTTTGGGGACGAAATATGGTTCAGCCATGCTCTAAGTAAAAATTGAACAACACAGACCACCATTACATAACTGCTCTCTTGATATTTCGAAGTGGGGGCGTGTAAGCAGAGTTTGCATGCAGTTTTCCAGTTACCAGGTGATTTCCACCTATTAGTCCAACAAATTAATTAATTAAAATGTTCATTCACTAACCATGGTCTTCTTTATAATATTTCGGGATGTTCGCTAGTCGCGCCCCCCAACAGACGCAATCTTGCTCCTGACACCAAACCATTGCGGATCTGGAGTATTGAGGCTTGCCACCAAGGGGAAGCACTCAGGTTCTCCCGGAACCCCTGGTCTGAGGCCACTGACAAAAAAAATAACGCCAACGGTTGTAGCAATCACAAACTCCGATTGGTAAACTGCCAATCCTGGCAGGCGTTACACCTACTCCACATGAGTATCTTACCTGTGGATGGCCTCATACCAGAGGGGGTGGGGGGGGGGGGTCTTGTGCCCTCGATGTGTACCTTGCGTTAAACTTACGGTTATCAGGTGCAGCCAAACGGGGCTGCAAGTACGCCACCGGCTAATAAGATCCAAATTAGTGCGGTAGAACTTCCCAGCTTACAACGTGCTGACCCATGCTGGACCAATGGAGGAAAAGCAGTATGAGCCTGGGTACATTTACAACACAGCAATTTATTTATTAAAGCGAGAGTGAGGAAACGGCATGATGAACAATAATAAAGGTTTTATTACACAGCCAATATTGTACAGCAGGGAAAAGCAAGGATTCATAGGGTACAGCAAAATAAAATACAGTTAAATAAACATCAAAGACACAGAGCCAGAGTTAACCGATACGTAACAATTCTACAATCTCAATTATGCCAAATGACAGTGCCATCAGACACACATCTGAGGAAAAGTAGAAAGCAAAGGAAAGATGAAGAGAAAGACAAAGGTTTGTGACGACCTCTTTGTACCCTGGCATGCTGTTGACGGATCCAACGCAACTCAGTTGCTTCAGAGGGGCGGAGGAGGGAAGAAAAACAGGGTGCCTATGGTGCTGTTGAGTGAGGAGGTGCATGAGGGCGGTGATTGCAGATGAGGTGGAGAGAGAAGAAGGTGTAATGATATAGGCAAAAGGCAGTTTGGCGGGGGGGGGGTAGTGTCGGAAATGAAGCCAAAGAATGCATGAGGAGAATAAACTTGACGTTGAGTGAAAGAAAAAATCTGTTAATGTAAATTATTAATTCGTATTTATAAATTGCACCTTCGTTAGCGCCTGGCTCGTCGATCGTGCTCAGACCAAACTGCCCCCTCCGCTCAACGTAGCCACCATGGTAACGCACAAATTGAGCCAGACGAGACGAAGGCGGGACCAGACGATGGAGTGAGCATGTGGAAACTCAGTTACATTTATAATCCTTCACTGCGAGGTGGAACCCTGGAGGTGGGACAGGAGCGGTTCATGGCTATCCTTGCGCCGCCCATTGGCATGCAGACTGCACTCATCCCAGCCTTGGCTTCGCCCAGGCGAGGATTCGGAACTAGAATGCCTAATTCACCCTGAACCCGGCCATGTGATGGAGCTCCCGAGATTCAGACATGGAACGAAGCACCCCATAATACGCCCTGTCCATGAGCGCATTTCTCCTCACTCCCGCTGGTCCAAAGGTGGGTGAATGGATCATCAGGGCACGCGTGAGATTAGATGGTGAGCTTTTGGTCGTGAGTGGTTGAAATGTCGTCGTTTGTGGCATTCTAGCGAGTGAGTGGAGGTGAGTTTTGATAGAGGCGGTTAGTGTGGCGTCCATAGCAGTTGTGATCGATTCTTGATAGAGGCAATTGTCGGGTGTTAGGAATGATGCAGCATTGGGGTTCGAGTACGGCGACGGTCTGAAGGTGATATGTCTGTTGAAAGAATGGCATGAGTTTGAATAGGAAATGGCGCCACATGCTAATGAGCTGCTCGTGTGCATGTTTGCTGAAGAAGAGAGGTCGTGTGCATTGAAATAGGTTAATATAGTAGAATTAAAATAATAAGAATGGGATATAAGACTGCCTAAAAGCCCTTGCAATGCATTTTGTCCCATATACCCACTGGACAGAGGAAGGGCAAACTAAAACAAATAATAATAAAATATCTGTCTCGAGACTGCTATATTTGTATGGCCCTTAGTTCTTGGAGGTTAGTGCTGGCTTTGTTAGAACTGCAACAATATGTGCTTATTTTAACGCCGGTGCGTTGTCCCGCACGGTTTTTTGGTCAATCTGTGGTAATTTACCTCCCAGTCGTATCTTGGTTCGAAAATGCTTGACAATAGAAGGAAAGGACAAACAAGGACACGTTGGAAATCGACAATAATTTATTATAATAAAATTAATAAATAAAAAATGAACTTTTTATTTGCTGAGGGTAAAAACGAATTTCAAAGCAAATCAATTCAAAATTGCCATGGAAAGAGACAAAGAGCAAATGCTTAACGGGGGTGATACAGCTAATGCAGACAAGAGGTTACACCCAGAAGCGATCATTCAGGAGGGAAGGGGAGATGGAAAATCGTCTCGCTCACCAGAAGTCGTCCGTGTGGAGCGAAAACGTCTTGAAAAATGCAGTGTGCGTTGCGTTGTCATAGTCCATTGTCAGCACCCAGCTCGGCCATGCACCCTCCGCGGGGCAGCCTTTAACTCCAGTCGTACGTCTGTCGGAGGGCCACCGAGATCGTCCGCGTGGTTTAGATCCTGGTGTTGTTGGTGATACGACCCGTGCCTCACTGTTGGCGGCACTGCTCACCACTCCGCACCACACGCTTCACTTGCCGAAGCACTGGAAAGGTGCGGAATTGTCTCTTCGGCGCTGGTCATACACCCGCCTTCTTGGTCGCTTCTCTCTCCCTTGCTCTTTTTTTCCTCTCTCCTTTCGCTTTTTCCTCTCCTCACTGAACGTCCCTCTTTCGCTACGTTTTTTTTAATATTCTCAGACGTCTCTCCTCACAGAACGTGTTCCTCACAAACGCTCTCCTCACAGAACGTCTCTCCTCACCAGAACGATACCTCACGCTTTTTCTCTCGCGTCGTTTTTATTATCCCCGGCCGTCTCCTCGGGGTGTTTCGTCACCCAAGCATCACCCCCGCCCACTGGGGCATGGTTACCATGACGGACCCGTGCGCTCTCAAAAAAGAGCGGGCATCGGAACTCCGTGGAAAGAATTGCTGCTGAGGGAAAAAAACGAGGCGTGGCTCAGAGCTTGTGAAGAAATGTGTGTGAACGTTGTCTGTCGTAAAGAAAAAAAAGCTTCCATAAGGAGGGGATTCTTCCTTACCCTTCTCAACGCATCACATTTCTTAAATCCCATATCGACATGGGATGGGGCTATAATCTGAACATTGCCATTTAAGGAAATAACTGTCTTGAGGACCCTGGAGTTCGGATGCATCATCAGACCGGATTCTGAAATCCGTAACAATATAATATATAATATATATAATATATATATAATATATATTATATATATATGTATCGTATTATATATATGTATATATATATATATATATATATATATAATATATTAATATACTGCCAGATACCACGTCCGTCTCGTTCCCCTCACTCTCCCACCACATCCATCCCTCCAGACTTCTACCCTTCCCCTCACTCATCCACTTCTGCCCCCCTCCACTCTCTTGCCCCCTTTTCTTCTCTCCCCTCTCCCCTCTCTCCTCCACTCCCTCCCCAAGCAACCGTCTCGCCTTCCTCCACTTCCCTCCTCCCCCCAATAGCTTGAACTATGTCGGAGACATGGAAAATTCCACGTAATGTAAAATGTGATTCAACAACTCAGCCAATTCCTCCTTCCCTCTCCACGTTCTCCTCCTCCCTCAACACCCACTCTCTGCCTTCACTACCCCTACCCAATTTTCAAAGGGGTCCTATATAATATGACAAAA
Source organism: Eptatretus atami (assembly GCA_035128595.1). Taxonomy (NCBI): domain Eukaryota; kingdom Metazoa; phylum Chordata; class Myxini; order Myxiniformes; family Myxinidae; genus Eptatretus; species Eptatretus atami. The sequence goes on from CM068952.1 coordinate 149,835,811, forward strand.
GCTTTCAAAGTATTATGATGTACTCTCCCCCCCTATTTCCTTTCCCCCCTTTTCTTTCCCCTATTTCCTCTCCCCCCTATTTCCTCTCTTCACCCCTGCCTCTCCCTCCTATTCCCTCCCCCTTTATTTCCCTCTCACCCTGCCTCTCTTCCTTTATTTTCTCTCCCCCATTCCTCTCCTCCAATTTCCTCGTTTCACCCCGGGCCTCTCCCTCTTCCCCCCCACCTTTCCCACAGCCTGGAAGAGCTTTCAATGAGATCTCTCTCTTTC
>CM068952.1:149842227-149856359 GCA_035128595.1 Eptatretus atami
TAATTGTGTAGTAGATTTCCCCACCGTTGTTAGAGGAATTTCCGTGTTCACCGGCTGCGATCCTTTGAGTTAGCCGTTTTTCTTTTCTCTATCATTATTTTGGACCAATCATACCCAACAACTCAAACACCACCACCTTCGCCTCTTTACCTCCACAACTCCATCCGCAAACATCGCTTCACCGCCATTCTCAAACGACGCCCGCCAACAACCAACTCCCACCACCTCCGCCTTTCTACCACACGTCGTGCCATGGGCTGTGAATGCGTTCCTTTTCGCCTCAAAATCGGATCAGGAATGCTTCATGCCCCCTTTTCTTCCATCCAATGACAGCATCGGTGCATAGCCCCACCTCCGAACCCGCTGTGATCCAGAATTACATAGACGCCCCTCCCCCGCGGCTATATAAGCACGAGCACAATGAAGAAAAAAAGGTGCAGTACGTCGCAGAAAGTCAAGAACACGTGGGAGCAGTGGAGTGGCAGCGGCGGAGTGTCGGCAGAAGAAGTCAAGTCTGCAGTGTCGGCGGGCAGTCGAGTCGGGAGACGGAGCTCGAAGCCGACGGGAAAGGCAGACGGGAGCGCCGGAGAGAGAGCTCGCCGACCACGCCAGGGCACGAAGCCAGGCGCAGCTACACTGACATTGCGGCTTGCCCGCCATCGCGCCACGAGGGCGCGGGTAAGACCCTTCGGTCTCGTGGACCTGGCCGCTCCTCCAGGTTCCACGCGCATTAGGCCCACGGGCCCAGTCTGACTCCCTCGCCTTTGAGGGGTCTTTCTGTTTTCTTTGAATGCGTGTTGTGGCGCCGTGTCTTGTATAGTAGAAAACTGTTTAAGTGCATGTAAATAAAACATTGCTTTATTCGGTTGTAACTCTTGCTTGTAAATTGCATTCTTACTGTATGGCTGTGAATACGTGCTTGCCTTGTCTGAATGCTAATAAATGTGCTTGTCGAACTGTTCCCCGTTTCGTTGCATCCTTTCCTTTGTTTGAAAGTTCCATCTTGCATCACGGAAGGAATTGGTAGAAGGGTGTAAGCACCGGTAAAATAATCACGTCCGTCGGGGCGGCGATAACACCGCTCGGTTATCACTGAGGCACGAACGGACCGCTTAAGCGGTTCGTGTCCTAGGCCGGCCAGCGGCGAGGTACGATCGTCCGGTTAACTACCCGCGCAGGTACTTAGTAGGTCGAGTTTGGCGAACAACCCTATCCTGCACGGTGGCCGATTTGCACGATTGTGGTGTGTCTAAAGACCCACCCGTGACTAGCTCCTGCGCGTAGTTCCAGGAGGGTCACGACTGAATTGTCCGTTCCAGTGCGGCGACGCCGGTTCGCCGATTTGAGTTCGTGGCGATCGCACGCCGGCGACTGAAATTCGTAACACTAGTGTCCGGGTGGATTCAAATCCATCCACCTCCAACAGAAATCGTAACACTTTGTACAGGAGTGTGGGATTCAAATCCACCTCGGTCTCCAACTAAATTTACGGGATCGGAGCAGGGTGTGTGAAGCAACCCCCCGTTCCCCCAAATTACGAGCAAAGCTAAATTAATCCCTCCGAGAAATAAGATGAGTTTCAAGTGAGCGGGTGCCGGGTAGAAATAATATGTGTAGTAATGTAGAATCCATGGTCCAGGATAAATCCCCGAGCAGAAATGCTTGTTGTGCAGGAAACAATTTCCCCCAACCGAACCCAGAGCCCGAAATGGGCGTGGCAGCGGCCGCGGTGATGACACCTCCCCTCCCTCTCCGCCAAAACCCCCCGATCCTTGCCGAATCGGCTCAGCCGAGCGCACCCGACATGCCCAGATATTCCCATTCTGGAGGAATCAGTGGATATGCAAGGAATGAAAAACGAAATAAATGCATGACGCAAACACTGCGGGGGTGAGATGCAGAGCATGGGGCGATGCCTGCAGGCGGGCATAATCGCAATTGCGCGCGGCGAGACACAAACAGAGCCACATTTGATGGCGGCCGCCACGTGGCAGTACGACCGAACCAACGGGGGGGGGAGTGTTGGACTGTGTGGCCCGGCGGCGGTGAAGCCAAAATAATTCGCGGGACGTTGTAAAAACGGACTCGTAAAGGTGACGGAGAAAGTGCGGTGACACAGAGGGAAAAGTAAACGTGGTGACTCTGAGCTGTAAGAGACACGTGGAGACAGCAGAAAAATAATATGGAGACAAGGGAGTTATGGTGAAGAGGTGATGAGTTGGCAGAGACACGGGAGATAGAGGGGTGAATTGGACGGGTTAGGCGAGCACACACACACGAGTGTAGTGGAGGACGATGAGGGGAGCTCGGGAATGTCTCGAGACCGGTGAGAGCAGCTGGATGGCCTCCTCCAGGAACGAGGGGAGGAGTATTCCCCCTTGAGGCGACTCACGACCAGGTGGGTCGGTCGCTGCAAGCGGAGTTGGGGGCGAGTGCTCGGACGGGTGCACGAGAGCTTGGGGGTATAGAGCCCCGGAACCCCTGTGGGTGGCACTAATCCCCAGTCCGATGTCCGGTGTGTGTGGTGAAAGGTGTGAGTACACCCCGTGTGTGAGTGTATGTGCGGAGTGTGCCAAATGCGTGCTTCCAGCACGCGTGTGTGGATGATGCAACCGCTGTGAGTGTCACCGCGGTGTGACGTGAGCGGCCGTGTGTGGAGGAACAGCGTGGTTGAGACGCTGATGTGAGGAGATTGACGTGGGCATGCGGGAGCACGCAGCCGCGTCTCCCGGTAGTGTTGAGTGTAATGGCGCGGATGTGTGAGTCTCGTGAACACAGGAGTGCGTGTGGAATGGAGCCTGAGCACGAGAGTGCGACGAGACGACGGCGACAGATGGGACAAGGCCGAGTAGCGGCCGTAGCTGTAATGGGGACCGTGCGGGTTGCACGCGCGGCGCGCGAGGTCGGGCGTGCTTCGCACGAAGACCGCCACGTGCGCGCGCTCTGCGTGAGTGAAGGCCCGGTCCCGAAACGCCAGCGGGGATGTTGCCGATCCCGCGGACGGACAAAGGTTAGGCAGGATAACGAATTTGGACCGGATGGTTCTCCACGCGACCGTTGGTGTGAAGCTCCGACGGGCAGAGCACATGTGTTCGCGTGGGGAACCCTCGAAATGCGAGGCTTTTTTTTTTGTTGCGCAGGGTGACGTCATGGCTGCACGTAGGGTTGGAATCCGGCAGGAGGGTGAATCCCTGCCGGGATTGACCGTCCAAGAGGACGAGGTACAAGTGCGTGAACAGCTGCCATGACGTCACGGGCAAGGTGCGCGGAGCTGCGAGTTGCCGCGCTGGTGCTGCGCATGAAAAAAAAAATGAGAACAAAGCAAGCCCGCTTTCGGGGAACAGGATTCCCGGGCAAGGGGTGAAGATCCCCTTGGCTTGGGCACAGGATGACAACTAGTTAGGGGGAAGGGTTAGTGATAGCTAGACCGGCTCCATGGGGCAGGGATAAGTCCTCATGCGGGCCCGTGAATGGATTAGGTAGAGGGATTTAGTTGAGATTTAGGATGGGGAAATGACATTTGGAGGACAGTGACAGACTGTGATGTGTAGAGTGGGACGTAGCTTAGCTAGTAGTGTTATTAAAGGAACGTGCTATTGTTAAGGGCCATGACGGAGGAGCACGAGATAGAGGGAGAGGTTCAGATAGAAGGATCGCAGAATTCAGCGCGTGTAGAGTTGAAGGTGGAAGGAATGTACTTGTTGAGTTGAGTGAGGCCACGGGGTCTTGGTGTTTGGAGTGAATGTGGAATGCTGGTGCGATGAGTGATTGGAGGGGAGTGATTCCGCCAAGGGACCCCGGGGTCAGTGTAGAGTGAAGTAGCTGGGTTAGCAAATTGTGAAAAAATGGGAGGTCGTTTTGTGTTGGTGGGAATGTAGGCCTCGATACCCTTGGAGGGGTGCAGGAGCCCTGTGACGAGCTGGGAGCGTGGCTGCAAAGGTGGAGCTATCGCTGGTGGGTAGCCCGGGCACCGGGGCTCAGTCGCCGGGTAGGCCAAGGGCCCATGGGGGCCGTTTGTTAGCGTAGTGAGGACACGGGTTGACCCGCTGATTGTGCGGGGGCCCCGGAGGCGCGATAGCCGACGTGGGCAGTGCGTGGCGACGGGGTGACCCTACGGAAAGGGGCCCGGGGCGGCCAGGCCTGCCAGTGTGCGATTTCAGGCGGAGTCGCCATGGGAGGCACTCCCGGTGTTTAGGAGCGAGCCTGGTTAGGCTCGGAAGCAGTTGTTATGCCCGGGGTTGCCTTTGTTGGGATTCGGCAGGAGGGTGTTCTGCCAGGGAAGCACGCATCCCAGCCTGAGACCGTGGAGGGGCACGGGGAAAATTGAGGGCAAGGCCGAATTGTTGCCCAGAGGACACCAACCAGCACGTGGAAATCTCGGGATTGTTAGAACATAGATTAAGCTTGAGGCGCTTGATGAAAGCCCGGGGTAGTTTAAGGTTAATGGATAGGGTAGAATTAGGAATGTACCCTCCGCCACCATCCATCCCTTCGCTTCGTTGTGGGTCCGCTGGACCCACTTTCGAGTTAAAGATCGCTGACGATCTGGAGGAGGGCCATCTGAGCTTCAGTTGGGCCTCGACACAGGACGCTGAGCTCTTCCCTTATCCCTCCAGGAAGGGAACGTAGGGTTGGGTAGGGCTAGGAAGAATAGGTTAGACCCGAACAAGGACGATAAAGGGGGTTAGCGGGGACGATTATAGTGGGGGGAAGTGAAATAAAAAAAACAAACAAAAAATATAAATGGGGCTATAAATGGTTTTTACAAATTAAGGGGGGGCTATGGACAGTGACAGCAAAGCGATAGGTGTGGAGGGAGACGAGAAGGAGCGTCGAGGCCCGCCTTCTGAGTTGGCCACACCACCGTACTCCCTTACCACCAACCTCACTTGCAAGGCAAGAGGCCGGCAACCAACACTCGCTGCTTATCGGCCTCGGCCATAATGCTTGTTGTTTGCTGCAAGGCCTGTGCCGGCCGGATCGGTCTTGCTGGTGTTTACTGCAAGGCACTGTGCCGGTCGGATGCGTCTTGACGGCTTGTTTTTGCTGCAAGGCCGTGCCGGTCATTTCATCTGCCGGCTGTGTTTTGCTACAGCGAGGCCTTGTTATGCCATGCCTTGCCTGTTCACCTTTGCCATGCCATGCCTTGCCCAGTCCACCAGCCCCGTTCTGTTTTGCATTCCCCCCCCCTTGTCATTACCATGTGCGCCAAGATCACCGCGCAGAAATTTGCAGGGACTGCCCTGATGGCAGCCTGCAACACGGGCCTGCACGGCGGCCCGATGCACTTTCATTGTGTGTGCTGCTTGAGCCAGCACAGACTGCGTTGCGCAGCTTCATTGACCGTTTGTTCACGCGTCCATTTTAAAAAGGGGGGAGCGTCTGGACTGTGTTGAGCAGCCGGCCACGTTCCCTGTTACCTGGCATCGCATGACAGAGCTGCGTGCGAGCAGCCTGGCTCCCTGCTAACTTTTTTGCCTGCAGAGTCCATGTGATCCTGGGCCATGGTTTTGAGTGTAAATTTAGTTAAGGTTAAGTATGTACTTTAATATGTGTTTGCGCCCCCGGCAGTATGTGGTTAGCGCACGGCAATTTTTATTTAAGTCGTCTGTTGAGTGAGGTTTGCTTTAGTTAGTTCTCAGCCGTCAGGTTATTTTTATTGGGGACACGAATAGCATGAATGTCGCACTCCAGGGATCCAAAGGTAAAATGTATTTAGGGTGAGAAACTACACGATGAATAAATTTCGTTGTGACAAAATCACGAATCGACAGTCTGTAAAAGAGTGTTAGTGTTACGCTGTGGAAATTCGCAATACACCATAAAGGGTCCTTAGATCAGTATGACATAAGTATTGTGAGTGTTAGATTTCCCCACCGTTGTTTAGAGGGAATTTCCGTGTTCACCGGGCTGCGATCTTTGAGTTAGCCGTTTTTCTTTTCTCTATCATTATTTTGGACCAATCATACCCAACAACTCAAACACCACCACCTTCGCCTCTTTACCTCCACACTCCATCCGCAAACATCGCTTCACCGCCATTCTCAAACGACGCCCGCAAACAACCAAACTCCACCACTTCCGCCTTTCTACCACACGTCGTGCCATGGGCTGTGAATCGCGTTCCTTTCGCCTCAAAAAATCGGATCAGGAATGCTTCATCCCCCTTTTCTTCCATCCAATGACGCATCGGGTGGCATAGCCCCGCCTCCGAACCGCGCTGTGATCCAGAAAATTTACAATAGACGCCCTCCCCGGCTATATAAGCGCGAGCACAATGAAGAAAAAAAGAGTTCAGAGTACGTCGCAAGGAAAGTCAAGAACACGTGGAGCAGTGGAGGCAGCGGGTGGAGTGTCGGCAGAGAAGTCAAGTCGCAGTGTCGCGGGTGCAGTCGAGTCGGGAGACGAGCTCGAAGCCGACGGGAAAGGGCAGACGGGGAGCGCCGGAGAAGCTCGCCGACCACCCAGGGGCACGAAGCCAGGCGCAGCACGCCTGACATTGCGGCTGCCCGCCATCAACGCCACTGAGGGCGCGGTATAGACCCTTCGGGTCTCGTGGACCTGGCTCCTCCAGGTTCCACGCGCATTAGGCCCACGGCCCAGTCTGACTCCCTTGCCTTTGAGGGGGTCTTTTCTTGTGTTTTTGAATGCGTGTTGTGGCGCCGTGTCTTGTAAAGTAGAAACTGTTTAGTGCGAGTAATAACTTGCTTTACTTCGGTTGGTAAACTCTTTGCTATTGAAATTTGCATTCATTTACTGTATGGCTGTAAATCGTGCCATGTGTCTGGGAGAATAAATGTATCTTGTGAACTGTTTTCCCGTTTCGGCTTCGTCTTTCTTTGAAATTCCATCTTGCTCATGGAAGGATTGCGTGAAGGTGGATAAGACCCGGTAAATAACACGTCCGTCGAGGTCGGCGATAACACCGCCTTGGTTATCATCCGATAGAACGGACAGGACCGCCAAGTCGGCTCGTGTCTCGAGGACTGGACGGCGATGGGTACCGATCGGGCCGCGGTTTAGCATCGCGCGGGCTACTTAGTAGGGTCGAGGTTTTGGCGAACAAGCCGCTATCCAGCGGACGGGTGGCCTTGATTGGCACGATTGTGGTGGGTCGAAACCCACCCGGACTGCCCCTTTTGGGCGCGTAGTTCACTGAGCGGGATGTCACAGACTGAATTGTCGCGTCGGTGTGGCGACGCCAGTCGCGATTGAGTTCCCGTGGCCCTATCGCAACGCCGGTCGGGATCGAAATTTCGAACAATACGATATTCACATTACATTATTGCTCGATCGCTCCCGAGGGAAAAAAAACAGCAGTTTGTATACTGTAAGTACAAGACCCAATCGAGCCTGAAAGGCCAAATTATTCTGTTTTATCTGGGGAATTTGTTTTTTATCCAAACATAACCCTCAACCTTCCTCTTGATGAAAGAGGGAGGCCATGCAAGGTTTGCGTTGCAATTGGTTCCTGCAGTGGTGCGAATGCATAAACGAACAAATAAACACACAAACAAACTTTTCTTCTTATTTCATAGAATTTTGATGAATCGAGTGAGTCAATCACATTTTGATTCATTTTGTTGCTTCCTTCCACCTCACCATCAAACACTATAATGGAGTTAAGTATTTGTTATCTACTCCCAGACGAAGATCAATGGGTCCACGAACTCAAAGTGATATTGTACTTGGTATTCATGACTCTGGATCGCTATACTTTTTCGTTAGCCGATCACAAGGCGAACGAGCAAAGATTAGTGAGGTTAAAAATGAAGCTGAGGCCTGCCGCAGTATTAGCTTTTGCAGGCTGAGGAACATCACCGAACAGAATTGGTCTACCTTACATAGAACCAGACCAGTGAAGGCAGGTTTACTATGTATATATAGATATTTATTGGAGCAAATGTTTGTGATTATGTTATGTATGTATTGTATTGTATATCTGCTCTTTCACCATTGGTCGACAGCTGACTGGACATCACCCAACATTTGTAACTGAAATACTTAACCTAAAGTACCCAGGAGGAGCAAAAGACCCAAAACAAACCCAAAAACCCAAAAGGGACCCAGAAGACCCAAGAGACCCAAGGACCAAAAAAGACCATCAAGACCAAATACACTTAAGACCCTTAAAAAAGCCCACAGACCCAAAATACCTAAAAGGGACCCTGAAAGACCATTGAAAGACCCAAAAGAAACCTAAAATTTCCCTGAAGTCCCAAAATACCTGAAGACCGAAAAGACCCCAAAGACTCAAAAGACCTGGAGACCCTTAAAAATACCAAAAAAGACCTTGAAGATCAAAAAAATGTCAAAGGACCCCAAACACTCAAAAGACCCAAAAATACCCTGAAGACCCGAAATGACCCTAAAGACCCCAAGAAACCAAAAACCCCCAAAATGGGCCCGCAGTACCAAAAAGGACCCTGAGGACCTCAAAGGACCTAACATACCCAAAGGACCCAGAGGACCCAAAGACCCAAAAGGATGCAAAAGACCTTGAGGACCCAAAAGACAAGGGGATCCAAAAGATCCCAGGAGATTCCAAATTGACCCAGGCGGATCCAAATGACCTAGACGACACAAAAAACCTTGAGACCCCAAAATACCCAGGAGATTCAATACCGAGGACCCAAAAAAAAGACCCAGAGATCAAATGACCGAGGACACAAAAGACCACGGAGGACCCAAAAGATCCAGGGGATCCAAAATGACCCAAGAACACAAAAGACCACAAGGACCCAAAATACCTCAAGAAGCCAAACTACCTTGAGAACCCCAAAATATCAAGAAGACCCAAAAAGACCCAATAGGACTATTTGGGACCCATGGAAATCTGAAAATGTTAAAGTGAAAATGTAAAATGTACAACCCCCCCCCCCCTCTTACACCACACCAATCCCAAGTCCTCACCCCCCCTTCCCAACTCTGCCCCCCAACCACCACAACCCAAACTCTGTGCTCCCCTCCCCTTTTCTTTCAGAATCCTCAAACCCCCTCCCAACTCAAGTCCTCAACTCCCCCCACCCCCCTCCTCAAAAAGCTTTCAAACCCTCGATCCCAACTCTGTCCCCTCTCTGCTCTGCCCTCCCCTAACCCAAAACTCTGTCATCCTCTCCCCTTTCTTCTTTCAAGTCCTTCAACTGCCTCAAACCACCAAAGTACTCAACCCCCCTTCCACATCCAAAGTCATTCACAACATCTCAATCTCCCTCTTCCAACTGCATGCACCCTTCACCCCCAACTCTGTCCTTCCCACCCCATTTATTCCTGTTATTAACAATGATACACAGGGGAACTTTGGCCACATGGAAAAGGCCATTCGCCTTATCATGCCTGTGTTCTTCCTGTCCCCGTTTGTTAAGACATTGTTAAAATTAAATAAGATGGAACGTTAAATTCGCAATCATTTCCCCCTTTTGGTTTCACGAAAAAATATTTCAACGAAAAAAATTAACGTGACCCACTATATTCGTTTATTGGTGTGTGTCTGTCTGTCTGTCTGTCGTCTGTCTTAATGTCTGTCTGTCCCGAGCAATTCTCCAGTGGTTTTGATCCGATCCTATAAAAATTTTTGGTGGGAGGTTTATATCATGATCTAGTTGTTGTTTTCCTGAGAATGGGCGCTGGTGCGCCCATTTGGGCGGGAGCCACGCCCCAAAAACACGTGTTTTTAGGGGGTGGCAAATTCAATTTGCAATCTTCCTTAGTGGGTTTGTCGAATCTGACAGGTTTTTCAGTATTTGGTTAGCACAATGGCACCGCATAGCCCCACGGAGCTCGATTTTTTCATTTTCGTCCCAAGGTCAAGGTCACAAAGGTCACGAAACTTAGAAAATTGCGATATTTTGAATAAAAATCCATCTTCTCCGCGGGGATATGTATGTCGAATCTGGCAGGGGTTCAGTATTTGGTAGGGCCCAATGGCACCTGCATTAGCCCCACAGAGCTCGATTTTTTTCATTTTCGTCCAAGGTCAAGGTCACAAGTCACGAACAAAACGTGTTTTTTAGGGGTAGCGATTTCAATTTTTCATCTTCTCCGAGGGGGTTTTGTCGAATCTGACAGGGGTTTCGGTATTTTGGTTAGCCCAATGGCACCCTGCATAACCCCATGGAGCTCGATTTTTCATTTCGTCCCAAGGTCAAGTGTCACAAGTCAGACAAAACGTGTTTTTAGGGGGTAGCCGATTTTCAATTTGATCTTCTCCGAGGGGTTTGTCGAATCTGACAGGGGTTTCGGTATTTGGTACCCAATGGCACCTGCATAACATAAGAGCCTCGATTTTTTCATTTTCGTCCAAGGTCAAGGCACGCAACTTAAAATTGCGAATTTTACATAAAAATCATACCGACCGCCCAAACTGGAGAGCTGGATGCAATATTTTTACAAATCTTTGAGTGTCATTCCCACCTGAAGTTTGAAACATTTGTGCTGCTAACTCGGAACACCATTGCCCGTGGCGCCCCCCTTCAAACTTTGTTTGTTACGCTGATTTATCAAAGTATGGTAGAATCCGAGGATGCAGAATGCCATATTGCCTATATATGACGTATATGTCCTGGAATGTCCAGAGGAAGTTTTGCACAAAGGTCATAACCTTGACCTTTTGACTTTAAATTACAAAGGTAAATTTCAAAGTTGTGCGGAATCCAACCGTGGTTCGACCTTCTTCGACGAACTAACTCCATAAGCTATAGCACGTATCCTGTTTCCTTATTTTAATGTCCACAACATTGTTTTTGGACCTTACCCGCGTTTTATGCAAAGGTCAAATTTTGGAAAGTTGGTTGAACGAAACCGGGTTTCGACATTTGCAGCTAATAACCTGTCACTTCGTGACCACATCATGTGGATCATTTTTATAACTTGGTCAAAACATTTATTCACATCGTCTCATCCTTGACTTCTGAAACAATCTACATCGTCAAATACCGCTCGTCGAACCATTTCGTCTCAGACTTGTCTTTCACTTTATCCTCACTATAATTCAACAGCATCCAGGTTTGTGACGTTGTGATTTGTTTATTTGTTTGTCACGGTACACCTTCTACAGTGTGGACTGATTCCATCCAACTGCTATACTACATCGGATCAACGTGACTCAATTAGTGCATAGTTGATTTTTTTTTTTTATCTTTAGCCGGTGGTCTTGGGGTTGGGGGGGGGGGGTAGGATCAAATTCTCTATGTAATGTGTATCGAGTAGTGCCGCCTCCAGGTGGGGGAGGGTATTACAAGTTTCCCACCATTTTACAGAACAATTATTCCTGTCCCACGTTTCCAGTGTCGTGAGGGGTTTTGAATTATAAGCATCAGATATGTTCTTTACTTCATGCAATAACTTCATGGATTTTTTTAAAATTATTATTTCTTCCGTATACAGAACTGTATGGTTGCCTATACACCGCCCAATAAAGGTATTGCGTCAGTAAGAACGTGTTGCATGCTTTGAACCAAGATCGCCACATAGGGCGGGTACTCTGTTGGTGAATCATTAATAAAAAAAGATGTTTCCTTATCTTTCTCACTCCAGAAAAACCACCGAGGACATTTCTGCTCGATGCAGAAAAGAGCTCACATGGCTGTTTGAAATGTTTACTAATATTAACGAAACGGTTTTTTTCAATGGACTTAACGAGATTAACCGTATTAATCACTATTAGGATAACTAGTGCGGCCGTATCGAAGTGCGTGCCCGTACGTGCGTGCCGTACATGCAAAAAGAAAAAAAAAAGACAAGAAAAAAAACGAATGTGACATCAATTGTGATGTCATAGGCAACCGTGTCCTGGTCATTGGTTTGGTAAATAAATGGCCATAACTTGGGAACCACTTTGTCCGATTAATTATCAAACCTGAAATGCACATCCAACAGGGCTACCCAGCGTCAATTGTGACGTCATTATCAAACGAGAAGAAGAGTCTGTGACGTCAGTTGTGACGTTCATGAGCACCATGTTCCTGTCTTGTTTGGTAAAATAAATGGCCATAACTCGGGAACCACTTGTCCGATTAATATCAAACTTGAAAAGGCACATACTCAGGTCCCCAGCAATATAACATTAACTCGGGAAACACTTGGGAAACAGGCTTTGAAACGGATGAAGAAGGACATATCAAACTGAAAAGGCACACTCAGGCACCAGCCGTCAATTGTGACGTGCGTGCCCGTACATGTGTGGCCGTACGTGCGACATGGCCGTACGTGCAAAAAAAAAAAAAACTTTCAAAGCGCGTGCAAAACAACAAACAACACAGGCCCCGTGCGCTTCTCGCGTGCCCGTACGTGCGTGGCCGTACGTGCAAAAAAAAGAAAAAGACAAAAAAAGAAGAAGAATTGTGACAGTCAATTGTGATTCATAGCACCGTGTTCCTGCATTGGTTTTTGGTAAATAAATGGCCAAACTTGCGAGAACCACTTGTCCAATTATATCGAAACCTTGAAAAGAACAAATACTCAGCGTCCCCAGCAATATACCTGGCAAGTTTCCAATTACATCGGAGCAGTGGATTGTCGAGAAACAGCGGTCACAGACCCACAGAGATTGCTGGAATTATAGATAGATATCATCCAAAGATAAAATGTGCAATACCATCATTCAAGGTCACTGTTTTTATCCTCAAGCATTGCTTTCCTGCCATCTTCCGGCTCGATGTGAGCAACAAGATAACAAAGCTGGATCATTTTATTGGCCTTATTCTGTCGAGGCCCAATATTTGTGTTTAAGTAAAGTATTATTGGCTTTATGGCGGGGCAATGTGAGCGTAACTGAAGTCCAAGGAAATTCATTAATCCAGAAGACAGTTCTCAAATACATCGGGTGTTTTATAGTCTCTTGTCTCTCTTGCATGTTTGTCCAACTCGGAAACAGTTTGAAGTGGGACAGAATTACCAAATGGATTATCATATAAATACTTGCGAACACTTTCAGTATTTTACACATGTAATTGTTCGCAAAATTGATCGAAATTTCACCACACGCACGCACCACTCCATTCTTTGTTGCTAACAAACTACATTCTGAAGTCACATTGCATGCATGGTACCACACACACACACACAGGTTACAGATGCACACTATTTATTGGTGTGAGCCCATGGTATCAGGAAAAACAAAGCAAGCATGATTTTTGTATAATTATAAGGTGGCAAGCTGTGCGATCAACAGGACCACTTCTTTTGCAACCTTGCACAACAACGTGTCTAAATGGCACAAGGTGACAAGGACATGGAAACAAGTCAAATGAGCTATCATTATTAAATCCCAGCATGAAAAACCATTAATTTTCCCATGCAGAATTACCAACTGTAGGAGTAATTAGTGACATAACTAGTGAGGGAGTTTGTATTATTTTTTTTTAAATAAAAAAGGGATGTAAAATACAAGGTGCCTGCTTGTCAGGTGTTTGAGAAGCAGCTTGCCAAAACTTATCAGACAGACGTTGCTGTTCACCTGATTCCTCAGAAATAAATACGCCCACGTAATGCAGTAAAGGAAGGAGACAAGCTGCCTTAAAATCCTCACACCACAGATAAAACTCACCCCAGGACAAGCAATGTCTCTGCGGTGTCATCGCATGCCTCACACCTGGCTGTTGCTGTGCCTCTCACGTTTGGCCTGCTAGGTGTCGGAGGAAGCAATGTGTGGGAAAAACTGAAGAACAGCTGCAGGACGAGCGTGATTCCATTCCAGTGAGCGCTTTCCTGAGGATTACGGTTGGGCCCCTAGCGACTTCTGCTTACCCAGATTGAAGGTACAACACCTACCGATACATATATATATATATATATAGTATATAAATATAAATAATATATATATATAATGTCAAAAGTTCGATAAATGAGATACTCGCAATATCTCTCTCTTTTCGGTCTCGTGGACCTGGCCGCTCCTCCAGGTTCCACGCGCATTAGGCCCACGGGCCCAGTCTGACTCCCTCGCCTTTGAGGGGGTCTTTTCTTGTGTTTTCTTTGAATGCGTGTTGTGGCGCCGTGTCTTGTATAGTAGAAACTGTTTAAGTGCATGTAAATAAACATTGCTTTATTCGGTTGTAACTCTTGCTTGTAAATTCATTATTGTTTTTGTCTTAAAATGATATATGTGCAAATTGCTAATGTGTGCTGTAAAT
>CM068952.1:149873551-149891603 GCA_035128595.1 Eptatretus atami
TCAAATGTAAGAAAATAATTGCCCAACGATTATATTAATGTGATTACAACCTTCACATCACGCGAAGTCATCAGCGACCCAAAACCTGCTCTTTAAGAAAATGTGAAAGGAAGAAAGAAATGAGACATGCATGCTTATAGTGCAGAAAAAAAACGAGTAAGGCTGATTCATCTTTATATATTCAGTTATTTGCTCAGACCAAACGAGCAAGCCATACTTATATTCCCATACTTTAAAATTCCTCTGCAATTATGAGAGGTTTGAGAATAAACTTCCATATTGTAGACTTCCGAAATGGCTGAAAAGTTTGACATTCACCAATTTGTGTGTTTGTGTGTGGCAGGTGCTTGGAATGAAAGTGGAAAAGGCGAGTCGATTTGGGATCGTTACGTGCACACCCATAAAATATTTGGAGGAGGCAGTGGAGATGTAGCGTGTGACTCGTACCACAAAATCGATGCTGACATCGCTGCACTACAACGACTGAATGCTACGCATTACCGCTTTTCACTGTCCTGGCCTCGCATTTTTCCAAGGGGTGTTGTAAATTCCACCAACTACAACAAAGCTGGTGTCGACTACTACAACAAGCTTATCAACAACCTGATAGCATTGAATATTACACCCATGGTCACACTGTACCACTGGGACCTTCCACAGGCACTGCAGGAGAGTATGGGTGGTTGGCTCAATGAGAGCATCATTGAAATATTTGCTGACTATGCAGACTTCTGCTTCAACACCTTCGGTGACCGTGTTCAGCTGTGGTTTACTTTCAATGAGCCATATAACACAGCATGGCTCGGCTATGGCCTGGGTAAGTATCTCTTTTCAAACATACAGCTGGAATTGTATGATCTCTCTGCTAGTAAGAGGAAAATATTGGAATGAGGTACAGCAGATACTTAATCTCATAACACAACACACAACCCCACACACAACACACACAACACACACACACACACACACACACACACACACACACACACACACACACACGCCTCAGAAGCATGAAGCACACCAACTAAAATATGCATGCACAACTACTCACTCGCGTCCACACTGTTCGGTGTGAAGGGGAGCGGGGGGGGGGGATCCATAGCATAGAAATAGGTAGAATAGTATGGACAGTGTTATTGAGTAGGGTAGCATTATTCTTGTACAAGATATCCTTAGAGGTAAGTCGTATGGCTAAATGCGTGCAGAGGAGGTGGTGAGTGTGAATCCTCAAAGCAGAATCGGGTAAGGTTGTATAATGTAAAACCTCCTATAAACAGGCGAGGCCAGGTGGAGGACTTTTGGCATTTAACACCAAAGGCACACAACAAGTGTTTAGCATTATAAATGCACGTCATCACGGGCCGTCTAGCCAGAGGACTGTAGGCCACCACAGTGAAGTGAACTGTGGAGGCCTGGAGAGGGGTGGGGTGGCCATAAAGGCCTATGAGAGGGGCCTGCCATGCATGAGGGTGGTCCCGGAGGTGGAAAGAGCAGTGGCTGTGCGTACGCACGTCAGGTGGAGTCTGACACGAGGAGGTCAACACCTATCTCTCTCTGTTTCATAGCCCCGACGGGGAGCACAGCTTTGGAGACACATGGATGTTACATCCTCCATCATCCCCCATCTCCTGACAACATCGCTCCTGCCATCCTGCATGACCCGAGCCTGCTCAAGCCAATAGCCTGGTATAGCCCAAGACCAACTCATGCCTGTCACAAGTCCTCACCTGCTCTGTATCCCTTCGTTGAGAGAGATCGGTATTTTGGTGCCCTTAGCGGGGTATTTACTTAGTTATTATAGTACATAAGTTCAGTTTTTTGATGTTGTACCTTCCCTACTTGTATGTCTTTGTGCACCAGATCCATCCGAGTCCTGTTGTCTCGTTATCGTCGTGTCAAAACAATTGTGAATAAACATTTTAATTATAAGAAATGTCTTTCTGCCTTTTGCCTCCCACACATTTCACCACCAGGTTCGGCTGTTATTTGAACAATCCATGGGGAATAGAACGCAGTAAATCTAACATCGTTTCGGCATCCGCGGAGGCCTTAGATCATCCACGGAGGCTCAGGCGGTCTGTGTTAATGGACCCTGTATGATACGACAACTGCATACATCCAATACCAGATCACACCAAATAAATAACAGTGCAGAGAACACGATCAATGATATTGATGATGTTTTTGCTTGAAGAACACTCATTGATTTACAGCATGTGACCATCTCCCTGGATATGTTTAAGCCTTTGTTACTGTCTGGAACCAAACATCATTTTCCAAGTTGCTTGCTAGAAAGTAATCATATTTATCTCTGCACCAACAGATCAACACTCACTACTGTGGTTTGACAAGTAGCTGTTGCAATTGAATTTGTCATCTCTTTCTGATCCTTCCCTGCTCTTTGCACCATTCCAACCATTCCAATTTGTCTAGTTTTCAACTCTTCCACTACAATTAGATTTTATTTATTTACCCTCTCATTTTAGCCCTCCTGCTGGCATGTAGCATGAAGAACAGTGATTATCTTTGATTATTTATTATTCTGTCACGTTGTTTCTGTATTGTATGGCTTTCATAATTTTATGTGTTTATAGTCAAAATAGGACTTCTCATTTGCTTTTCTCATGATTATCTAAATTGAAGCATTTGGAAGACTGAAAGATGTGTTATGGCATCCTTTTCATCATGCTTTTTTATGAGCTTTATCTTCAAGTTTGTCTAATCATTTGAAATTCACCAATGGCCAGGCTTGTGATGTTTGATCTTCAGCGTTGACATTTCTTGTGTTTTGACATTCTGCGGCTCTTAACAGTGAGCAGATGACAGCATGACGCTGAAAACGTGGTGCAAAAAATCCCAACTTTTTGTCTCTAATAATGTTTTACATACATTCCATATAATAAGTACAATGAAAAGAAATCGTTCAAAAAATGGGTGTGAAGCTTCAATAATTTCTTGTGATTGTTTCATAGGCGTCGCAGCCCCTGGTGAGTTTGAACTATTGGAAAATCCTTACAAAGTTGCACACAACATCATCCGATCACACGCCGAAGCCTGGCACATTTACGATGACAAATATCGAAATATTCAGGGAGGACAGGTAAGGATGGTGTATATTGAGACGTAAGCTTCAATTGGGAATATGGCTGTAGATGTGTTTGAAACAGTTATCTTTTGAACCGTTTCTATGACACTTCCTCATGACCCAAGTTCAGCTTGTTTGTAAACCTTATACAGAAAAATGGTGTTAAAAATAAAACGTCACAAGCATTTTTTTAAAATGTTCCCAAACACTCTTTGATGTCAGTGTATTTACTTCCACCACTGAAGGTTATGTTTTCACCCCTGTTTGTCTGTCTGTTTGTCTGTGAGCAGGATATTTCGAAAACTTTAGGACGGATTTGGACGAAACTCGGTGGACACATTGGGTGTGTGATAAGGACTAATCGATTAGATTTTGGTGAAGATCCGAATCCAGATCTGGATACTGGAATTTTTCAAATGATTCTTCGCCATTGAGAAATCGGGCCAAAAACGACATATAGCATGATGTTGTTGTTGTTGTTCGTCTTTCGGCTGCTCCCGTTAGGGGTCGCCACAGCGATCCGTTATGATCCGCATACTGATTTGGCACAGGTTTTACGCCGGATGCCCTTCCTGACGCAACCCTGGTCGCCTCTTACGACACAGGGATAAGGATTAGGTTTCGCCATGATTCCGGGCTGCCCTACACCCTCTCATAGCGCGGCCCAGCGCAGAGCTCCCGTCCTCAAGCGATCCTCCAACCCAAGCCTCTGAGTAGCCGGATTACAGGCGCACGCCACTACGCCCGGTACATATAGCATGATATCTCAAAAAATTATTGACGGATTGGGACAAAACTTGGTGAATGAGTTGGGTAGGTGACAAGGACAAGCCAATTAGGTTTTGGTTAAGGTCCTGATGCAGATCCGACCAATCAGTGGGATACAAAACGTAAAATGTTCAGCCTGGCAGAGGTATGTACTCTCCCGAGTACCGTTCTAGTCTGCAACCTGGAGTGAAAGAGGATAGCAGGGAAAGCAGTATCTGTATCAATACAGTACAAACGACCAAACGTACGATGGGACTATTTATGTACAGTGGTTGGAGGGGCTTGGGGAGGACCAGAGGTAATCTAATTTGTATAATGGACTTGATTGACCAACATTACCACATTCAGACTGTCTAAAATCGTTTTTGAAGCTTGTAGGTTTGGGGCATTCTTTGCATTTTCAGTGAGGGGGTTCCATTCACGAATTGTATGTGGGTAAAGAGAAAATTTATAACAATCTTTATTAAAGTTTGGTGTTACATAGGAATATGAACTAAAAAAACATCGGTCGGAAGCTACAAGTAAGGGTAGGTTTCAGGTGCGAGATTGTGTTTGAGATAAGGCCGTGATTTTTGAGCCAGCACAGGTTATTAGTGTTAGATTAGAAGCTGGCCAATAATTGGAAACATCAGAAAAAGAAGGGTGGGGTGAAAGATGTGAAAGATACCGGAGTGCCATTGCAATCATATGCAAGGAAGAGGTTTACATGATTCGGAGAAGTCAGGCTGCAGGTGAGGAGAGTGGAGGGAAGGTGTAAGAACATGAATGAGGCCTTGCTGGGACAGCAGCTCGGATGTGTGAAAAAACGAAAGGAGGGAGGATGAAAAGAGAGACAATCATACAGAAAAAGCTATTTAAGGAATGGCTAGGTAATGGGAAGGAGGATAACAGGACAAGCTATGAGAGGAAGAAAAAAAAAGAGAGGCAAATAAAGCAGTGGGAAAGGCTAGACAGGAGGTGTAAAGAGGTGGTATGAGATGGTCGACTGACAAGAGCATGAAAATAATAACTATAAGGTGGCTAAGAGCAGAGAAAGGGCTTCAAAGGATGTTGGGGATATTATGGTGATAAAGATCAGTTAAAGGGAGATGCTTAATGAGGAGAAGGAGATTCTTGGTAAATGGACGGATAATATTGTAGAACCAGACTCTGTGTTGTCATGGTTAGAGCATGCAATCCAAGTCTGGGAGGTTCGAAGTTGAATTCCCAGCCACGTCATACCAAAAACGAGAAATTATATGTGCTGCTTCCATGCTTGATACTCAGCAATTAAATGGTCAAGAGCGTGGACAATCCCTTAATAATTGGCATCCATAGGGAGGATGAGATTGGGAAATGCCCCTTTGAGTGCAGTGAGCAAAGTGTCGTCAATGTTGTGGCGTCCGCTGGTACTGTACCCAGACTGCCTGGGAAGTGATGGCACTTCCCCACAAGCTCAGTGGTTTTGTTTGTCTCATCGAAATTTCCTGTGATGTGTCTCGTGTATGCGTCTGTATGTCCATGTGTTCAAAATGTGTGCGTGGCAGCTGCTCAATGAGACTTAGATCCTGAAAAAGAAAAGAATGACTGCGCTGTAGTCATAACCTGTGACACAAAATATATATTTTTCGCCTCCTCTGTCCACTCAACTCCCTTATCCTTGCTGTTTAACAGCTCAGCTTACCTTGTCTAATCTGTCTTATTCACCTTGTGTCATGTCTGTCCTGTGTTTCCATGTGAATGAATAAGATTAGATGGAGCTGTGTCTGTCCCATGTTCCCATGTGAATGAATAAGATCAGATAGAGCCATGTCTGTCCAGTATTCCCATGTGAATGAATAAGATTATATTGAGCCATGTCTGTCCCGTGTCCCCATGTGAATGAATAAGATTAGATAGAGCTGTGTCTGTCCCATGTTCCCATGTGAATGAATAAGATCAGATAGAGCCATGTCTGTCCAGTATTCCCATGTGAATGAATAAGATTAGATAGAGCCGTGTCTGTCCCGTGTCCCCATGTGAATGAATAAGATTAGATAGAGCTGTGTCTGTCCCGTGTTCCCATGTGAATGAACAAGATTAGATAAAGCCATGTATGTCCTGTGTTCCCATGTGAATGAATAAGATTAGATAGAGCCATACCTGTCCCGTGTCCCCATGTGAATGAATAAGAATTAGATAGAGCCATACCTGTCCGTGTCCCATGTGAATGAATAAGATTAGATAGAGCCATACCTGTCCGTGTCCCCATGTCAATGAATAAGATCAGATAGAGTCATACCTGTCTCGTGTCCCCATGTCATGAATAAGATCAGATAGAGCATCCTGTCTCGTGTCCCCATGTCAATGAATAAGATCAGATAGAGTCATACCTGTCTCGTGTCCCCATGTCAATGAATAAGATCAGATAGAGTCATACCTGTCTCGTGTCCCCATGTCAATGAATAAGATTAGATAGAGCCATCCTGTCCCGTGTCCCCATGTCAATGAATAAGATCAGATAGAGCATACCTGTCTCGTGTCCCCATGTCAATGAATAAGGTTAGATAGATTAAGATTCAGTGATTCCGAACAGGGTATTTACCTTTATATCTGTTCCCTCAGTTTTGGTGTGTGTGTGTGTGTGTGTGTGTGTGTGTGTGTGTGTGTGTGTGTGTGTGTGGTGTTCCTCTCCTCTCCCTCTCTCTCTCTCTCTATCTCTCTCTCTCTCTCTCTCTCTCTCTCTCTCTCTCTCTCTCTCTCTCTTTTAATAAAACCTTTTGTTCCTAAAAACCTGCACATGGTCATTATATGAGACTTTGCCTTTCAGTGCGAATGAATTGGCTTTAAAGATCTGGTAACGGACGGATTGGAAAACACATTTAAAGCACTGTTAAAAGATGAACAGTGCAATATTGGGAAACATATTTAATGCGCTATTAAAAGATTAACTCGACACCTCTCATCCATGTCAGCCTCCACCATGGTTATATCAGAATGAGCTGATTCATCACATGGTGACGGATAGTTTAACCCTATTACGGTGCCGTTCAAATATTACATAGTGCTATTTTTTAGGGAGGCGTGGACGGGCTTGATTAAACATTACTAATAATATTTCTTCGACGTATGATTACATTTTTCGGGGTCTCTCATCGTGATTAACACTTGACCCAAACAAAGCCAATGCAATGGAAATTTGACGCAACAAACCCGGACAGTGTAGAATCAGCAGAGGCCTACAGGGCCAATGTGTTAGGCCCACCAGAAAAACAAGATGGTGGCCAGATCATTTTGTCTGGGTGCCATGGTGGGTGGAGTCAAGTGACCAATGCGAGTGTGGTCTGGCAGTTGTCTGACCAATGGGTGCACATTTCAAAAAATAGACCCACAACAACAACAACAACAACAACAACAACACCAACAACGTAGAGATCTTGTAGACCTGGGACATTCCGCAGGTTAAAAAGAGAAAGAAAACATAAATGTGGACAATGGGAGGGATGAATGAATGAATTGATGAGGGAAATGACTGATGGGAATCTCTCTGAGGGAAAGGAAGAGGAATGAGGATATCAGGAGGTTTGCAGGAATAAGAGATATTAGTGAAAATGCGTGGAAGTACATGGCCACCTTGTTTGGAGAACATGCTCAGGTGGAAGGAGGGGAATGTGTTCAGGAAGTCCTTTGATATGAATGAAATTATCAGCAAGAGTAGTGGCAGATAAATATTGTGATTTAGACAGATATGACAGAGGTCGATGTGCAGACAGTGGATGCTCAAGATAGAAGGGTATGGAGAGGGAAACTCAAGTGGCCGACCACAGAACAAGGTGCGATTAAATGGGGCCATTATTAAAGGTTGTACAATAGTCTCGTATCACAGAGTACGATAGTACTCCATATGTAGGGATGGCATGGGAAAAAATGACCACCCATTAAAATGTGTACAAAATGATATACAGTACTTAAAATCTACTACAGAGTGAAGTCAAAAGCATTTAAAAGCCATACCTTTTATTCTCAAATTAGTAGTAGTAGTAATAGTCGTCGTAGTAGTAGATATTCTTCAATCTAAGTAAACCTATTTGGGTCAATTAAGTACTATAATATTAAACTCTTGCTCACGATCAAAATTTCCAATTCCAAATGCAGTTTATATTGTGAATTTATTTATTGGCTGATGTTTTGGCTTTGTGGTTAGGGTGGTGGCTTGGGATCCTCGGGGTACTGAGTTCGAGCCCCGCTGGCCACTGAATTAACATCGGGGGGTTGACTCAGCCTGTCATCCTTCTGAAGGTCGGAGAAATGAGTACCAGTATACTGGTAATTATCCCTGCAGGGTCGAAGGTGATTAAAGGGTTGGCGTCAGGAAGGGCAACCGGCCGTAAAAACATTGCCACAAGAAAGGGTACCATGATTGGAGCCCACAAATAGCTGACCCCTGCTCAGGGATAAAGGTTTTTTAAATGGTGTGATGATGATTTATTGGCTGATGTTTTCACTCTGTAGTGTATCCAATGAAAAAATTATGCCTACCTAACTCAATGAAGGTTCATATACTGTACATTTCTTACTTAGACTTTTTATATCACCAGAAAGCACCACAACCACCAAATTTTCTGAAAATTTTAAGTCATTATCAACTTTATTTAGCTATTAATTCTCTTTCTGTGTTTGCACATATTCAGTACCATGTATTTCTGCTATCGGACACAATGACACTTTGCGTCAAATCGCAATATCATAAATACATGGGCTAGATGTACCAATGACTGCACATCCAGCAAATTATACAAACTAGCAGAGTACCCACCCAACGGGTGATCTTGTTCCAAGTATGCATCAAGTTCTTCTGATGCATACCTTTACTCGGGTGGTGTAGAGGCAACTGACAGCTCTGTAGAGGCAAAATAAAATAACCCGAGTTGCTTGTATGGAGAAAAAACATACCCACTGCTTATAATTCAAAACACCTCACTGCACTGGAAAATGTCGGGACACGAACACTGCACTGTAAATGGAGACTTGTAATACCCTCTCCCACCTGGAGGTGGCACGACACGATATACATTTACATAGAGCGTGAATTATAGTAAGGAGGGAGACACATTGTTGGGGAAGCTCAACACATTGTCTTGGGTGGATCCAGGAATTTCAAGAAAGGGGGACGCACCAGGCCATAGTGCTGAATGGAGAGGGGGGCAGGGGAGGGTAGTGGGGGTCCTCCCCCAGGAAACTTTGAAAAATTGATTGTCAGAAATGGCATTTCATGCGTTGTCGGAAGTTTTCTGCAGTTCGTTGCATTCTTCCCTGGCCCAACATTTCAGCAGATTTGCGATGACTAATGGGCAAAAGTGACAAACTTGCCCAGCCATTCCTGAGTTAATTAATAAATTAAAAAGTCTTGCGCATACCCATAGTGGGAAATGATGGTGTTGACCAACTGTGTTCTGGGCTAAGCCTGGCCACCGTAGAGCAGAGGTTTTCCCCACAGATATCAGATATGACGGCAGAATGTGAATTATTTTATTAAGCGTGAATGATGCCATTTTGGAAAAGATGGTGCTTGTGTTTCCGAACGAAAATGTCACACACATTTTTTTTGACAATGGCACGAGCATTTCCTTGTCCTGGAACAGGATATGTGGGTGCCATTGTCCACACCCCTCATCGAGCACGTTACTGGACTCGTCCACCCGATAGTGCTGAGCACTTGATAGTGCTTACTGCTTCATGCTTACTCACTGCAACCTGACACACAGTGTACACACACGCATCACCACTGACAACAATGTGGTGGGCCTTGCATGGATTGCGGTACTGTATATGCTAGCACAATGGAAAATAACTCTTTTATACCTCCGGTGATGAAGTCGTCAGTGGCATTATGTTTTCAGGTTGTCCGTCCGTCCGTCCGTCCGTGCTAATTTTCTGTTTTCTCTGCAACCATTTATCTGATTGATACGAATTTTTCACCATATGTGTGACTCCTCATGTAGAATGTTTTTATGATAAATATGATGTCATGGGTCATGTGGTGTGGCAGCCATGTTGAAAAAAAGGAAAAATTTTGGACATCTGTATCTCTGACACTGCACCATGGAAAAAAAATTGAAACTTGGCACGTGTTCTTCCAGAATTTATGGATAAACAGGGAGAAAATATCAGTATGTGTAAAAGTGAAACCAAAACATGTGCAAAGTCCGAGGAGGTGGGGTGTGCACCTCTGAACCCCGCCACCCACCCCCATCCCCTCCTCGGATCTGCCCTTGAATTGTTGAACAAGAGTGTCCTGGAGCTCTGGAAGTGTTCTGGGAGGCAATGGAATGGATTTTATTGCCTTCTGTACTCCAACATGTCCACACATGTTCCTGAAGTTTAAGATCAGGAGATCTCACTGGCAAATTCATTCAATTAAGTACTATAATATTATTGCTTCCTATTCTGATTATGAACTAGTACTATATGTGTATCCTTCTGAACTAGTACGATACGTATATCCTTGCGAACGAGTACTACACATGTTTCCTTGCGAACTAGTACTAGTACTATACGTGTATCTCTGCGAACTAGTACTAGTACTATACGTGTATCCTTGTGAACTAGTACTATATGTGTATCCTTGTGAACTTGTACTATACGTGTGTCCTTCTGAACTAGTACGATACGTATATCCTTGCGAACGAGTACTACACATGTTTCCTTGCGAACTAGTACTAGTACTATACGTGTATCCTTGTGAACTTGTACTATACGTGTATCCCTGTGAACTAGTACTCCATGTGTATCCTTGTGAACTAATATTATACGTGCATCCTTGTGAACTAGTACTATTGTTATTTTGTCTCAAAGGTTGATCTTTCGCAGAAGTTGAGTGGTATATCATGAATCTACGTTAAAATGCTAAAAACATTGTTGTACAGGTATCTATTGTGCTGAATTCCTACTGGGGAGAGCCCTTGGACCCTAATTCACCATTGGACATGGAAGCGGCACAGCGTTATGTGCAGTTCTCTCTCGGTTGGTTCGCCCATCCTATCTATGTCAATGGAGAATACCCACATTTGATGAAGAGTAAGGTCGAGGAACGAAGCTCACCTGGAAAGTCTCGCCTTCCAGAATTTACGGAGGAACAAAAAAAGTGGATCCAAGGTATGCACATTGAGCCAACAAACAAAATAATACCAAACAAAATGGTGGATGACAAAAAACAGATATTCTTTCACAAGCATATTTTATGACATCATAATGACATGAGCATTTCCATTCATAACTTGCATCTTTGCTATTATCAGAATTTTTTTAAAATACAGGCTATGTAAAGAGCAAAAGAAGCTCTTTTGCTCCGATGATGCATCAGCGCCCGAAACATCACCTTCTCTTTGCCTCCCACGGCTGTGAAGTTCCTCAATCAACGCCCTTTTAATTTCAGGTTTTCTTCTAACAGTGCTGAAAAAACATTTAATTCGTAAACGTCATTGGGAGATGTGGTGGGCTTGGGATACTAGGATCCTGTGGTCAAATCCCAGTTGGCTGTTGAATTAATACCAGGTGGGGTTGATTCTGCCTGTCATCCTTCTGCGGTTGGCAAAATGAGTGCCAGCATGCTGGTATCCTGGTGTCAGAGTGGTGACCTGTCCAGGATTGTGCCCAATAGCCAAGGAGACTGTTTAGGCAGCACCAACGCTCTGCACAGAGTATTGTCCCAATGGATGGATGGATGGTTCACTATGAGGGCAACTTCTCAGGCTTTCCAGGATCTCCAGACCTGAGGCCACCACCCACGTATAACTCTGTAATCTGGCGGGTTGCTAAGCAACCACAGATGCTGCCGATTGATACTACCAAACTGAGCAGGGTCCTCATCCTCAACTACCACATTACCTTACCAGTGGTTTGGTCCCACCAATTGGGGAGCCGCACTCTCAATGTTTACCCATTTATTAAATACGTATGATCATGCAAACCGTGCTGAACTTTGGCTGGGGGTAGAAGCGACCGGTGGGGTTAAATGTCCCCTCTATCTATTTGAACACACTGAATTGAGCCAATGAAGGAAATGAGATACTCGAGCAGGTTTGAAACACTTTACCAAAACTTCCCGAAAAGCGCATATTAACAGGGCATATAAGTATCAATCAGCACAAATGGCAATCAAAGCAATCAGACCTAAAATAAACAGTAATCTTATTTGTTAGCCACTTAAAAGTCCCTCATACAGTCTTAACTTAGCCTATACACAGGACTGGCACACTATCCGAATCATTCCGGGGAAATATAGAGGAAAAATGGGGGGCAGCAGAGTGAGGTTTTAGTGACAACCTCTGACTCATCCAGGCATGTGCGGGCCAATCCAAAAGTGTGGGGAAGGAAAGAGGGAAGGTATTAAAGGAATCCATACATCAGTGCCATACTCTGTGCAGAGCATTGGTGCTGCCTAAGCAGTGTCCCAGGCTACTGGGCACAATCCTGGATGGGTCACAACTCCGACTCAGGATACCAGCAAACTGATACTCATTTTGCTGATCTCAGAAGGATGAATGACAGGTTGAGTCAACCCCACCTGGTATTAATCCAACAGCCAAGCAGGATTTAAACTCACAACCCCAGGATCCCAAGTCCACCACTCTAGCCAACAAGCCAACACCAGGCATAATTAAAAGAATGGGAGTATGTGTATGTAAATGAATTAAGAAGAATGGCATATGCAGTGTTAGCTTTAGAGGAAAGGTGTTAGGTGTGAATGTAAACCTCGCCTAGACTGGTCAAGAAGGACAATCGTTGATAGCTCTTTAAATCGTGATACTCCTTGGTGCATCTCAAGTGGCCGAATTAGCGATTGTTAGAGGACAGTAAGAGAAAGATCATGTATTTCAGTAATGGAGCTACATTTTCGCAATTGGGACCTCGTGCTCTCTCTCTCTCTCTCTCTCTCTCTCTCTCTCTCTCTCTCGTTCTCTTCTCTTCTCTCTCTCTCTCACTCTCGTGCTGCGGTCCCCATGCTCGACTCGTCACACGTAGCCAGCTCAGCACTGCTTGGCCCAGCTGCAGCACAAATGGTTCGTGCAGGTGACTCCGTGGCATGAACAGGCAGGTAGCTTCTCCTCGAGTTCTCAGCATTCCTCTTTCGGGCAGGCAGAGCCATGTGGGGAGCAAAGTTCATGCGGGCGGAGATCCTGGGTTTGGACGCCGTGCCATGCTCTTCAACCTGGCATGATGCATCGCCATTGGCTGTAACTCACACTGGCCACCAATGAGAGCGTGATTAAAACTTGTCCACCACGCTCCAAGGCACAGCACCTCGAGCGACAGTCGTGGTGGTTCATTTTCTATTCTCTCTGGCAGGCGCTTCTTGTACGCTCATGCAAATGCTCTGTGGCTGTGTTTTGAAACGTGTACGAACGATGTGAGATAATATCTATTAAAGAAAGGGGAGGGATTTGTAAAAATAAAAAAGGGTTTTTTACCCAATATGGGCATGAAGAATGATTCGGATGAAGTTTGGGGAGGAGAATGAAATGAATGGGATTGCAAGTACTACAAAATAACCATGATATATTAAATGAACGGATAGAAAGACGATTACGAGAAGGAGAATCAGAGAGAAGGGGAAAGATATAACTAAACCCACACAACGCATTTCATCTGTTTCCCTTTAGACAATGGGTGGGGAATATATCTGTGTCCATAAACTAACGACATGACTGATTCTCGGAAGTCCTACATGTCCATGGATGTTCTCTCCCTGGGGACCAGTTTCATAACAGTCACAATATCTTAGGGTCTTGAGTTTGAGCCCCTGTTGGGCCGTTAAAGAGTATTTATGTTTTTACTGATATCGAATATATTTGTGACAATAATCATACATTTGTTTTTAGGTACATCAGATTTTTTTTCACTCAACTATTACACAACACGTCTGGTGAAAAACCGACACGTTTATGGTAACATATGGCGAGGCTATGAGGCTGATATAGAAGTGTATCTGTTTACCGATCCAATGTGGCCAAAGGCAGCTGCTTCGTGGCTTCGATGTGTCCCTTGGGGCCTCAGGTAAGCAATAAACAAATTACTTATTGCCACTTCAACACCTGTTGAGAATTGTGACATCTGTTGCATGATTGTATGATTTAAAAACATTAAAATCAAAGCATCGGACTAGCAAATGTGGAAACAGCGAAAGTTGGTCGCCAGAAGCAAATCAATTTATTGATATGTTCATGTTAAACAAGTGCATATCATATATACAGAATAAATGAAAATAAATTTTAAAAAGAAGATATTGAATGAAAACAGGAAAAGTGGTATGCGTTTGCCGGTGTGGAGGAAATAATTATATTAATGTATTCTAAATTGTAATTGTGCTGGTGTTTTATAAATTTAATTTTTATGCTATAAGTCGAAGTCAATGTCAGTGTTCCTTCCCTTTGGCCAAGAGTCTTTGCCCTAAATCTTGATAAAAAATTGTCTTGTTATGGAACAATGTGACCTGGGCTGATAACAGCAAACTTTTGCCGTAATTACATCATGTGCTTCTCACCTAGAAGACACGTACTGCAGTTAGAGTTAACAGCCCCCACCACTCTCCCATGAAAAGCATATAAATGCCTTGAAATGTAATCTTGTTTTAGTGCAAGCACGTGAGGATGTATACCACCTCAGTGGTTGTACTCCAAGAGAGTGCAAGCACTGGAGGATGATATACCTCCACAGTGGCTTGTACTCCTTGTTACTTAAGTTGCTACCAAGTATAATAAAACTCTCTGATGTAATGTACTTTCATGTTGTGGAAAATGAATTAATCGGGTTGGTTTAACGGTTAACTAAAAAAGTGAGATAAATAAAATAGAACCAAATAATATTGCAATTAATGGGGTTCTCAAGTTCATTGTGTGAAGTGTACGAGGCGGACACGATACATTTAAAACCGAGTCGGCTAGACGTTAAACCCTGCAAGGGAAATTAAGATTCCACAACAACGCAAGAATTCTACAACGATCACTACGAGGTTGGGTGAAAAAAATCCTCATCACCGGCTTGGTGTCCCTTCTCGCAAACCGGAGGTAGAGCACGGATGTAGAGGGGTCCATTTCACTCTCTCAGGGATGGGTGAGCTACGGCCATGAGGGTCACAATTGACCCACCTACCATGTTCTAATCTCACGAATGGCCAATAATGTAAGCTATTTTAAGTGTGGTCATTAATATTAGCCTCCACAATGGTCAACCTCGTACTATGGGGGCCCACATAAGAAAGTAGTAGAACCAGTAGAGTTACAAAAATGTAAGCTACATTATTAAACTATGCACATACTACAATCACAGTCATGGATGGTACTCAATTCAAAGGACAAACAAATAGTAGTTCTTAATCCTGATAATGGGCTGGCAGGATGTCCTTGCAGAGATTTTAGTCGGGCAGACTTTGAGTGCAGCGCACACTCGCAACTGGGCCGTCTCTCCTGGGTTGGAACCTCGACTCAGCTATAAACTGTCATCCCTGTGTTTTATAGGCAGGGTGATTCATCAATGTGTGTGCTGTCCCTCAGATAGATGCTAAGCTGGCATGCTGGCTGTCGGCATTATTTGGTGGATGTTGAAGATCCCACTGTGTCCTTTGCGAAGAGAAGGCGAGCCATCGCCAGCACCATGGCCAAATAGGTCCTCAAGATAGCCGTTCACCACCATTTCAGAACATCCCCCCATCCAAAAGCAGGATCTTTTCCACCCTTGTCAACCCCCAAGTCCACCTCCTTCCAAATTTCCAATTGTTCTTCGCAGAATTTGTTTCTGCATCCATCTTGTCCACCTTATGTATCCTCCCCTACCCCTCATTCCTCCCCCAACCATCATTCCTCCCCACATCCCTTATTTATCCAAGTCTCCCTCTATTTTGTCTTTCAACCCTGCTGTTGGTGTTCTCCCACCCCGATTCCCCTTCTCTACTGTTCCTTTTGTTCTGTTGCATCCTGATTCGTTCAGTGTTCTAGCTCTTCCATGAGCCTTGACTTTGTATACAAAAGTAAAGAACCAAACAAAAAACCTACAGGGGGAACTGCATCATTGGCACAGATGTGCCCCCAGTAAATGATGCAACCAGTAAGCAGGTACTGCATACGAAAGAAGAAGATACTGATACTGACATTAGCATTAGATTAAAAACAATTAATTCACAAAGGTCAATGTAAGAAAGAGACCTCAATTACTTCAGATCAAAATCATAATTATTATGAAGTGTTTTCAATTCACACTGAATACAATCATGAAATGCATTCTGGGAACAGAATATATGTGCTTTATTGGCTTTGTTGCTGCATTAATGGTGATTGCATTATCTGCAGAAACTTCATCAAAACTGATATTCCAACAAAAACTTATTCCGCTAATTTTTACCCTCGACCCTGACCCAGATATTTTTACCTTGACCATTGTCAGGTCAGGCCAGATTAGATCTGTGACTTGCTACTGGTATCATGTAAACCTGTACTAACCTGTTCCATGGTCGGGTTGGTGGTGACTAAACCGTCTCCCCCACCAGGTGTTTTTGGTGAGGAGGGTGTTTGGATATGGACACCCAGCAGGATTAAAAACAAAACCTGTCAAAGGGCGGAGGAGCTCCTTGTGAGCCAACGGCCATCCATATCTAGTGCCCAACTGTGTCTGCGGACGTCCTCGTGCAGTTGGGTTACTTCTTATGAGGAGGTTGGTGGCAGGATTTGCACTCCGGCCACCGTAAAACCCTTCATTAGGCAAAACACAAAAACGCAAAGAAATCTGAAAACCCACTCCGTGGGAGTACCTCCTGTGCAGCTTCCCTTCGCAGGGCAGCTCACCGGATGACGGGATTGGGGCAAAGCCTTCGGGACCCCCAATCTTTGATGAAAGGAGGGAAACCACGGGGTAACCTCCCTGGGTCAGATTGCGGGAGAGTGTGTCGGAGTGGTGCTGAGGTGTCGTCCACCAGACGGCGGTCTCCTTGGGTTAACCTGAGGCGGTCCCTTCGGGTGGGTGCCTGGAATGTCCTATCCCTAAGAGAGGATGATCACCTGTCTCTGTTATCATCTGAGCTCAAGCGTTTGCACATCGGTATTGCAGCACTCTCTGAGGTTCGGAGACCGGATTGCGGCGATATCATGGTGGGTGGTTACACCAACTATCGATCTGGTCACTCTGATGGTTACCATGCCCACGGAGTTGCTGTAGCTGTGTCCAATAAGCTGACTCCAATGTAATTGAGGTAACACGGTCAACGGCGTATTATGAGACTCAGGATTCGTCACTCCTGAGGTGTCATTTCCCTGGTCTCTGTTTATGCTCCGACTGAGGCGAGTGATCTCACCGTGAAGGACGCATTCTATGCCACGCTCAAGTCTGTGGTTGATCAGTGACTCAGACGAGATACACTTCTAGTCTTGGGGGATTTCAATGCATCGACTGAAACTGATAGGGATGGTTATGAGATGGGTTTGGTCCCCATGGATCAGGAACTGTGAACCTGAATAGCACTAAGTTCCTTGACTTTGTAAGAAGTCATGGACTTAGGGTGGCCGGTTCATGGTTTCAGCACCCACAAGCTCATCACTGGACTTGGTATTCCAACGCTGTGGTGTGGCAAAGGAGATTGACCATGTCCTCGTTGACGGTCGCTGGAGGATGATCCAGAACTGCAGGGTCTACCGGAGTGCTCATTCCTCAATACTGATCACCGGCTTGTTGTAGCAACTCTTAATTTGCACCTTAATCCAGGAGAATGGTCCCATCCCAGCCTAGGCTGGATGTTGGCAAGCTCAAGGATGAGAGGTAGCTGAGGAGTTTGCGAATAAGCTGAGTGGAGATGGGGGGTCTGGGGGCTTTGGGGGATCCTGAAGAGTTGTGTAGTGCCTTCAAGACCACCATCCTTGATGTTGCCAGGGGATGTCTTGGAACTCACCGGAGGGCAAAGAAGAATTTTGTCTCTCAAGGGACACTGGACACCATTGATCAGAGTTGCAGGGCCAGGCTGAATGGCAGAACTGAGCTGTTCAGGGAGCTGAGGCGTAAAACTGTACGTGCGCTAAGGGTGGACAAGGAGCCTATGCGAGGAATCTGTGAGGGTAGAGCATCACCTGTGGTCAAGTGATTCTCATCCTGCTTACAGGGGAATTTGTGCATTGCATTCATCCAAGCCCATCCCTTTGTGTACTGCAGTTAGAGCAGAGGGTGGGAGGCTCTTGACAGAGGAGTCCGAAGTGAAGGCCC
>CM068952.1:149924039-149945723 GCA_035128595.1 Eptatretus atami
ATTAACCCAAACATCCAATTTTCACTCTTGCACTCCATTGGAGTTCCCTTGGTGTGCCTGCAAAGTTTCAGGCCATTAGGTTTCATGGTTTTGGAGTTATGGAGGAGATACACATACCGACACACTGATGGACTGACGGACTGACATTTATTATGATAGATACGACTTAACTTTTGACGTGATGACTATGATGATGAGTTAGAATTGATTGAACTCATCTGAAGAGGACACAGGTGAGGATGTTGATAAGTCATGTACCGAAGGGGACGCACTTGAGGGTGCTGATGGTGTTGAGGTGGAGGGGCTGGAGTGAAAGAAATGGGTAATTGACAGCTGTTTTGCAGAATGCTGCAGGTTTCTGTGTATCTCCTTGTATGGGAGCATAAAATCACCCAATCCCCTCTTGAACTAGAGGTACCACTCTATCACTGAGTCAGCATCTTGCAACCTGTCAGCGTGGCTGGTGCTTTATACACGGCTGGTGGGAGATGGTTTTAGAGCTGCTTTATGCACGTGGCTGGTGGGAGATGTTTTTTGTGCCTGTATAAAGCGCGAATAGCTGAAGCATGGGGCTGTGAAAGTAGAAGTAGGTCACATTTTATAAACCGCGATTATGCGGGGTCCGCGAATGTCGAATCCACAAATGTCAGGGTTTCATGGTATTAGATTATTCGGAGAATAGGAGACAATAGACAAATCAATAATTTAAGGGATTTGTACTTGTGATCCCAGCATCATGGGCTGCGTGCTAAGGTGGGAATGCTAAACAAGCCAATCCCCTTTTCAGAATAATTTACGTTAAAACTTGTACAATTACTGAGAATGGGAAAAGTTTGGAACTTGAGAGTGGATATTTCTACAGAAGCATCAACTATATAGGAAATGTTTTTTTGTGGTATATAATCGACAAATCAATATAGTAGCTGGGTAATTGAACCTGGGATTTCTGCATTATTCATGAACTGTCTGATCAGTATAAAATGGAGTCATGCTCAGATGTCATGAGGCAAGCATCATAAGAAGAGTATGCAGATGGGATCATGCAAGCCCAACACTGATGTTGTCCATAAATTACACAAGTTTTCATTTGTATATCTTCTTCATAAATCTTGACTTGAACATGCCTCATATTTGAGCTGGACATATGTTGATTACGTAAAAGACAGAGTCACCTTCCGACCTTAACTAGCTACTTCAAGATGCATGCAGTCTTCCAGTTACTGCCTCCTGGTTAAACTCCTAAAATCCAGGCTTACCGTCTACCACCACTTTTGTTCCCCTTTTCTCCTTCTTGTGGCACTGCCTTACTGAGGCTATTCAATCCCACCCACCCCATCTAAGGCTTCAAGCGAACATCTCTCATTCCTATGCACAATCTTTTATACCCCCTTAACCGTACCTCACATAACCCTTGTAGTTGCACGTTAGTTTCCTCCCCTCCTCTTTTCCTGTTTGTTCATTATCTTGCCAAAACGAAGTTTTTGCAAGATATGTTAGTCAGTCTGTATGTTTTTATTTTTTTTTTTTTTTTTTTTTTTTTGTCTGTAATCACGAAAAAAAATTCTGCAGACCACAGTTTTCATTGGAAATTTTTGTAACTTCGCATATCAGAGGCCTATGGAGGTCCCTTTCAGGCCATAAAATTTTGAAGGTCAAGGTCAAAGGTCAAGGTCACTGTCGCAAATCAGGGGAATCGACAAAACCTTATTTTTTTGAGTAATTTTGATCGGATCGTCTTCAAACTTCATGGGAAGATAGTTCATGGTCTGGCGCTCAGCTGATTAATTTTTGGTGGCGATTGGCCTTGACCTTCATGTGTTTTTTTTGTTGTTGTTTTTATTTTTATTTTTATCTGTAATCACGTATAAATCACTCTGCAGAGCACAGTTTTCATTGGAAATTTTTGTAACTTCGCATATCAGAGGCCTATAGAGGTCCCTTTCAGCGCATAAATTTTTGAAGGTCAAGGTCAAAGGTCAAGGTCATTTGTCGCAAATCAGGGGAGTCGACGAAACCCTTATTTTTGGAGTAATTTTGATCGGATCGTCTTCAAACTTCATGGGAATATAGTTTATGGTCTGGCATTCAGCTGATTAATTTTTGGTGGCGATTGGCCTTGACCTTCATGGTTAACGCCTAAGGTCAAACATATTTGACCCCAAGGTCAAATTTTCAAGTTTTAGGAACCATATCGTGTAGTACCTCAAATTGAACACCTCGATGAGTGCTTTCTAGTATATCAGCTTGAGACATTATGACGTGATTTGGTGACGTTATGAGGCAAACGCATATTTTTCATGGTTACTCTGTAGAACGATTCTCATCGAATCTCTCGTAGGCAGATATTCCTCAAGAGTGCTCCTGGTGATAGCAGCTCTGTTCACCTCAGTGTGACCTTAAAGAAGTCACACGTGGTCACCTTTTGGCAAGATACGGATCACCCTACGGGTGACATTGGTTTATTTCCTTGTTCATTGTCTCAAACCGTGGCACCTCTACACCACTGTCACTTTTTCACCTCTCTGTCATCTCGCTCTTCCATGAGACTCGATCTCGTATAAAATAAATAAAAATAAGTTTCGTCCATTAATTAATTATTTATGAGATCATTTGTCTGGAGTATTAGTAATCACTACCCATAGTAACCTTTCCTGCTTTAATATATGTGGTGAAAATCAAGATGGTGGCATGTGAAGTAAAGATAGTGAAAAGATAATTGTGAAATTTCTCATCAAAATAAAACATCATGCCTGTTAAAATCTACAGACAAAATCACAAATCATTATGGTGATACAGAATGTGGGGTTTTCTAAATCATCCAATAAATGCCCTTTTATTAATTTGTTTTTTAATGCACAGTATTGATTCCGACATATCCAACCTGTCTTCTATGGACTCTGCCATTGGTGGACACCTGCTTTGTCAGGACATTGAATTTATGCAGCAGCCGTTTTTAAATGCAAATTCACCCTGAAACAGCAGATATCTGTTCAATGCAAATGTGAGCAATGATTTTGTGTAATAAAATCAACAATGTATGGGAAACATATCGATGCAGCTCATAATATGTTGGTTTGAACAAGCATAGAATCCAAGTCGAAAATACTGCTGCCTTCAATCGGATTTGAATGGAGAAACTCTGGAATATCAATCTTTTTATTAGGCCATCCACCATACCCACATAAACGTATTTGATAATCAAGTGGTAGGTTCAAACCATCAATACTTTTGATTTATTCTCTGTATATTAAATGTAGATGTGTTTGATGCCATCCATATACAAGCTACACCCCAGAACCAAAAGACAGAAAAACATTATTCCTGTACTTTTTATTTTTATTTTCACATAGACTGCTTAATAAAGAAAAACTATGCCAACAATTTGCTGACAGGATATCTCAGAGGTAGAATAACCAACTTTGAGCTGTCCATTGAGTAAAGAGCTTGTCGTTCTAGGAATTCCTCACCCAACAAAAACTGTCATGCCGTTGATCTTCAGGCAACATCGTTCAGGGCAGGGTGTCACATCTGCTCGCATTTGCTGGCAGACGTTAGAGTCCATGGTGCGTTTTTATTATTATTTTTTTTTTAAACAAAGATTAGGCAATTGTCATCAGCACCCTGGTCAAATTTCATCTGAGTCTTTCCCTGACTACTTCTGGGAATATTATGGAAAACCACCCAGTGTGTGTATTCCTCACCATTAGACTGCTTTTGTAGCACTCGTGCTCTGGAAAAAGTATGGACTCATTATCAACACACAGACTATGTTTAACACAAAAAGCCACCTTTCCATTAATAAATCTCTATGCCACATGACTTTCCTCACCCAAGGTTTGCTGATCCAATCTACCATGGGAATTATTCGTCCACAATGCGCAACACAATAATTGATGGACGATTGCCTACCTTGTCAGAAGATGACCAAAAACTTATCCATGGAACACATGACTTCTTGGCTCTATCACATTTCTTCAAAGGTCTTGCTGTACCTGATCGACTCCGTGATGTGAGAAGAAAATTGAGCTACCGCCGTGACAGGGCAGCAGAAGCCTTATCAGACTGGACCTGGCCAAAAACGGGTGCCAAGAACCGAGCCGTCACACCAGCTGCTCTGCGCCAACTCCTGATTTATGCATCAAGTCACTATCCAGAACCTGGTGGTATCTGGATTGCTGGAAATGGCGCTGCTCAGTGGAGCAGAGGTGCAACAAACACAGATGATAGCATGCGGAGTCGATATTTGAAGAAGTACATCAATGAGATGCTAAAAGGTACATCTTTGCAGGAGCTGCACTCTTGGAGAGTGGGGGAGTGTTGTCAGACATGAGTTTATATCCTCACCCCATCCCCCTCATCTACCCTTTTCTACATCCCCCGAAAAGGTTAACTTTTTAATTTTTAATTTAAAAAAATGCTGATTGCAAAAAAAACCTTCTCAAATCACATTTCTGTACAGTATAAACTTGAATAATATACTGCAATCATTACATCACAGCAATACTAACAAGACTTATTCCCACCCCTCCTAAAGCTGTACACCTTGATGGAGTGAATGTGACGGGCTACTTTGCCTGGACTCTGATGGACTGTTTTGAGTGGTCGGCTGGATACACAGAGCATTATGGGTTCTATGCAATCAATCGCACAGACCCAGGCCTTTCTGGTATCCCCAAGAGCTCGATTGTGACATATGGCAACATCATTGGCTGCAATGGTTTTGTTTCAAACAACAGTGGTGATCCCTGCTTACACTTACGTACGGATTTGCTGGAATGAATATTGTTGACTCCTGCTTGCACTTGTGTATAACCAGTGATATACAGCAACATGCAAAAGATAGGATAGAAATGGTCATGCATAATTTGGTAGCAGTTGGTATTAACCAACTAATTCAATTAAAATGCCCTTTTACTGAAATAATAAATGAATAACTTTAGTGCTGGTTTGTGTAGATAAGGTTGCACCTCTTTCTCTATAAGCAAGTCAGCTGAAGTGTTTGTTTAAAAAAAAAACGATTCCAAAAAGAATTGAATAACATTTTGCTGAACTTCCATCTTCACAAAAAGCCATCCTTGCAAGTTACCATTGTATAGTTCTCAGAAATTATCTCACTTTAGAAATGAAGCCAAAACTTAAAAAGAGCAGCACAGATTCAGAAATGAAAAAGCATCTCAAAAGTGAAAAAGCAGCTCTCTAAAAGTGTCAATTATAAAGATGATTTTCTTCCATGATATGGACACAAAAGCAGAAAATATTTGCAATCACTTAATGCAATCATGATGCCACCAGACAAAGACCAGACAAAAGACCTAAGGCATGGGAGACATCTGTGGCTACATCGGATCACCAACATTCAGTGCATGTAGACCTCACTGCAAGACCAATTGTGAGATTACCTACATTTCAGGCTGGTGGAATGAAATACAGCACTGTATATATGGCCATAGGTAGCCCTCTTACTGCTTTCACTCATTGTGCACCAACAGTCAGTGACCAAGAGTAGTAACTGTTTGACAACCAGTGCCTCCCTTCATGTAAAATCCAATTCAGATAACTCATATCATGCGCACACCAATCTATATTTTTGAATTTGCGTTCATTGTGTTTAAAACTATTTTCAAAACTCATCAAATTCAGGGTGACATCTTCAATGATAAAATATCCATGTGTAAGGTGATGACACACTTGTCTGTATCGCCAGTTTTCAGATAAATAATCTGGCTTTTGCTCCCAAGCACCTGACTGACATATTTCTCTCCAATTGATGGCTAACTGAGCTGGAATGAATGTGGCAGAATTTTTGCAAAGGGAATCAAAAAATAAAATTATATTTTCATGGCCTTCACCCACTTTGATCAGTTAGTTCATATTCACTATTTCTGGCTCACACTCATTTTCAGAGTACTAGTATTTCACATTTTAATTGTATTGCTAGTACTATGTCACCCTTCGATTGGTTTAGGTCATCTTTGCCATTGCTAGCTCACTCTCATTTTCACAACATTCCATATTTGAATGATATTGTTCATACTATATCATGTTAGAGAAGCATCATTCGGCATGTTTTGGAAAACTCTGAAAATCCCATTGTTGAATTTATTGCAAGTTTTTTTTTTTAATGAATACCAAGTTAAATATAATACTTTACAACATTACTTCAGCAAAAAAATATTAGAAATGTCACAAATTCAACACTTAAAAATGACTTATTTTGTGATACATGTGATGTAATTTCAAAGTATTTTATACATATGAATGTCGTGAAATGCAAACAAACTTGTTATAGGGTAAGAATAATAAACGAAAAATGAAATGTGACTGGGAAAAAAATGCCCATTAAAATATGAAAAAGAGACAAAACAAACACAGGAGCGAGGAGTGAAGAAAAAACAACAATAATTAATCATATGCACACAAT
The DNA here is from genome assembly GCA_035128595.1 of Eptatretus atami. Lineage (NCBI taxonomy): Eukaryota > Metazoa > Chordata > Myxini > Myxiniformes > Myxinidae > Eptatretus > Eptatretus atami. The sequence continues at coordinate 149,930,461 of CM068952.1, forward strand.
AAACAAATAAAGAAATAAATGTTGTGAAAAATATTTTCAATGTTTTCTCTAATTCATTTATATGAATTCCTAAACAGTCCTGGTTGCCTACTAGAAGAAACAAAACAACTCTTATCATCAAATAAAATACTTGGTTAAAAAGCTAGGAATCATCTGTCAGGTACAACAAGTGTTCTGGCTCATCTGAGTCTGACCCCCACCAGGGAAGCATTGTAACGCAACTTAATTCCTCCCAGGAGCCTCCTAACTCACTCTGAGGTTTACCCAAAACACCACCACACCAATATTTAAATAGGAATTGTATTTAAAAACTATTTCCTATAAAAATGGAGAGGGAAAAAGAAACATTGCAAAACTTGCAACGTGTTTATCACATAAAACTTTTGCTCAACCAAATAAATCATGACTTCACAATGTGTACATAAATGGGAAGAAGAGTATATTGTTATCTATATAGTCATGATATTATAAAAGGCATATAAAGCAACATCAACAAACAATGAAGCAGAGGAAAAACTCCATGGATTGTGGTGGCTGTTTAATAATGTGAATATAATCTCAGTACATAAAGAACTATTGAGTTCATAGAAATGATACCCCATGCAGTGTTCAAGTATATACTTCCATTTTAATAAAATAATGATTTCAAAGATTGTTTTAAAATCCGGAAGTTTAGCGCAAGTGAAGCAGTTTTATACATCACCCATACACACCACCCTATTTAACATGTCCACGTGCTGCAAAACTGGAGGTTCTTGGAAGTATTATGAAGGTGATTTTGTGTTCTGCAGTGCTAACTATATAATTCAATTTATATAAAAGTTTAAAGAGGTTTAAAGGCATATAAGTAAATTAATTCCGGGTTTTACTGCCATTTTATGCGGTGCCTATTGCATCACCCTATCTAACACATTACATTAGTTATTCATGCCTGTTGTTTGTGTACTTTATAACATCCTCAAAAACAGTAAATTTCCTGTTTGAAATGATTTTTAATTTTGTTTGACTGCCAGGCAGGCAGACAGTAAAAATATTATCTCACTCCTCTCTGTGCATGTGTGGTCAGGACAAATTCAGAGCCAGAGTACTGTAAAACAGCAAATTTATCTTCCTATTCGTGTTCCTATTCGTGGTCAAAATATATGAGAACATTCAATTTAAGTAAGTGGTTCTTTGATCAAACTGATAAAACAGCTAGACAGACATGAACCAATTTCTTAACTCTGCTTTTTACTTCATGTGCATTGGGCAATGAAGTGAATAAACAAAACATACCTAAGGTGTTTAAAAATATCCTTATAGAAATAACAAGGTGGCATATGTGAGAGAAAGCATACCAAAGATACTATTCTTATATAAATATAGAGGAAACAACTAAAGATCACAAACATTTATTTAAAACGTAAACTATAATCTCTATATTCTGTAACTAGAACGGCACTCACGAGAGCACAAAACTCTGCCAGGGTGAACAGTTTAAGTTTTGTCTCCCACTGATAGGCCGGATCTGGATACGGACCAGAACCAAAATCAAATAGGCTTCTTTTGTCACCTATCCAACTCATCCACCAAGTTTTGTCATAACTCGTCCACAACTTTTTGAGCAATTATGCTACACATAGTTTTTGGCCCCATCTCTCAATTGCGGAGAATCACTTCAAAAAATAATAACTTTTTGGATCCAGATTATCTTGATCGTCACCAAAATCTAACCAATTCGTCCTTGGCATATGCCCAACTTGTCCACCAATTTTTTTTCCGAATCAGTCCATAACATTTTGAGATATCCTGCTCACAGACAAACAAACAACCAGGAGTGAAAACATAAGCTCCATCCACCTTCGTTGGCGGATGTAAATATCGCGCATTTATGTTATGTAAATGTAGAATAAATAAGCATAGATTTTTTTTGTCAAATATGTAACTTACATGTTTTAATGTTCTACTCTAGACGACATATAAAAGTGAAAATAAGATATTGGTAGTAGGAGAGAGAAAAAGAGTGCAAGGACATTTTATTTTGCAATGATTGTAATCAGGACATTCAAAGATCATACCATAAGTATGTTCTCCAAATGAAGACATTTACTTATCACTTAGTAACACCTGAACACAAACATTTATGACAGTTACTATTGTGGAAGAGAGCTGGTGGAGTAGCCGAGAGGTATACACACTCATCTCTGTGCTGCCTAGCCTGGGTCTAAATCTCGGCCCAGCTATAAATTGTCATCCCGGTGTTTCACAGGTTAGACGATGCATCAATGCGTGTGCCTTCCCTTGGATGGGCATTAAACTTGGCATCCTGTTTACTGGCATTAGTTAGTGGATGTTAAAGTTCCTTTGCAAAGAGTAGGCGAGGTATCGCCGGAAATCTGAACAAGCCCTAAATTTTCCCCCTCTCAGTTGAGTATCTTACATGAGTGGTGACACATCCATGATTGTAACCTCCAGCTCATAAAACTTCCACAGCAGCCTTATGCACGTAACATCTCAAAGAGGTTCAGCATCAACAAACTGCTGGGGGAGGAGAGCAACTGAAGTATTTAAACACGAAGTGTATCGTAGATTTCAAAAAAAAAAAAAAATTATATATATATATACATATATATATAATCACTTTAATAGTTATTTGAATTCAATAGAAGTTTTCTTAATAATGTTATGAACACGTATAAAGCGTAATTTTTTTGGAATAAAAATTAATGAAAATATATAATGGATTGAAAGCATCTGTATTTAGGGAAGATATTTCAGAGCAGGAAGTAAGAAGTAAAGTTGAGGCTCAGACATTAAAGTAAATTTGAGGCTGAGACATATAAATGCTTTTTTTTCACTAATAAATGGAGGCAATTGACACAGCATTTACAATTCAGATGATATGATAATAATCTCAAACAACACCATAAAGGAAGATTACTTAAAAGTAAACTGTTACTGGGAAAAGTACCTTTGATAAAACAAGAACCAACGTAACTGAATTTCATTGAAAGTTTCGTGCTGTGTAAATGTAGATTCAATAAGGCTGCTGAGAATGAAAATGTCACGATTGAAAATGATTTCCTCTGGAAAATGTTTGATACTGTCGGTTTATTAAATTACCTGTGTTATGAATTAAATTACATGTTACATATATAAAATATGCACCTAACCTTAAGACAAAAAAGATGTTACATAGAAGGCTTAACTCAAAGAGACTCTACACAAAATAATTCGTGAAACAATGACATCAATATATGTAAAATGAAATGCAGTTTTACAGGCAGTGTTAAACGTCTTGTGGGAGAGCTGCATTATTTATGGTATATTTTGAAGAAACCAAATGGACACTGAGAACACTTAAAAATGCGCTGATGTAATACGTTGTAAGGTGAAACAACTATCTCTGAATTGAACAAGACAGATGGGAAATAAAATGGGATACAAAGATTGTGTGGAAGCTTACAGGTATTATCAAAAGGTTCATGAAAGTAATGGTAAAAATAGCCTATTTTACACGTGGCTTGCTTTACGAACTTGAATAGGGTCAATGCAATTGAAACGAGTGCCCAAAATGAAATGATAAATCCCAAAGGAGTCAACATTTCTGTGTACTTTGAAAGAGAGTCTGAAAAATCTTAGACTTATTGTATGCTTTTTGAAGACATAAAATTATAAACTAATGTAGAGAATGGCACAAGGATTTGTCTAACGTAATATCTATAAGAGGTTTTCTTAGCAATACAATCAGTGGCGATGAAAAGGAGAAAGGAAACAGTAAGAGGTAGTACAAATAAAAGTAATCTTCCTGAACTGATTTTGTGTACTTTTAGTCAAAAACCATGTGCTATCATTGTGCCTTGAATTAAACCATGTACAAAGATAAAGCTCAATCACAATTTACCATGTACTAGCCAGAAAACATCTAAAAAATTTAAATGATCATGGCAAGGTTAAACTAAAGAACAAAATCTATGTCAAAAAATACTTAAGAAGTGAGATAAGTGGTGGCTTTCTTCTGTTTCTAATTAATTAATTTGTGGGACTCAGTGATGAAGTGTATCTCACAGGAAGAAATTAAACAGTGCTAAAAACAGCCAATGAAAGAAAATGGAAAGACAAGATAGAAAGGCAATACATGTTCAAGGGTTATTCAAGAGTGTTAAACACACAGATCATGAAAAAATCATGAAACATCATGAAAAAATAGATGAAAATGGAATGATTCCAATTAATGAATGTTTGAATAAATATGGAAAGGTAACATCAAAGTTCGAGCTTGAAAAGATTTGTGGGATGCTTTGCTTGGAAAATGTAATTATTTGTATGAGTAATGAATTACATGCTCTCAATGCGCAATGAATTACAACATTCTCACGTCAAATGCAAAAATATTATGATGAATATGGAAGACGGTGTTGATGGAAACAATGCTCACTGGAGTTGTATTTCTAACACTAATTGTGAAAAAAATATTGATTGCAATGGACCTACCACTGAATGAGTCGGAGAGGATGGAACAAAAGTAGCACAATTGCCTTTAAACTGTCTAGTCTGGGTTTGATTACCATTCCAACTCAAAACTGTCAGACTGATGCTTCGCGTTGCATCAGTGAATATAGTTCTGCCATTGTTCTGCCAACAGCTCCTGCCATTGTCTTGTCGTTAATTTCAATTAATCCATCTGATCTACCACAAACGACACAGTCCACCTAATGCTCAGTTAAGAAATTATTCAAAATGTATTTCTCAGAAATAACACTTGCAAGATTTTCATTCAAAATGTTGCAGACAATTATGTCTTTATGCTCTCTTTCATCTAAATTCTAAACAAAAGATTGTCTTTTCATGATACTGTTTTTAACCTCATATAAATGACTTGTGTCGGAAGACATGATTGTACTTTTGGTGTATAAAGAGAAGAAGATTTAAATTTATCAAGTTATGTAATGAAAGGCTCAATCTCGGTGAGAAAATCTACCTATATAAAACACAATGTGTGTTTGTGTATTTATCTGTCCCCCCTTCATAAGGATGATTTAAGAAAGGTTTTAAAGGCCAATTTTTAATATGACTATGTTCACTACAGTCTATTTTTCAGGATTAAAAAAACTCAAAAAACATCTTTCAGAAAAGAGTAATTACATCTCTTATATTGGAAATGTAGACGGTGACTTGCAACAGGGCCTCAAAAGCGGTGTACAGAACGTTTAAAAAATGACACTAAATACAAGGCACAGGGACGTGAAATTCACTGCACATGATGTGCAACATGAGCAGAATAAAACGAGTGTTCATTTCCGTCTGTATGATGTCCAATAAATGAAGAAGATATAAGCACACCTGACGCTAGGCTGAGGCTTCAGACTTTGGCACGCTCACGAGGCTGTACTGTCGAAATGACACATCTCATAAGATAAAGAAAATATGATCACATTTGTTCATGTAATGTTTAAAAAGAACGTTTCCAGCTCCGAAACATCATATCTTCCATTCTCTTGAATATTTCGGATAAAATAATTCTGACGTGTCATGTTTGATGGGCTTTTATACAAGTTATAATATAGCACAGGAGTTCAGTTTTGAGAAATGCTTACAAATTAATCAATGGTGAAAGTCCAAGATATTTAACAGATTTAGTAAAGCTTTAAGATTTGATACAATATCTGCCAGTCATCTGAATTATTTAATGGCCCAAATGATTCACAACTTGTCACATTATCACTTAATCAAAATACTTCAGGAAGCATCTCTAATCAGTGAAGCCAAGTTATTGAATAAATAAAAGATGAAAAAATAAATGCCATGAGAAGCTAGTTTTGCTCATGAAAGAGTTGGACTTTGAATTTAGACTGATGAGTGACATACAGGTGAAAAAGAAAGGGAGGAACATGAAACTGCTGAGGAAGAAAGTTAGGAGGAAAAAAAAGAGGAAGGTGGGGAAGGTGAAGAAAGTAATTGAGAATCCTGATGTTGGCGAAGGAACTGATAAAGCTCATAGTCCCATAAAAATAATATCAATGGAAGAGGCTAGAGTTGCCAGAGGAATACAAGAGAAACATTGTCATTGGTAATGAGAAAGCTAATAATGCAAGGAGAGAAGAATCCTCAAATTAAAAAAGCTCGTAAATGAATTTTTTTAAAGCAGAAATAATTTGTGACACGAGTTATTGTGTGTTGATGATATTGAACATTCGGTACTTCACATCGAAAGAAGACAGATCACTTTTTTTTATGAAGAGAAGATTTGAAGAAAAGCTTATTGGAAAACTCAAAGCAGTTGATAAAGAGGTAAATGGGTTGATTAAAGAATATAAAGAAAATTTAGAAACATTAATTACCATAAGATTATGGGTGATGCCAGGATTGTTTTATCAGCAATTTAGTGCAAATGAGCACATGCAAAATGGATGCAACACAGAGGTTTCTTTTGACTATACTGTACTTATGTCCAAGGTTGCACTACAAATGTTTATTTAAAAAGAGAAAAAAATATTGCTTTCTGTAAAAAGGTTTCCGATGATGTCAAATATTTTGATCAATATGGATACGTCTTCTTTTAAATGAAGAAAGAAAACTTGTACCAAATTATTTAATTTCCTAAAACTATAACTAAGTCATAAGAATGATAATGTTCCCCATGTGGAATGGAAAAAAAATGTTTACAGTAAATATCCAGAGGTGATATCCATAGAACCAGAAGTGACATTCAGAGATCCAGAGTGATGTGCAGTACAGAAAATATCAGGAAGCAGATTTACAACTGGGATTCCAGGATAATTGCATCAACCTGGGTATTCCGTTCTTTCTGTGGACCAGAAACAAACTTAGATAAGTGATTACATGATTGTGAAAATTCTCAGCCTTGGAGCAAACCAAAATTAAAGTTAATCAAATACATATAAAACATAATATCGATTGTGTAAATCGTACAATGCGAAGTGAAAATATGTAGCAGATAAAGAAATGCTCGCTAATTCAATCCCTTATCCAAGACACAAGATTAAGCGAAAAAGTAGAGAGGTTTATAATAAGAAAACTGATAGGTGGTAAACTGAAACTGTGGGTGTAAATTGTTCATTTTATAAATTGAAACTGGGGCTTGGTAAATCTATCCCATCCTTAATAAAAAAACCTTTTAAACTCTGATGATATCAAGACTGAGAAACCGAAAGGACTCTTTTTTTCTAAAGAGCAAACTAAAACATAAATCATTCATGGATTACATAAACCATTTTGATATAATTTGTCAGGAAAAATGTTTTAATCTAGAGTTATTGATTTTATTTGGTCAGGTGATTAACTGAACGTAAAAACGAGAGTGTTACAACAATACTTTGATTGGCATCAATTTAAGCTCCAGATAAGCATATGTTATTCCTCTGGAAAAAAAATAAAAAATTGATGTCACTCTCATGGATTCTTTGAAACAAATATTAAATAAAAGCAAAAGTAAATCTAAGCAATTATGGACTGATGAAGGAACAGAATCTTATTATCGCATAATTATGAATTTTCTTTAAAATACCTGTATTTATTAATTTGGTCTCATTATGTCAGGAAAGGCCTGGTGTTGGCTTCATGGTTAATATGGCTGGCTTAAGATCTTCGGGTCTTGAGTTTAAGCCCCTGTCATGCCATTAGATAACACCAGGTGGGTTGGCTCAGCCTGTCATCCTTTTTAGGTCGGCAAAATGAGTAACAGCTTACTGGAAACAAGGGGCACTGCATCAGCGGCACAGCCGTGCTCCCAGCGATGATGCAACTAGCAGCCACAGGCTTTATACAGCATGATGATGATGTGAGGAAAGTTATTTGCAATTTAGACAACTTGAACTGTTGTGATCAAACAAGTTATTTGCAATTTGAAGGAATGACTTTGCAACAAATTTACCAAAATAGGAAGGGAGAATTTATTATTCAAGTTATGTAAGAGTATAATACCATCTATTCCTCAACAAACTCCAAACTCTCAGAAACTGCATTAAGCACTAAGTATGTAAAATATGTCAACCTGAGAAAAAGAACTCAAAGTGGTTGATGAAACGATAAGTTATATTTGGAAAGCTATTTTATTTTAAAAGGTTACACTAAAACATCGTTGAGTGAGTTGCTTAAAATTGCTGATGTGAGACAATGTTCACCTGGACTTGTAAAAAAATGTGACTTTAATGTGAAGATTCACTTTTTCAACAGCAGCTGCAGAAAACAAAATAAATTTCACTTGCTTTGTGAGCAATTTATTTTGTATATTTCCAAAAGAATCAATGAAAACTTTTTTTAAGGTACTCTGGATTATTAGGACTCATAACTACTTCTAGGAAAAGTACTATATACAAATGGGAATACTATACCGTATTATAAAAGTGTGGTCGATGTTTTGGATAAGCATTGCAGTGAGCCAGAAAGCTTCTGGTAGGTTGTATGCTTGAGTGTCCTAGAACAGTCTTCTGGTAGCAATGAGACCAAGGTGAGTCAGAACATCCATTTTCAGACGACTCGTACGACAAAAATACAAAAAATAACTTCAAAAGGAAAACCAAATGTAGTTTTCCTTTTAGACTAAGGCTCCATTTTTTTTTCTTTATATTTTTCCTCCTGAAAGTACACTTTTCCAAATGAAAGAATAACGTTTTTTCTATGAGATCGAGGCTCAAACAAGATCAAGCATTAGGGTATGAATTGACAGTAGGGCAGCAAGAAAACAACCAATATACAAGGGAATGAACAAACATGAAAAGAAGAGAGCGAGGTGGGAATTGGAAACACTGCATCCTACAAATAAGGAGATTGGGTTATGAAGGGTCCAGTGATTTGCTTATCTTGGAGTATAAGGTGCACACATGTTAGGACAATATTTGCATTGTATGTCATATTTGTCAATAATATACAGCATTTAGTTAATGCATTTCTTTTTGTCTTGTGAATATTTACCTGTTTGAGGAAATAATTTATTTTTATCCTCCTTTGTGTTGCAGCCACAACCACCCCTCTTCCATCAACTGTCAGTCCCACAAAACCTGGGCCCAGAAGACCATTATTCATGGGAATAGCTTTAACACCTAAAGAGGCTTCATCTGCCATGTGGTCGATGTTTGGTATTGTACTTGGGCTATTTCTTTTCCTTAGTTTCAGCTGCTGCCTCAATTTGAAAAATAAAAAGAAAGTTAGTGAGTTTAAAGATTAAAAGACCATGCATTTCTAGTTCAATAGTCTCGGAATTGAAATGTGTAAAACTGGCAGCACATGCAATTAGCTGCATTATGGTTCATGTCAGGCATGCATTTTTTTTTTAACTCTGAAAAAGAACTATTTGCACTTTAATTTTTATCAGTCTGCCGGTATGATTGTTGCATGAATGATTAATTGATGTCAGATTATGTGCATTACCTACTACAGCTAATTTAAACAAATAAGATATTATTCTTCAGATCATAGCGTATAGTACTTTCAGTAGATTGTTTAAGACCCTTATTTACTACAATGTGGATTTTAGTGATGGAAGAAATTTATAAATGGTGTACATCATTGGACGTACAATTATAAATGGCATGATGTTTTGCTCCAATATGTGCATTTAAAAAGCTGCAGGAAATTTGACTCACTTGATTTTGAAAACTACGATTGAGTAATCATCTTAACTTGGATTTGGTTCGTCTTTCCTTTGACACTGAAGGTATATAATTATTGTGTAGCTGCCCAAACTTTGACAATCTTACCGAAGTTTGAACAGCACCAGATTCCATGAAGGAAAATACTGTTTGAGCTTGGATCAAACATTAACATTACAGTAATTAACATGACTGCATAGTACCCTCTGAATTTCACATCAAAGGAGGCCTCCTGCAGATGTAGACTATCACAAGCATATTTAGCATCATAGAAGGCCTCCTGCCAATGGACTAACACAAGCATAATAATAATATAATACCAATCCTTTTGTGCTGTAGAGGCACATAAGGCTGTCGAGGCAGTTTCATTGGCAAGGAATTCAGTCCTAGATAGGTCACCACTTCGATGCAGGTTACCTCAAATGGTTATTACCCCAGTACACTGGTACTCATTTTGCCAACCAGGAAGGATGACAGGTTGAGTCAACCCCACCTGGTGTTAATTCAATGGTGACAGGGGCTTGAAACTCGGAACCCTAAGGTCCCAAGCCAGCTAATTTAACCACGATGCCAACACCAGGCATTACCACAAGAATAAAATGACATAATTTACTAAGGTACACAGCACCAAGTTTTATACAGCTGGTACCTTTACCATATTAGATTTTCCAAAGCCTAGCGGATTAAGCTGGACAGGCATTTTTCTTGCAAATGAAATTAGTTTACAGTAGCCTATAAAAACAATTAACTCAGTAGTAAAATTATCTATTTTTATATTCATAGCAGGAGATCATGCACTATCTGCTCTTTCCTTGGCAGAGTTATTCAGAATTTCTTGTATGTAGCATGTTCAGTTGACCATCTTGGCTTGTTGTGATCCTTCCTTGTCTGTAATTGCTTTCAGCAAAGGGCTCAGTAAACTACAAAGGGCTCATTAAACCAAATTCTGATTGAAAATTACATGTAGCATTTCCTCAACTGCCTCAGAAGAAACCCTTTGTATTGTTGTTGTTTTTCTGACGATATCCTGCAAACATTTCCATCTGCTTGCAAATTTCATCAGCTGTTCAAATAAACTGCAAAAGTCTTACAAAAGGCTAAGTTTGAAACCATGTTTAAAGTCCATAATCTTTAAGATACAAAATAATGAGAAGTTTTGTTTGAATAAAGGCAAATAACAGAAACAGCACTTGTGTTGGATGCCAAAAACATTGCGACAAAGATTTACAGCAAGATAATGCTTCAATCAAAAGCAATGTGACACTTCTGTGTAACAAATAAAAGTTGATTCCAATGCAATCTTTGTATTTATCCTGTTCTATTGGAATAGTATGGGGCTCTTGCACTCCTGCCTAAACGACAAAAAGCTGGCCATGATTACCATAGTCAAGGGATCTAAATCAATTCCATCAACATTAGAAATTGTTTTTGTCCAGTTACAATGGGATTTATCAAAACGTAATTGGCAATTAAACTGTGTCAAAGTCAAGGCCACATGAAGGCAAAACTGGAGTTGGAAGGGATTTCAGTCATGCTTTCTATATGACATTCTGCTTCTAACAGGAACACCATAATAACAAACTTTTATGAGTATGGACAGCATGTATTAACAAAATAAGTCAGTCCTTTCTTCGCCACATTTTTCAGGATATACTTATTTGGCGGAATTCAATTTGCTCATTGATTGTGGTGCTTGGGTAACAGAAAGGGGCATGCTCTTTTGTATGCCAACATCAATCTTGTATCCAGAAAAAGACATTTTGGAAGTTTAACCAAGTATCTCATACACTCAATGGCAGTAGTCACTTCCAAAGCAAAGGGGAAAAAATTAACATCTGAGAAAAGATGATATAAAAAGAAAGAAAAATATGTGATGCACTAAAGTCACATGGTTTCAACAGCTGCAAAGGAAATGGCTAGTTCTATTTTCGAGGATGAGTGCTGTACTGCATTAAACTTTGAAAGTAAAAAAGATTATAAAACTCCCTTTTGCAGTTTGCACAAAAAGAGAAAGAATTATTTTGCTCCAATATATATCAAAGGAAAATGATAGAGACCTCCCACCAAAAGATCCAACAGGAAGTAGATACGAAACCTCAAAACAACGAACAAGAACAACACCAACAAAGCAATTTGGCCCATGATAATGCTGCCAATTTGGAGAGCTCAACTCAGAAAAGCTCATGCTTATTTCAATATATATATATATATATATATATATATATATATATATATATATATATATATATATATTATATATATGTATGTGTGTAATATATATTATGTATATATATATATATGTATGTGTGTATATATAATGTATATGATATATATATGTATATATGTATGTATATATTATGTATGTATTATATACATATATGTATATATGTGTATATATATATATGTGTGTATATATATATGTATGTATTATGTACGTATATATATATATATTAAAATATCTATATATGTATGTATATATACTGTATATATATACAGTATATATATATATATATGTATGTGTATATATATGTATATATGTATATATATGTATATATGTATACATATGTATGTATATATGTATATATGTATTGTATATTATTATATATATGTATATATATATATATATATATATATGTATGTCGATCCGCTGTGGCGACCTCTAACGGGGCAGCCGAAAGAAGAAGAGATATATATATGTATAATATATATATTATATATATATATATATATATATATATATATATATGTATACATATATACATATATATGTGTATGGAAATATTATGTATATGTATGTATATATATATGTATATATATGTATGTATATATATATATATGTATGTATATATGTATGTATATATATATATATATATGTATGATGTATATATATAGTATGTATATTTATATGTGTATATATATGTATATATGTTATACATATAGATGTATGTATATATGAATGTATGTATATTGTATATATATATATATATATATATATATATATATATATATGTATGTATATGAAGACCACAAGGGGAAAACCAGAGATGTCACTTTTTATATTTCAGGGTTATTTTACCTGCCATAGTTGGCAACATAAGGTTTCCTCTCACAATATTACTTTAACAAATAACCAGGGGTGTCACATAATTTATATGGTATAAAGTTTAGCCGTGCAATGAAAAAACAAGTGTTGTCAAAGCTGAACAAGTAGAAACCCAGAGTTGTCAGTACTTTACTCCTGGTTATCTCCCTTTCATTCATGTTAACTGTTCCACCATAATATTCAGAGTTGAGAAACTAAAAAAATGAAAGGTTGTAAAACTTTCACAGCATAAACTCTGAGCACTACAATGGCCTATTTGTTATATCATGGCTCCGTAGTTGGTGCATATCGTGGTTCAAGCCTGGTCAAACCTTATTGTGACTTTTATGGGACCCACGCCGTGGCTTAATGGTTAGCGCGTCTGAGTACCCATCCTCATTCGATGTACCCACCGCCCAATCAACCTGCTTAGGTATATGAGGGAGTCACATGAGGTGATTCGGCTATCGCGGGGGTGGTTTATCCTTGGTTTCCTCCCGGTTTTCCATCATATTAAGTAGTACGGAGTAAGAAATGGAGAATCCGTCGTCATATAAGCGAAATACCCTTGAGTATGGCGTTGAACACCAATCAAACAAAAACAATGACCGTTTATGTTGAAAAAAATAATCTGTGATCACCAAAGTCATGTAATGTATGCTAATAACCAACAAGCATGAATTTGCTACACATCCTGGGTTAAAATTGCATGGCAATTATTAAACAAGGGAATAACCAGTGATGTCAGTTTGCAACATTGATTCGTTCTTTGCTCTTAAATTAAATACAACAGAAGCTTGGCAAATGCTACATGCTTAATTTGATTGGCCAATGATCACTCTTCCTTTTACTGGAAAAGAAATCTATATGACAGTTATTAAACAGTCCATCAAAGTCTTGAAACTTTGTTTTTCAGTTTCTTCAAAATTGACTTATCCTGACATCTCTGGTTTTCCCCTTGTGGTCTTCATATATATATATGTTTGTATATATATATGTATGTATATATGTTTATATATGTATATATATGTATGTATAATATATATTATATGTATATATATGTATAATGTATATATGTATTTATGTATATATATATATATGTATATAATATATGTGTGTTTATATATATATATATATATGTATGGATATATATTATATATATGTAAATATATATATATATATATGCATATATATAATATATCTATGCATATATATCTATGCATATATATATGTATGCATATATATATGTATATATATGTGTATATATGTGTATATATATATGTATGTATGTATATATATGTATGTATGTATATATATATCTATAGCAATTGATATATATATATATATATATATATATATATATATATATATATATATAATATATATATATATATATATATAGCAATCTCTGTGTTTCTGTCTGTGTGTCTGTCTGCGACCGCTGTTTCTCGACAACCACTGGTCCGATGTAATTGAAACTTGCCAGGTATATTGCTGGGGCCCTGTGGATGTGCCTTTTCAAGGTTTGATATTAATCGGAAGTGCTTCCCAAGTTATGGCCATTTATTTACCAAACCAATGACAGGACACACGGTGTATGACATCACGATTGACTTCACAAATCGTTTTTTTTTTTTGTTGTTTTTTTTTGTTTGCACGTATCACAATTGACGTTACAATTCTTCTTCTCTTCTTCGTTTGATATGACGTCACAAATGACGCTGGGACCTGAGTGTGTGCCTTTTCAAGGTTTGATATCGTTCTTCTCATCCGTTTCAGCTGTTTCCCAAGTGTTTCCCAAGTTATGGTCATTTAAGATACGGTTGGTCCGATCATTTGAAAATGCCCCAATCCAGTCGTCGTTTACGAGAGCGAAGGAACGAAGCTGCGCGTCGTGCACGTGCAATGGAATCTAACGAAGCACGAGCTGCTCGCTTGACACGCAACGCTACTCGCATGACAAGGCATCGTGCCGCTGAAACGGATGATTCCAGCAATCTCTGTGTGTGTGTCTGTCTGTGTGTCTGTGTGTCTGTGACCGCTGTTTCTCGACAACCACTGTCCGATCTCATTGCAACTTTGCCTGGTATATTCCTCGGGCCCTGTGGATGTGCCTTTTCAAGGTTTGATATTAATCGGACAAGTGGTTCCCAAGTTATGACCATTATTTACCAAACCAATGACAGGACACGGTGCTATGACGTCACGATTGACGCCACAATTTTTTTTTTTTTTTTGCACGTATCACAATTGACGTCACAATTCTTCTTCTTCTTCGTTTGATATGACGTCACAATTGACGCTGGGGACCTGAGTGTGTGCCTTTTCAAGGTTTGATATCATTCTTCTTCATCCGTTTCAGCTGTTTCCCAAGTGTTTCCAATTATGGCCATTTATGATACGGTTGGTCCGATCTAATTGAAACAATGCCCCAATCCAGTCGTAGTTTACGAGAGCGAAGGAACGAAGCTGCGCGTCAGGCACGCGCAATATAATCTAACGAAGCACGAGCTGCTCGCTGGACACGTGACGCTACTCGCGTGACAAGGCGTCGTGCAGCTGAAACGGATGAAGAACGAACTGCTCGCTTG
>CM068952.1:149982337-150000988 GCA_035128595.1 Eptatretus atami
TTGATAAACAATATTTCCTGAACTTTTCCCGAACAGCTTGTAAGTTAACTATAACCGATAAATGTTTGGTGGAACACTGCCTGGTACCCGTGATAAGTCTCTACTCATACGGGTTTTTATGAAGCTTAGGAATCCAGAAAAGTCGAGGAAAACAAAGATTCACCTCTTTACATTTAATACCGAAATTATTAACTAAAACTTCCTGATGCTCAGAAACAATATCTTGGAATGACTTATGACAAGGAGCATATGTGATATTTCCTATACAAGTGAAAGTAACTGTATCAATGCCTAACTCTATTAATAAAACCTCTACATAAAACTTTTTACAAACCACAACAAAATTATTAGCAGCTTTATCCGTGGGAGCTATTATGTAGCTATCATGGAGATCCCGAATGTCTTTGCGAACACTCGGCTTGTTCAACACTGGTTTAGACCGACCCAGTGAATGCAAGCCCCCACAACTAAAAAAAACTTAATCCTCTTATCCAAGACTTCAACAACTCTGTTAAACCATGCATTAAAACTGTTTACAGATAACTTAAACTTGGTGCACATTTTGTTAACAAAATTCTAGACAGAATCCACAATTGAAGACCTAATGCAGCTCCAAGGTTGGGTTACTGGTTCCTGATATTTCGCTCCCATTTTCATCAGTTCCCAAATTTGACTATTACTAATTATATTCAAATCCCCAGAAACTACGTGTCCACAAGAACCATATAAAAAAGGGGAAGATGAACATGCACAATCAGTTTCCAAAATGTCCTTTACTATATCTATACTAAGAGTTTTAAGAAATTCACCATAATTGAATAAGGATTGTCCCATGGTCTTGGTGAAAGTGAAATAAACCTTCAATGGGGTTTGCTCCCAAACTTTATCTGGTAATAAACTCTCTACACTAGTATCCCTAAAAATAGAATGAAGCCAAAGCCTATCTACCTGCTTGCTGGAAAAATTATGAACTAAGAACTCAGGGATCCTATCAACTTTGGGAGTACACTTCTTTATCAGAACACTGCTACAAAAAAGCTTCCATCAAAAATGAGCACATGTCATATGAACCTGCTAAACTCTGGAGAATATAGCTAGGACTTGATTGCAACATGCCTTAGAAGAAATAAAAAAGCCTTTCTTTCATAAAAAACAACTTTAAGCTTATAATTATCTCTGAAATTTTCCCACTTTTTGAAGCTGTACGACACTGTTAATGACGTCACGGATCTCTGGGTCTCCTGATGGATTAGCAAATACTCATTACCAAAAACACATTACCTTGAGAACTGAACCCAGTACCTTGTACTTGCTGAAAACCAAACTTAATAGAAGCTGATGATGGAGTCCAAAGACATTTTCACAAGACCTGATCAACAATCAGCCAAATATCTCATGTTTAACATGAATAGAAAAAACTTCTCAGCACACTCACAAAATTATTAGCAGCTTTATCCGTGGGAAGCTATTATGTAGCTATCATGGAGATCCCGAATGTCTTTACGAACACTCGCTTGTTCAACACTGGTTAAACGACCAGTGAATGCAGCCCCACAACTAAAAAAAACTTGTTAACAAACGTCATGGCAGAGGGAAAATGTCATTAAGCCCAAAGGATAGATCGAACATAGTGTCCTGATCCAAAATCCTCTTTGCGTCCTAGCTCAACATTACACTCCTCTTTATTATCAAAATCATTAACATTTACTGAGTCTCTAATTTGAATAAAACAACTACTACAAACATGCCCAACTTCACTGAAATGATTATATAAATATGTCTTGATACCACGATACAGCAGACATATGTCCATTCAAACGTTGGTGAAACATTGAGAAGTTTTACCAACATATTGCAATCCACAATCTCCACAAGTGAGAAGATAAATAATGTACTTTGATTACATCCCAACAACCAAAAGTTATGGATGGATTAGATCAAACTTGGTGGACAGGTTGGGTGTGTGACGAGGAATCATTTATTGGATTTTGGTGAAGATTGGTTCTCTTTATCGAGAATAGAATGTCGATCCAGATACGGAATTTATCGGTGGGGGGGGGGGGGGACTATTGGTTTGCTCTCCGTCTGTCCATCCCACTTGTAGTTTTTCCGACTTTTCCCCATACCCTTTGACATATTCAACTGAAACTTGGTACATGGTTCATTATAATAAGTTACCGAACAAGTTCGAGTTTCAGGGCATTTCATCAATTTTCACAGAGTTGTGCCCTTTTATGATTGAGAAAATATCACATTATACATGGGTCAGTGTTCAGCTGACCTGACTCCACCCCACTGCTTTACACCATTGGCTGGACAGCTGCCCTGACTCCCCCCCAATAAAAATCATTCGCCGCCATTCCATGAAACAGCACAGATCGGCAGGCACAGGCCTTCGGCCTGAGTTTTAGTCCGCCGCGGTCGGGGACATGTATTTCAAAGCAATTCTTGCTCCTGTTTAAATGTGCCTTAATTTTTAAAATACCTTTATTGCAAGGTATGGATTTGCATTTGAAGTGCAGTTTTATAAAGACATTTCATTCCCCAGTTCAGAACATTTTTTAAATAATTTGAACCCTTTGATCTTTGAGAGAGTTCAAATGGAATGGAGTTTAACCTTTGGAAAAGCCATGACAGAACCCCATTTTCTTTTTTGCAGCTTTTTGGGCAACTACTGTAGATGTGTTAAAGGCTTTTCTTCTTGCATTGCACTCTATTGTGACTTGCTTCACAATCCATGCACCTTGTCATTGTGCTATATTGACAATTCTAATGATACATTGCTTTTTTTCTGAGCAGCCTTCTTACATTACTTGAATCAATATGATTAAGCAAGCCACATACTTGGCCTTTCAACTCTGCCACCTCATGTGACCTTTTGTTTCTTTACAGGTGCAAGAAATCCAAGATAACGTCCAACAAAAGAGAGTCTTTTCCACACGTTGAATCATGGTGTGGGGTGAGCACAAGGCGTCCCCAAGGAGGAGGTGATGGACAGGCACAGAAAAACAGCAGACAAAGGAGAAGGAAGTCTCGAAAGGAAGAAAAGTGAAGGATGGTGAGTGGAAAGTAAGGAATCAAGACGGAATTTGTGAGGACTCTGAAAGAAGCAAGAGGGTGCTGAACCTGAGGAAACGTTGCTGAGGTGACTTCAGAAGGCAAGGCTGCGTGGGAATGAGGGTAAGGTGGAGTATGTTTCTTTTGCAATTGTTTTTGAGGTTCTCGTGCTAAGTATCTCTTAAGGGACAAGAAAACAAGTTGAATCTTTGTTTTGTTTTGCGTCGTCATGGCAGAGGGAACTAGAACGGCACTCAGTCCACCAGGCTGAACTGAACAGTGAACAATTTACTTTTTGTATCCCACTGATCGGCCAGATCTGGATCCGGACCTTAATCAAAATCGAATCTGTTTGTTCTTGCAACCTATTAAACCAACTCTTGCACGTAGTTGGCTTACCTGGAACGTAGTTCCGGGGAGCTATGGATGGCGCGTCATCCGTCCGTCCATCCATGCACAAATACTTGCAACTTTTCTCTGAAACGACACGCACAATTTGATGAAACTACACCACAACCTCATCACCATGTACGTTCCAAAGTTTGTTCATGGATTAAAAAAAAAAACCGCCCTAAGGGGGTCTACGTGAGTTGCCCCCCCCCCCAATATATATTTGCTTTCTTCTCAGAAACCATTTCGATGATTTCACTACACCTTCATCACCCATGATGTATCAAAGTTTGTTTATGACAGAGAAAATCTGTGTCTCGGGGGGGGGGGTGGGTGGGTGGTAAGGGTTGCCTCCAAATGGGTTTTTGCTATAACATTGGCTCATTGGTACATTTTGCTGATTCTGTTCCATGTTAACTTCCTCCTCTGTATCATTGTTTCCCAGGTGAGTGCTCAGGGTTATTGCTCTATTTTTTTTTCAAATAATACCATCCACAACGTTTCGAATATCATGCTATATATCGTTTTGACCATCTTCCAATGGCGAAAAATCACTTGACAAATTAAGAAAAAATTCGTATCCAGATGCGGATTTGAATCTGAACCAAAATCGAATCGATTCGTCCTTGTCACACACCTAGCCTGCCACATCGATTCGTCCTTGTCACACACCCTAGCTGCCCACCAATCCATCTCATAACTTTTTGTGATATCCTGCTCACAGACAGACAGGGTGAAAAACATGTCTCGTCCACCTTTGGTGGCGGAGGTAATAAATAGGAAGAGAAGGTCGATCTTTGAGATTAGTTCTGCTGACAACGTCTTTGTATTGCTTTTCAGAAAATCGTGACCAGTGGATATTCCAGATATTCCATCGGCAGACGTGGCTTTTTGTAGCGAAGAAATGAAGCAGCCGTGCAGCCCAGAGCAATACATCATGAGGCAAGATGGGAAGCAGTGAAAACTAAAGATCATTTGTTGAACAATGGTGTTGAAGATGGAAGGTGGATAAAGAGGTGAAGGAAGACATGATGGGGAGAAGAAGCTTGGTGAGAGCGGCAAGGCAAATAACAAGATGATAAATTTCTTTGTTTAGAATGTGGAAAGTCTTCTCGCTGCGCTTCTCTTTCACAAGGCATGTAAAGTCACATTCACAGCATCACCCATTGCTTGTGATTCTTGCAACCGAACTTTCAACACAAGCAATCTTTGCAGCTGCATCAACGACAAACACACTGGAGAGCGCCCGTACTGCTGTACGCGCTGTGGGAAAGCTTTGTGCGCTCTTCGTCATTGCAGAGGCACTGTGCGGGACCACCGGAGAGAGGCCGTATGTGTGTGAGTCATGTGGAAAAGCGTTTGCGCATTCTGAGAACCTCTCTATCCACCTGAAGATCCACACTCAGGGAAACACCACGTGTGTGAGACGTGTGGCAAAGGTTTCACGACATCCTCATACTTGCTCAAGCATAGAAAGACGCATGATTCTGTAAAGCCATTTATTTGCCCAGATTGTGGGAAACAATTTGGCTTCCGTCAAACTTGGACAACCATCGGCGCACCCATACTGGTGAGCGACCGTACCGGTGTGAGCGCTTGTGACCGTGGCTTTGCAGAGCGCTCGCAGCTAAAACGGCACATCCGTACACACACGGGTGAAAGGCCATACCACTGCGATGATTGTGGGGAGACCTTCACGCAGTATCCGCTCTCGCACAGCACAGTATTCGAAAGACTGGAGCAAGGACCTTTAATTGTGGAGACTGTGGAATGGATTTTCTTTTCTTGTCAGAACTGCGAAGCACCAGCGAAAGCACTCTGGTGAAAGGCCCTTCGTTTGCGATGTATGTGGAAAAGATTTCACTCGAAAGACATTTCTAAACAAACATCAATTGTCACACAGCACACAGGCTCTTAACTCAAGGTCCTGGGGCACATGAATTCCATGAATTTCATCATGTAAATAAACAATTCAGCAAAGGTGCAATTAAAATTGGGAGTATGTTGGAAGGACTGACAGCATTTCTCAGAGGCAGTTATTTATTTATCTATTTTTTGAAATTGTCATGGAATTTTGAGCAACACTCCATTTTTATGAGAAGCATTCCAGTCCTGCATTGTCTGCCAGGATGCTGCAGAGGAAGCGTACCTACTTCGAGCTTTTATCTGGGTTTGATTTGCGACACAGCTATGTCGGATTGGTGCTTCACAGGCAGGGCATAGCACACAAGAATGCATCTCTCGAATGGTTGTCGAACCGGGCGTCTCGTCTGCTCGCCTTATTTGGTGATCTCCAATATCCGACTGTCATTCATGAAGAGTTGGTGAATTATCGCCGATATCCTGGAACAATTACAATTCGTGCCCAAATCGGCTCCAGTCAAATGTCAGATCTGGCCTGGCGGTGCATGAAAAATTTGAACCAAACTTCCCTCGGCCAACCCACAAGAAAGTGGGATTGATTAAGGAAATTTACTGATTGGAGAGGAGGGTTTAGTCTCCAAATGAATTTCTTTGAGGGCATTAAGCACCCTTAAAATGTGGACTGAGACACGTGTCCATAAGATTAAGACTGAGATAGGCAGACGGCAAGAAAGCTACAAATTCTTCCTAGTAGTTATAACCGATTATTTTTAAACCCCCTTCCTGATGGCGATTCAGAAACCAATTGGGTTTATCAACGGTCCGATAATGAGTTCAATTTTCCTGGAACAGCTCAACTTTCAGAAGTTTTGATGCAAATTTTAAAGACAGCTGCTTTTCAGATGGATTTTAACTTGCAAAGTGAGATGCCAGTCCACTTTGCTAATCACAAGGCCACCCTTGACCTGGGTCGATCTTTGATAGAATTCAGGCCAATAGTGC
This sequence comes from Eptatretus atami, assembly GCA_035128595.1. NCBI lineage: Eukaryota > Metazoa > Chordata > Myxini > Myxiniformes > Myxinidae > Eptatretus > Eptatretus atami. Next base: position 149,988,650 of record CM068952.1, read on the forward strand.
AGGAGTCAGGGGTCATTTATTAGTGGAATTGAGTATTTTTATTTTTCTGTAAATGGTATACACCCTTGAGGTACTTAAAACACCTGGTATTAAGGTTTTGTAATGGTGGACTATTATGTCAGAGACCAATAACTAAACTACGTGGACGTGTCGACGACGGCCAAGTTATTTTGTTCTGCAAACGACGAACCTCTCTGTTCATATAAATAGTCTTCGTGGGTATTTAATGAAAGAAACAATGTGTAATATCATGCATGCAAAAAAAAAGGTTTTCAGCAAAAACAATAATATTTTTTTGACTGTGTTTCAAAAACTTAAAGAGCAGGTTGCGGGTCACCAAACATGTTCTGAAAATTTATCAATATGAATATATGTGCATTAAATAGTTCGATGCAAACTATTGTGGTTGCCTAACTATTGGGAAAATTAATGAAATTTAACTCCGAAGTTGTTATTTCTCGAGGCTGTTGAAAAACAGTCGCGTGCCATATATGGATGTTGATGTCATGTTCTCCAAAACAAAGCGGAAGCTCACTCACTCATTGAAGAAGTGTCCAGTTCAGCAGGCTGTTCTTTTGCTTTTTTGAGCTTGCAACTGTCTATATTATCCTTTTTATTTTGAATTATTGTAGAACAAAGTTATTTGGATTTTGTACATCATGCTCGTACGTGTGTCGTCATGTTTTGCGAAATAGCTGGAAAACGTGTAATCGCTCCCACGATTCCCGAAGGAATAAAACATTCGCCGGCAGTGGATAAGATTTGTACAAACAAAACGGGCGAATTTTCCCCCAAAGAAACAGGTAAAGAGGACCCTTGGATAGACTTGTCATTTGTGGTGACCATTTCACAGCCGAGGATTATGAAGGCAACGCAATGAGTGAGCTTGGTTTCAAAACAACTGCTCAAGTGAGACTGAAGCGTGACGCTGTGCCACCATTCGCCTTCTCCTCCTCAGCTGGCTCCTGCTTCATCTTCTCACACTGTGTCACCTCTCAAGCGAGGAAACTCTCCTCAGCATACTGACAAGGTGGTGGAAGAAGCGACGACGTGCTGTGGATAAGCTCACATGTGCCAGGGTGAGTGCTGGCGAATGTTGTAAATTGATATGTTGTAAATTATATTTCAATTCAATTCCGATGGCACTGATATTTGATGTGTAATCGTTTGCACATGTTTCTTGAGCAGTTGGTGAGAGATCAATGTGGACCAGTGAGTGGTGTGGGTGAAGAGAGCCTTGTTGAGGATGCAGAGGAGAATGCTCCTCACACACCCGACACTGGCCACTGTGCTGTGAGCACTCACTGCTCCATCATAGTATAAATTCCATCATCCTCCGACTCGTCCTCGGCAATATCGGAATGAAAACTCAATTTCATCGCCGCTGAAATCGCTCTCTGATTCGCATCTCGCCATTGTTACACGCTGTTTCCGAATGTTCACGAAGTTTTTCGGAGAACGTGACGTCATAGCATCTTCGGTAAATTCGGTCTGTTTTCGATCACTGACAAAAGTTTTGACTTGAAAGTTAATTTTAGCATATTTTGAGTTTCAAATGTAAGAAAATAATTGCCCAACGATTATTAATGTGATTACAACCTTCGAATCACGCGAAGTCATCAGCGACCCAAACCTGCTCTTTAAAATCTTTATAATCAGTGCAACGTTTTTTTTTTTTTCCAAAAATAAACACATAGTAGCAACAACTACAAAATCAACACCTGTGCAGTTTATATGCTTTAGTCATCAACAGATCAAACAGTTAGTGAAATATAAACCTGGTTATATGTTATAATGATGCATGAGATACGCTTTACAGAGCGTCGGTGCTGCTGAACAGTTCCTTGGCGAAGGTTATACTGGGTGGTTTGCCATTGCCTTTTCAGCATTGTTTTGTTCATGCTCTGTCCTTTTAAATGCTGAACGCAAGCAAGGAAGCAGCACATACTATTTTCACATCTTTGGTATGACAGCCAGAGTTTGAACCACCGACCTCCCAGACTCGGTGGATGCTCTGGTCCTCATCATAATATAATGATATATCACACAAGGCTCGTGTGTCACTGAGAGATACACTGATACACAAAACTGATGTATAATGTGTTCTTTGTCCTGTTTACAACACCAATTTACTCGTATTCATATCCATATTAAGCGTATAAGCATACCCTCTTCATCCTATCAGTGTCCTGAGAAATACCTCGATTGTATCCACTGTGAAGTCCTCTGGAACGTGTACCCTCAAACCATACTATCTCGAATGATTCTCTGTATTCTTCTTCAGTCATGTTGATCTGGCAAAGTTAGCAGGATTTGCTTTTTCGGCATTGTACCGCATGTGTGCTACATCATTTAATGTCTGGAGAATTTGATCTCTAAGAGAGCTTTTGTAAAAGAACGGCCTTATCAGGGCATGGCAGCATATATCTTTCTTATCACATGTTAGTGGGGCAACTTAGCATACAATTGTGCATTTTGTGAGGAAAGCACCAAATTTGGCACACTAGTAGCCTATCATATTTGAACAGATTTGGTATTGGCATCTCAAATTTTTGATGGCAGTGGAAAATGGCTGCACAGCATCAGCGGCTGAATTTGAGATGGCCCAATATCCAAATCTGTTTATAATATGATAGGCTACTAGTGTGCAAATTTGGTGGCTTTCCTCACAAAATGCACGTTGTTTAGCTATATTTAGCTAAGTTGCCCATATGGTGATTATCAATCATAGAGGATTATCATCACGTGGTGAACATAGCTTCCTGTAAATAAGAAACCGGCCTGATTCACATCTTTCAGTTTGGAGCACCGTAAAAGCACACTCACACACACACACACCTAAGCTTCCACTGTTGACGACACATCATCGCTGATACTTTGTCTTTCCCAGGTTTCCAAAAGCCTGCGTGAAGCTCTCATTTTTCACCATGATCTCATAAGGCATACCTTACCTTTTCCCATGAAAGTGGATTGTAATCACATCCAGTAAATGAATGAAAACCAGGTAAGACAGAACAGACTTGAGGTCACAATTCGCCAGCCAAGTCGGTGATACAATAAACCCTCCTTGTATTGCTGAGCTCAGACTAATGTCCGTTGATAACGATGCTTGTCGACTTGATGCATGATGTAGAAGACATCTGTGTCACTGCTATGTTCTAGAATGCTTGGATGCTCTGTGACGTTTCAATTCTATGAACACTGGCTGTGAATATGACCCTGATGCCTGCCTTGTCATGTTCACATGTAAGCGGTGGCATGATACTCCTTTCTACTTTTTCCATTGACGAGTTTATATGAAAAAGTGTATCTGGAGCAAAGTATACTGTGTGACCTTACAAAAAGTATTTGCGTATGTCTGGGATGCCCATTCCTGAGAGAGAAATTTCAGTCAAGCTCTCTTGAATGATGCAGAGAGCAAAGCATGATTGAAGTCACTTGGCCTTTGTTGAGAAGAGCCATTGATTTGCATTGCAGTATGATGCTCGCCACTTACAGCTTTCTCCAGCTCTTATCGAGGGATCTTCAGCATAAGTGTCACAAATAATGGAACAACTTGACCACAGGCACCGGCATGCTGCAGCATGACCTTTGCAATACCTCAATATGTTGGTAGAGCATTTGGGACTATGTGAATGGAAAATATGGTATCAATTATGACGACATCCAAACTGTGACGTTATGGTCTCTACTATTTTTGATTTGAGTTTCTTCTTGATCGCAATTTGTCTTTTGTGCATGGAGCCACTGATGTGGGCAAGAGGCATTGGAACAGTGACAATGGGTATGACAGTTCCATCTGCTGCATCAGTTGGTGGACGGTAAAGATCCACAGTGTCCTTCACGAAGAGTAGGCGAGCTTCACTGGCACCCTGACCGAATACCAATTACTGCCTTAGCCTGCAGAAGGCAATGATCAGCAGCACAGGCATGCCCTCAGCCAATGATGCTACCCACAGGCTTTGCTGCATATGAAAGAGAAGGGTGTGACAAGACTTTATCAGGTCAATTTTTAGGGGATGCAGCAAGGAAAAGCAGTCAAACAAATATCTCTTGAATCTCTCTGGTGCACCTTATCTTTTGAACCTTGAAATCCTTCATCTGCACAGCATCACATGTAAAGTTTCTGATTTACTCCACTTCGATTGGATCTTCAAAGCGCATGGGTTTGTTCTTACATTCAGATACAAACTCATCACACCATTGCGTGCCTTTGACTGGATTGCATATCATTGGACCTCAGTGGATGCAGCACGTCCAGTTGTTCGGCAGTCAACTTTATTGTTCGGTACTGTTCCCCTGAAGGGATGTAAAGTGTCTTTCATTCCTTGATGACATTTTTCCAGATCGCAATTGCTCTCTTGATTCACCATGGTTATGTATTCGTATGCAGCCTGTGGCTGCTTAGCTGCATCCTTTTTCTTGTTGTGCTGCTGATGCAATGCCCCATTAACAGCAAGCTGCTACACATTTTGCTGACTTTGGAAGGGTGACAGTCTGAGTCAACTCCTGTTAAATTAAGATGACAGGTTGTTAATTCAATGGCATGACAGGGCTTGACTCAAGACCCGAAGATCTTAAGCCAGCCACTCTGACCGTTAAGCCACTGCCAACATCACGTCACATGTGGTCGCCCAGAATGTGGACGGTCTCTGATGTTGCTAGTTGTTGATAACGTCTCGAGATTGACTATGAAGTTCTGATGAACATCAAAACGCCTAGCCACAACGTTTTGTGTCATTCCTGTCTCAAGCATGCCAATAGCATGTAGACGATCATTCTCGGAAAGGTGTGACCATAGTTTAGATGTCAATAAAAATGTTTTTCACAGCTGGATGGTCACGAATCGTACTGCGTTGCAATTTGCTCAGTATCACTCTCACATGACAGTGAACGTCATGGCAATTTGTGTGTGCAGAGCACAGTATGCACGTGCAAATTCCAGATATTCAAAGAGAAACTGGGCACACGTCAAGGCAATACAGTATGTTGGCTGACCATTATATTGCAAGGACATGTTAGTATCAGTTGGTGCACAAGAACTTTTTTCTGTTGGTATGTATATGTGATTATTGTAGACTTGCTTACGATCCTGTATGGCTGATGGCATATGGAATCTCTTGAACTCGCACTATTTCATCTGTCATGGACAGAGGACTGATCTCATCCAGGTGGGTTTCAGCTCCCTCAGCTACTTTTTTAAGGGATGCAGGCAGATGTATGTGGAGTATTACAAGCCACATAAAAATATGCTAATCACCACATGAAACATCTAAGAAGTGAGAGAATTATCATACGATAATGTCATCCTGTTTTGTGTTTGACTTCTATGCACTCTTGAACCACTGGAAAAAAATGAGTGGAAATGGTGATTCCATCAGGCTGTACACTGGGGAGTCTTTAGCAGGTCTGTATATGTATATGTATATATATATATATATATATATTAATATACATATACATATATATTATATATATTCCAGGGTGTCCAAAAAAATGTACTTGCTCTCTAAATGATAATAAATGCGTTGTTTATTGACTTAGAAACAAGATTAATGGTTAAATGGATAAATGCATGTTTACAAATGTTCAAACTGACGACTATCACGTTCCAAACACAGCCGATAACGCGGACAATGGATTAATGTTGGAATGTAACTTTTCCAATTAATTCGCTTCAAAATGCGATGGGCACTTGATTTTGGATTTCTGTCTCACGAGCCATTTGTCGTACAGATTTCCGTGGGGATCGGTGGAGGTTCCAGCAATTGATTTTCCTTTGGGGGGTGGTTGATGACCGTGGTCTTCCTGAACGCTCCTTAAGGCGCTGTCACACCTTGACGTTTTAGCAGCAATGGAACGTATAAAAATGTATGTAAAACGTTGCGTACACTGAAGTTTGAGGTTTTTTTGAAAGTCTTGTCGTATTCATAAGTGTTGGTCTGTATGCATAACATATTAGTAACGGCACAGAACGTTTCGTTTGTCTTATAGATAACTATACCAACTAATGCTTAGCCTGTTGTCGGAGTTCACAACCTATGCCCAACGATAGTTTACTTAGGCATAGCGCGCTGCACGTATGCCGACGAACTCGTGGCGTTCTCTGTTAAAAGGCTGCCGCACGCCGATTTAAATCATAACCGCCTGAAAATTGGAAGTGTCAACATCGCAGTCAACCTTGATGATTTAGCCAGCGTATGCGACCTATGAAAAATGTGTTAAAACGCGGCAGCACGTCGAATAGGTATGTTAAATTGTGTATACGTTAGGAGCACGCTGAAAAACATGAAGTACGCTGTCATATTCCGTGGTAGGTCTAGTACGTCGTGAAATTTCAAGCATGCTGAAATTTACGACTTACTCGACGTATGGCTCACAAGTTCGCATACGCTGGCATAAGTTCTCGGCACGCTCTGATCGTTGACACACGTCGGACACACGTTACTTGTAAGTTACTCATAAGTCGAAACACGTCGAGGTAATGTTTAGCATACCAAAACTTAATTTTAACCTATGAGTAGCGTGCTTTGAACCAATGAGTAGCGTGCTTTGAACTATGTGTAACGTATCTCAAACGCACATTGCGTATGTAGACGAATTTGATTGACGTCTTCCGGACGACCCAGAACTTACTGAACGTGTTTCTAACTTACATCTACCGTATAATGGCGTTTGGCAGCGTTTAGGGAATTGGTATGTACAAATGGGCTTCACAAGAAGAACCCGTCAGTGTTCCAGACTCCATGTTGAGTAGATGTCAATGTCAGTAGTATCAGTAGTAGTAGTATTAGTGAGCGTGTCAGTAGTAGTAGTAGTGTAGTATTGGTAGTAGTAGAGTCCATGTCAGTAGTAGTCGGTGAGCGTGATGGGAGGGTGTGGTGATGATGGATCCTCGTTGCGTCCACGAATGGAGACTACTTTGCACCATTGTTCGATGTTCTTTTCGGCTAATTTTTTTTTCTCATTCTCCACGATGAGCTATTTTTTTGTTTCAGTTTTTAAGTATTCAAAACAACTTGGACAAATGCATATGTATAGTAATGAACACAGAACGCCTCGATAACTTGTAATAAGTTACTACAACGATTGATTAGCGTGTTTTAGGCGTCCACAACCTATGCCCAACGATAGTCTAACGTATGCATAGCGTGCAGCGTATCGTCGACTATTACTGAGGTTTTCTATTCATAGGCTGCACTTCACTTTGATATGGCTTCTTCACTTCTTTTTTGGACGCTGGTGCTCGGCAATTGAATCGTTTCATTGAACAGTTAAATCGCTTCACTCACTATTGAAAGATTTACACTGAACGATTTAAATAAATGCTGTCACTCGCCTATTGTTTTTGGATGCTGGTGCTCGGCAATGAAATCGTTTTCATTGAACGAGTTAAATCGCTTCCACAGCACTGCCAGTCACGGCACCAACAGCAGCAGGCTCAGTCCAGCCTCATGCCAGGCTCAGCGGATCCCGTAAGAGTGTACTGCTTGGTTATCCTTGACCACTCTGGCTAGCAGCTCGTCGAACATCGCTGGGGGCATTCGCAGGAAGTTGATGAAGGATGCATGGTCCTCGTTCCGGAGTTTCAGCGTGGAGTTCCACCATGAGCTGGTCATATATGCCGTAATGGCGTCCCGCCTCCCGATCCATGGTCTGACCTCAGTTCCTTGTCCTCCGTTCACGTCTTCTTCTCCCCGGCTCTATTGCCACGCACTGTGCAGTGTCAACTCGATGAGGTCTGTTGATGTTCGAGGACAGGTAGGTATGTCGTCTCAGCCTTGCGTATCCTCCATCTCTCGGAACGACATGGACATTACTCACCACGAAGTCTAAAAAAAGACGGTCTCCTGCGAAGCCCTTTTTATATACCAATTCCCTGATCGCTGCAATACGCCATTATACGGTATCTGTAAGTTAGAAACGCGTTCAGTAAGTTCTGTGGTCGTCTGAAGACGTCAAATACGTCTCCATACGTATTTGTGCGTAGGACATGCTTTACAAATAATTCCCAAGCACGTTACCTATAGGTTATATATAAGTCACGGTACCCTAACATTACTTTGACGTGTTTCGACGTATGAGGAACTTTCAGTAATGTGTTGCGAAGTGTGAACAACGTTCGTGTAGCGTGCTTACAAAACGTTACTCATAGGTTAGAAATAAGTTTCGGGTACGCTAAACTTACCTCGACGTGTTTCGACTTGTGAGTAACTTACAAGTAACGTGTAGTCGACGTGTGTCAACGATCGCATAACGTGCCTACAACTTATGGCCACCGTAGGGAACGTGTGAGTCATACGCCGGCATACGTCGTAAAATTCAAGCATGCAAAAAATTGAGGACAACCCAAAAGTACAACGTTTAAGCCAGCTACTACGACGTATGGTAGTGTTTTTCAGCGTGCTCTTAACGTATACAAACGTACCCATAACGTATTCGACGTGTGCAGCGTTCGAGACAATTTTTTCATAATCGGCATACGCTGGCTAAATCGTCAAGGTGTGGACAGCGGATTTATGGACGTCATGCGCACAGTTCATCTGTTTCAAACTTATCTCGGATGCGAGCAATGGTGCGTCGCGTTGGTGGATCTTTGTGAAAATGCTTATAAATTGTCTTTGCATCTTCCATGATGTTTTCGTGCTTCCAGTAGCACTTTATGATAAATTTTCTTTCTTCAAAACCTAGTCGTACTTCTGCCATTATTAGGTCAATTTGATCTGAAAATAAATGAAAAATTCAATGAGTTATGAGGAGCCAAAATGTGAGTACATTTTTTGGGGACACCCCGTATATATGTATATATATATATATGTATATATGTATATATATAAATATATGTTACATTATATATATGTATAGATATAATATATATGTATATTATATTACATCATGTGCCGCTTAAACCGACGTTCCGGGCAACGACGGATCGCATATGCGACGGATCTGCCAGCTCTGAAGAATGAAAAAAAAAATGTAGCTGAAACATTCCTATCGCCGAGTGATGTAGCACGACATAGCGCTGCCATCGTATAAAAATAGCACGTACATTATGTACACTGTACAGTACATATAATACTTGATAATGATAATAAACAACAATGTTACTGTTATATATTCCTATACTGTATTTTTATCGTTATTTTAGAGTGTACTCTTCTACTTATAAAAAAAAGTTTACTGTAAAACAGCATGCCGGTCACGCAGCATTGTTACTGTACATCACGTGTTTTCGCGTCTCTTGATTGCATCATTTTCCGTGTGCTTGATTAATCTCGTGTTGTTTTGCTTCATCATGGACCTTAAGCGTACAAAATCCACTGCTATCATTGCCAGTAAGATACGTCGGTGATACCTGAACCATATAGCTATACATTACCCTAGTGTCTAGGTTGTGTAAGTACGATTTCGAAAACGATGTTCGAAAATGAAAAAGGCTATACCATATAGCCTAGTTCTAGTTTGTTAAGTACCATTTCGAAAACGATGTTCGAACGAAAAGGCTAACCATAGCCTAGTGTCTCGGTTGTGTAAGGTAATGTTCGAAAACATGTTCGAAAAACGAAATAGCTATACCATATAGCCTATTCAGGTTTTGTAATACGTATGTTCGAAAACGATGTTGAAATGAAAAGCTTACATATAGCCTAGGGTCTAGTTTGTGTAAGTACGATGTTCGAAACGATGTTCGAAAACGAATAGGCTATACCAATATAGCCTAGGTGTCTAGGTGTGTAAGACGATGTTCGAAAACGATGTTCGAAACGAAAATAGGCTATACCATATTAGCCCTAGGTGTCTAGGTTTGTGTAAGTACATGTTCAAACGATGTTCGAAAATGAAATAGGCTATACATATAGCCTAGGTGTCTAGTTTGTTGTAAGTACGATGTTCGAAAACGATGTTCGAAAATGAAATAGGCTATACCATATAGCCTAGTTGTCTAGGTTTGTGTAAGTACGATGTTTCGAAAATGAAAATAGGCTATACCATATAGCCTAGGTGCTAGGTTTGTGTAAGTACGATGTTCGAAACGATGTTCGAAATGAAAATAGGCTATACCATATAGCCTAGGTGTCTAGGTTGTGTAAGTACGATGTTCGAAAAATGTAAAATGAGCTATACCATATAGCCTAGGTGTCTAGGTTTGTGTAAATACGATGTTCGAAAACGATGTTCGAAAATGAAAATAGGCTATACCATATAGCCTAGGTGTCTAGGTTTGTGTAAGTAGATTTCGAAACGATGTTCGAAAACGAAATAGGCTATACCATATAGCCTAGGTGTCTGGTTTGTGTAAGTACGTGTTCGAAAACGATGTTCGAAAATGAAAATAGGCTATACATATGCCTAGGTGTCTAGGTTTGTGTAAGTACGATGTTCGAAAATGAAAATAGGTCTTATACCATATAGCCTAGGTGTCTAGGTTGTGTAAGTACGATGTTCGAAAACGATGTTCGAAAACGAAAATAGGCTATACATATAGCCTAGGTGTCTAGGTTTGTGTTAATACGATGTTCGAAAACGATGTTCGAAAACGAAAATAGGCTATACCATATAGCCTAGGTGTCTAGGTTGTGTAAGTACGATGTTCGAAAACGATGTTCGAAAATGAAAATAGGCTATACATATAGCCTAGGTGTCTAGGTTTGTGTAAGTACGATGTTCGAAAACGAAAATAGGCTATACCATATAGCCTAGGTTCTAGTTTGTGTAAGTACGATGTTCGAAAACGATGTTCGAAATAAAACCGAAAAAAAAAAAATTGCACTCGTCTTCGCACACGTCTTCTTAACACGTGTTTCTCAGAATGTATACGCCTGCTCGTTAATGGTTGCATGACTTATTATAGTATATGATATGATTATATACATATATAATCATATATGCTATATGATATTATATATCTGTAAAATATTATATATTATATATCAGTATATATATATATGTTGTAATATATATATATGGTATGTAATGTATATTACTGTATGTGTAATACTATATATAATATAATTTTACGAAATGGCCCTACGGGAATACTAAAATAAGAAGTAGCCCTCCATTCCCCATTAATTCATGTATTGATAGGTTGTGTGGTATAGGGACGTAATATGTGTGTGTGGAGGTGTAACCAGACTGTTTTTTGTGCTTCTGCTATTGGTGGTCAACGAGAGAAACGAGAGATCCGCGTATTATTCCTTCTCATTCCGGAATTACGGCCCTCCCAGTCGGCTGAGAGGAGTGGCCGCAGAGCAGAGGGTGTGGGCTGGACGAAGTGTACGTGAAGGAGGAGAGTTTGTGGTCAGGGAGGTCGCAGACAGACGTGTTCGAAGGACTTCGCGTGTCGAGGCGAGAAGAGAAAAGAAAAAGGCAGTGGTAATCGGCCGGCAGAGAAAGCGAACCTGCACACGATTCACCTCACGACTCGAAGGAGAAAAGAAAAGGGGACGAAAGGACGTGCTGTGTGTAGAGGAACGCCGGGTCTCGAGGCGTGCTCGAGTCGCTTCAGGCGAGCGAAACGAAGGAGGCACCCGTGTTGCGGTACTGCCAGGGAGAGACCGCTCTGAACCGACCTTGCACGTCGGTGATTCGAACGAGAGAGTAAACTAAGGGACCAAAAGCGGGAGTCGGCTTCGAGCGGGGAGGCCCGGAGAGGATTACGCCGGAGCGTCTGACTGGTCCTTGCTCACCTCAGGCCCACACGTTTGTGATCCGCTGTGGAACTCGACTCGACTGGACCTTGTATGAGAACAGGCCAGGCTGGATTAGTGTGCCTGAACCCTGGAGTAGAGACTCGCGATCTCGCATCCGTCGACGTGGCGCGGAAGCCGGAGCGCGCTGAGGAGACCGCGCACGCGCGTGACTACAACAAAGGCAACGGATTTGCTGCGGTCCTCTGCCTCGCGGACACTTGGAGCGTGGGTTTGAACCCGTGACACAACCGCTTGTCTACGAGCGACTTCGTGTTTTGGGACATGTCCTCTCGTATGAGCCATCACCAAGTTACCTCTGTCTGTCCTGCATGCATGTTTGCTTTGCACGTGTGTTACCAATGGCTATTTCGTAAGTAATCCCTCGAAACTTTACCCGTGTCCCTAGTTAAGAACGCGTTGATTGTTAATAAAACCACTGTCGTGTTCACTTGCCTTGTGTTGTTGATCCCCGATGTTCCCCAATAATCTGAGGTTAATTCCTGATGAAGTTGCCCCTATGGATTAATTTTGCTGTCGCGCGAGAGAACGATCTCGTTCGACTTGGCATACAGCCAGAAATGTTACAGACTGGTAAGACTCCGCTCGGTACTGACAAAGCCAGTCTGTAACTAGGGGTTCTATC
>CM068952.1:150006967-150018238 GCA_035128595.1 Eptatretus atami
TGAGAGATCAATGTGGACCAGTGAGTGGTGTGGGTGAAGAGAGCCTTGTTGAGGATGCAGAGGAGAATGCTCCTCACACACCCGACACTGGCCACTGTGCTGTGAGCACTCACTGCTCCATCATAGTATAAATTCCCATCATCCTCCGACTCGTCCTCGGCAATATCGGAATGAAAACACTCAATTTTCATCGCCGCTGAAATCGCTCTCTGATTCGCATCTCGCCATTGTTCACACGCTGTTTCCGAATGTTCACGAAGTTTTCGGAGAACGTGACGTCATAGCATCTTCGGTAAATTCCGGTCTGTTTTTCGATCACTGACAAAAGTTTTGACTTGAAAGTTAATTTTAGCATATTTTGAGTTTCAAATGTAAGAAAATAATTGCCCAACGATTATTAATGTGATTACAACCTTCGAATCACGCGAAGTCATCAGCGACCCAAAACTGCTCTTTTAAAATCTTTATAATCAGTGCAACGTTTTTTTTTTTTCCAAAAATAAACACATAGTAGCAACAACTACAAAAATCAACACCTGTGCAGTTTATGATGCTTTAGTCATCAACAGATCAAACAGTTAGTGAAATATAAACCTGGTTATATGTTATAATGATGCATGAGATACGCTTTACAGAGCGTCGGTGCTGCTGAAACAGTTCCTTGGCGAAGGTTATACTGGGTGGTTTGCCATTGCCTTTTCAGCATTGTTTTGTTCATGCTCTGTCCTTTTAAATGCTGAACGCCAAGCAAGGAAGCAGCACATACTATTTTCACATCTTTGGTATGACAGCCAGAGTTTGAACCACCGACCTCCCAGACTCGGTGGATGCTCTGGTCCTCATCATAATATAATGATATATCACACAAGGCTCGTGTGTCACTGAGAGATACACTGATACACAAACTGATGTATAATGTGTTCTTTTGTCCTGTTTACAACACCAATTTACTCGTATTCATCATCCATATTAAGCGTATAAGCATACCCTCTTCATCCTCATCAGTGTCCTGAGAAATATCCTCGATTGTATCCACTGTGAAGTCCTCTGGGAACGTGTACCCTCAAACCATACTATCTCCGAATGATTCTCTGTATTCTTCTTCTAGTCATGTTGATCTGGGCAAAAGTTAGCAGGATTTGCTTTTCTGGCATTGTACCGCATGTGTGCTACATCATTTAATGTCTGGAGAATTTGATCTCTAAGAGAGCTTTTGTAAAAGAACGGCCTTATCAGGGGCATGGCAGCATATATCTTCTCTTATCACATGTTAGTGGGGCAACTTAGCATAACAATTGTGCATTTTGTGAGGAAAGCACCAAATTTGGCACAAACTAGTAGCCTATCATATTATGAACAGATTTGGATATTGGGCCATCTCAAAATTTTTGATGGCAGTGGAAAATGGCTGCCACAGCCATCAGCGGCTGAATTTGAAATGGCCCAATATCCAAATCTGTTTATAATATGATAGCTCACTAGTGTGGGCCAATTTGGTGCTTTCCTCACAAAATGCACAGTTGTTATGCTATATTTAGCTAAGTTGCCCCACTATGGTGATTATCATCATAGAGGATTATCATCATCACGTGGTGAACATAGCTTCCTGTAAATATGAAACCCGGCCTGATTCACATCTTTCAGTTTTGGAGCACCGTAAAAGGCACACTCACACACACACACACCTAAGCTTCCACTGTTGACGACACATCATCGCTGATACTTTGTCTTTCCCAGGTTTCCAAAAGCCTGCGTGAAGCTCTCATTTTTCACCATGATCTCATAAGGCCATACCTTACCTTTTCCCATGAAAGTGGGATTGTAATCACATCCAGTAAATGAATGAAAACCAGGTAAGACAGAACAGACTTGAGGTCACAATTCGCCAGCCAAGTCGGTGATACCAATAAACCCTCCTTGTATTGCTGAGCTCAGACTAATGTCCGTTGATAACGATGCTTGTCGACTTGATGCATGATGTAGAAGACATCTGTGTCACTGCTATGTTCTAGAATGCTTGGATGCTCTGTGACTGTTTCAATTCTATGAACACTGGCTGTGGAATATGACCCTGATGCCTGCCTTGTCATGTTCACATGTAAGCGGTGGCATGATACTCCTTTCTACTTTTTCCATTGACGAGTTTATATGAAAAAGTGTATCTGGAGCAAAGTATACTGTGTGACCTTACAAAAAGTATTTGCGTATGTCTGGGATGCCCATTCCTGAGAGAGAAATTTCAGTCAAGCTCTCTTGAATGATGCAGAGAGCAAAGCATGATTGAAGTCACTTGGCCTTTGTTGAGAAGAGCCATTGATTTGCATTGCAGTATGATGCTCGCCACTTACAGCTTTCTCCAGCTCTTATCGAGGGATCTTCAGCATAAGTGTCACAAATAATGGGAACAACTTGACCACAGGCACCGGCATGCTGCAGCATGACCTTTGCAATACCTCAATATGTTGGTAGAGCATTTGGGACTATGTGAATGGAAAATATGGTATCAATTATGACGACATCCAAACTGTGACGTTATGGTCTCTACTATTTTTGATTTGAGTTTCTTCTTGATCGCAGATTTGTCTTTTGTGCATGGAGCCACTGATGTGGGCAAGAGGCATTGGAACAGTGACAATGGGTATGACAGTTCCATCTGCTGGCATCAGTTGGTGGACGGTAAAGATCCCACAGTGTCCTTCACGAAGAGTAGGCGAGCTATCACTGGCACCCTGACCGAATACCAAATTACTGCCTTAGCCTGCAGAAGGCAATGCATCAGCAGCACAGGCATGCCCTCAGCCAATGATGCTACCCCACAGGCTTTTGCTGCATATGAAAGAAGAAGGGTGTGACAAGACTTTATCAAGGTCAATTTTTAGGGGATGCAGCAAGGAAAAGCAGTCAAACAAATATCTCTTGAATCTCTCTGGTGCACCTTATCTTTTGAACCTTGAAATCCTTCATCTGCACAGCATCACATGTAAAGTTTCTGATTTTACTCCACTTGATTGGATCTTCAAAGCGCATGGGATTGTTCTTACATTCAGATACAAACTCATCACACCATTGCGTGCCTTTGACTTGGATTGACATATCACTTGGAACCTCAGTGGATGCAGCACGTCCAGTTGTTCGGCAGTCAACTTTATTGTTCGGTACTGTTCCCCTGAAGGGATGTAAAGTGTCTTTCATTCCTATGATGACATTTTTCCAGATCGCAATTGCCTCTCTTGATTCACCATGGCTTATGTATTCGTATGCAGCCTGTGGCTGCTTAGCTGCATCCTTTTTCTTGTTGTGCTGCTGATGCAATGCCCCATTAACAGCAAGCTGCTACACATTTTGCTGACTTTGGAAGGGTGACAGTCTGAGTCAACTCCTGTTAAATTAAGATGACAGGTTGTTAATTCAATGGCATGACAGGGGCTTGAACTCAAGACCCGAAGATCTTAAGCCAGCCACTCTGACCGTTAAGCCACCTGCCAACATCACGTCACATGTGGTCGCCCAGAATGTGGACGGTCTCTGATGTTGCTAGTTTGTTGATAACGTCTCGAGATTGACTATGAAGTTCTGATGAACATCAAAACGCCTAGCCACAACGTTTTGTGTCATTCCTGTCTCAAGCATGCCAATAGCATGTAGACGATCATTCTCGGAAAGGTGTGACATCATGTTTAGATGTCAATAAAAATGTTTTTCACAGCTGGGATGGTTCACCGAATCGTACTGCGTTGCAATTTGCTCAGTATCACTCTCACATGACAGTGAACGTCCATGGCAATTTGTGTGTGCAGAGCACAGTATGCACGTGCAAATTCCAGATATTCAAAGAGAAACTGGGGCACACGTCAAGGCATACAGTATGTTGGCTGACCATTATATTGCAAGGGTACATGTTAGTATCAGTTGGTGCACAAGAACTTTTTTCTGTTGGTATGTATAGTGTGATTATTGTAGACTTGCTTACGATCCTGTCATGGCTGATGGCATATGGAATCTCTTGAACTCGCACTATTTTCATCTGTCATGGACAGAGGGACTGATCTCCATCCAGGTGGGTTTCAGCTCCCTCAGCTACTTTTTTAAGGGATGCAGGCAGATGTATGTGGGAGTATTACAAGCCACATAAAAATATGCTAATTCACCACATGAAAACATCTAAGAAGTGAGAGAATTATCATACGATAATGTCATCCTGTTTTTGTGTTTGACTTCTATGCACTCTTGAACCACTGGAAAAAATGAGTGAAATGTGATTCCATCAGGCTGTAACTGGGGGAGTCTTTAGCAGGTCTGTATATGTATATGTATATATATATATATATATATATATATATATATCATATACATATATATATATATATATATCCAGGGTGTCCCAAAAAAATGTACTTGCTCTCTAAATGATAATAAATGCGTTGTTTATTGACTTAGAAACAAGATTAATGGTTAAATGGATAAATGCATGTTTACAAATGTTCAAACTGACGACTATCACGTTCCAAACACAGCCGATAACGCGGACAATGGATTAATGTTGGAATGTAACTTTTCCAATTAATTCGCTTCAAAATGCGATGGGCATTGATTTTGGATTTCTGTCTCACGAGCCATTTGTCGTACAGATTTCCGTGGGGATCGGTGGAGGGTTTCCAGCAATTGATTTTCCTTTGCGGGGGTGGTTGATGACCGTGGTCTTCCTGAACGCTCCTTAAGGCGCTGTCACACCTTGACGTTTTAGCCAGCAATGGCAACGTATAAAAATGTATGTAAAACGTTGGCGTACCTGAAGTTTTGAGGTTTTTTGAAAGTTTGGTCGTATTCATAACGTGTTGGTCTATGCATAACATATTAGTAACGCGCACAGAACGTTTCGTTGTTTATAGATAACTATACCAACTAATGCTTAGCCTGTTGTCGGGTTCACAACCTATGCCCAACGATAGTTTAACTTAGGCATAGCGCGCTGCACGTATGCCGACGAACTCGTGGCGTTCTCTGTTAAAACTGCCGCACGCCGATTTAAATCATAACCGCCTGAAAATTGGAAGTGTCAACATCGCAGTCACACCTTGAGATTTAGCCAGCGTATGCGACCTATGAAAAATGTGTTAAAACGCTGGCACACGTCGAATAGGTATGGTTAAATTGTGTATACGTTAGGAGCACGCTGAAAAACAATGAAGTACGCTGTCATATTCCGTGGTAGGTCTAGTACGTCGTGAAATTTCAAGCATGCTGAAAATTTAACGACTTACTCGACGTATGGCTCACAAGTTCCGCATAGCTGGCATAAGTTCTCGGCACGCTCCTGATCGTTGACACACGTCGGACACACGTTACTTGTAAGTTACTCATAAGTCGAAACACTCGAGGTAATGTTTAGCATACCCAAAACTTAATTTTAACCTATGAGTACGTGCTTTGAACCAATGAGTAGCGTGCTTTGAACCTATGTGTAACGTATCTCAAACGCACATTGTCGTATGTAGACGAATTTGATTGACGTCTTCCGGACGACCCAGAACTTACTGAACGTGTTTCTAACTTACATCTACCGTATAATGGCGTTTGGCAGCGTTTAGGGGAATTGGTATGTACAAATGGGCTTCACAAGAAGAACCCGTCAGTGTTCCAGACTCCATGTTGAGTAGATGTCAATGTCAGTAGTATCAGTAGTAGTAGTATTAGGTGAGCGTGTCAGTAGTAGTAGTAGTAGTAGTATTGGTAGTAGTAGTAGGTCCATGTCAGTAGTAGTCGGTGAGCGTGATGGGGAGGGTGTGGGTGATGATGGATCCTCGTTGCGTCCACGAATGGAGACTACTTTGCACCATTGTTCGATGTTCTTTTCGGCTAATTTTTTTTTCTCATTCCCACGATGAGCTATTTTTTTGTTTCAGTTTTTAAAGTATTCAAACAACTTGGACAAATGATATGTATAGTAATGAACACAGAACGCTTCGATAATTGTAGATAAGTTATACCAACGATGATTAGCGTGTTTTAGGCGTCCACAACCTATGCCCAACGATAGTCTAACGTATGCATAGCGTGGCAGCGTATCGTCGACATTACGTGAGGTTTTCTATTCATAGGCTGCACTTCACTTTTATATGCTGTCTCTCACTCTTGTTTTGGACGCTGGTGCTCGGCATTGAATCGTTTCATTGAACGAGTTAAATCGCTTCACTCACTATGATGTACACTGAACGATTTAAATAAATGCTGTCATCGCTATTGTTTTTGGAGCTGGTGCTCGGCAATTGAAATCGTTTTCATTGAACGAGTTAAATCGCTTCCACAGCACTCAGTCACGGCACCAACAGCAGCAGGCTCAGTGCCAGCCTCATGCCAGGCTCAAGCGGATCCCTGTAGAAGGTGTACTGCTTGGTTATCCTTTGACCCACTCTGGCTGCAGCTCGTCGAACATCGCTGGGGCATTCGCAGGAAGTTGATGAAGGATGCATGGTCCTCGTTCCGGAGTTTCGCGGAGTTCCACCATGAGCTGGTCATATATGCCGTAATGGCGTCGCCTCCCGATCCATGGTCTGACCCAGTTCCTTCCTCCGTTCACGTCTTCTTCTCCCGGCTCTATTGCCACGCAACTGGTGCAGTGTCAACTCGATGAGGTCATGTTGATGTTCGAGGACAGGTAGGTATTGTCGTCTCAGCCTTGCCTTATCCTCCATCTCTCGGAACGACATGGACATGTACTCACCACGAAGTCTAAAAAAAAGACGGGTCTCCTGCGAAGCCCTTTTTATATACCAATTCCCCTGATCGCTGCCAATACGCCATTATACGGTATCTGTAAGTTAGAAACGCGTTCAGTAAGTTCTGTGGTCGTCCTGAAGACGTCAAATACGTCTCCATACGTATTTGTGCGTAGGACATGCTTTACAAATAATTCCCAAGCACGTTACCTATAGGTTATATATAAGTCACGGGTACCCTAACATTACTTTGACGTGTTTCGACGTATGAGGAACTTTCAAGTAATGTGTTGCGAAGTGTGAACAACGTTCGTGTAGCGTGCTTACAAAACGTTACTCATAGGTTAGAAATAAGTTTCGGGTACGCTAAACATTACCTCGACGTGTTTCGACTTGTGAGTAACTTACAAGTAACGTGTAGTCGACGTGTGTCAACGATCGCATAACGTGCCTACAACTTATGGCCACCGTGGGGAACGTGTGAGTCATACGCCGGCATACGTCGTAAAATTTCAAGCATGCAAAAATTTGAGGACAACCCAAAAGTACAACGTTTAAAGCCAGCGTACTACGACGTATGGTAGTGTTTTTCAGCGTGCTCTTAACGTATACAAAACGTACCCATAACGTATTCGACGTGTGCAGCGTTCGAGACAATTTTTTCATAAATCGGCATACGCTGGCTAAATCGTCAAGGTGTGACAGCGGATTTATGGACGTCATGCCACAGTTCCATCTGTTTCAAACTTATCTCGGATGCGAGCAATGGTGCGTCGCGTTGGTGGATCTTTGTGAAAATGTCTTATAAATTGTCTTTGCATCTTCCATGATGTTTTCGTGCTTCCAGTAGCACTTTATGATAAATTTTCTTTCTTCAAAACCTAGTCGTACTTCTGCCATTATTAGGTCAATTTGATCTGAAAATAAATGAAAAATTCAATGAGTTATGAGGAGCCAAAATGTGAGTACATTTTTTGGGGACACCCTGTATATATGTATATATATATATATGTATATATGTATATATATAAATATATGTTTACATATATATATGTATAGATATAATATATATGTATATATATATATTACAGTCATGTGCCGCTTAACGACGTTCCGGGCAACGACGGATCGCATAGCGACGGATCTGCCAGCTCTGAAGAAATGAAAAAAAAATGTAGCTGAAACATTCCTATCGCCGAGTGATGTAGCCGACATAGCGCTGCCAGTCGTATAAAAATAGCACGTACAATTATGTACACTGTACAGTACATATATACTTGATAATGATAATAAACAACAATGTTACTGGTTTATATATTTCCTATACTGTATTTTTATCGTTATTTTAGAGTGTACTCTTCTACTTATAAAAAAAAAAGTTTACTGTAAAACAGCATGCCGTGTCACGCAGCATTGTTACTGTACATCACGTGTTTTACGCGTCTCTTGATTGCATCATTTTTCCGTGTGCTTGATTTAATCTCGTGTTGTTTTGTTCATCATGGACCTTAAGCGTACAAAATCCACTGCTGATATTGCCAGTAAGAGGTCACGTCGAGTGATTGACCTGGAAACCATATAGCTATACCATATACCCTAGTGTCTAGGTTGTGTAAGTACGATTTCGAAAACGATGTTCGAAAATGAAAATAGGCTATACCATATAGCCTAGTGTCTAGGTTTGTTAAGTACGATGTTCGAAAACGATGTTCGAAACGAAAATAGGCTATACCATATAGCCTAGGTGTCTGGTTGTGTAAGTACGATGTTCGAAAACGATGTTCGAAAACGAAATAGGCTATACCATATAGCCTAGGTGTCTAGGTTTGTGTAAGTACGATGTTCGAAAACGATGTTCGAAATGAAAATAGGCTATACCATATAGCCTAGGTGTCTAGGTTTGTGTAAGTACGATGTTCGAAAACGATGTTCGAAAACGAAAATAGGCTATACCATATAGCCTAGGTGTCTAGGTTTGTGTAAGTACGATGTTCGAAAACGATGTTCGAAAACGAAAATAGGCTATACCATATAGCCTAGGTGTCTAGGTTTGTGTAAGTACATGTTCGAAACGATGTTCGAAAATGAAAATAGGCTATACATATAGCCTAGGTGTCTGTTTGTGTAAGTACGATGTTCGAAAACGATGTTCGAAAATGAAATAGGCTATACCATATAGCCTAGTTGTCTAGGTTTGTGTAAGTACGATGTTCGAAAATGAAAATAGGCTATACCATATAGCCTAGGTGTCTAGGTTTGTGTAAGTACGATGTTCGAAAACGATGTTCGAAAATGAAAATAGGCTATACCATATAGCCTAGGTGTCTAGGTTGTGTAAGTACGATGTTCGAAAATGAAAATAGGCTATACCATATAGCCTAGGTGTCTAGGTTTGTGTAAGTACGATGTTCGAAAACGATGTTCGAAAAAGAAAATAGGCTATACCATATAGCCTAGGTGTCTAGGTTTGTGTTAAGTACGATGTTCGAAACGATGTTCGAAAACGAAATAGGCTATACCATATAGCCTAGGTGTCTGGTTTGTGTAAGTACGATGTTCGAAACGATGTTCGAAAATGAAAATAGGCTATACCATATGCCTAGGTGTCTAGGTTTGTGTAAGTACGATGTTCGAAAATGAAAATAGGTCTTATACCATATAGCCTAGGTGTCTAGGTTTGTGTAAGTACGATGTTCGAAAACGATGTTCGAAAACGAAAATAGGCTATACATATAGCCTAGGTGTCTAGGTTTGTGTTAAGTACGATGTTCGAAAACGATGTTCGAAAACGAAAATAGGCTATACCATATAGCCTAGGTGTCTAGGTTTGTGTAAGTACGATGTTCGAAAACGATGTTCGAAAATGAAAATAGGCTATACATATAGCCTAGGTGTCTAGGTTTGTGTAAGTACGATGTTCGAAAACGAAAATAGGCTATACCATATAGCCTAGGTGTCTAGGTTTGTGTAAGTACGATGTTCGAAAACGATGTTCGAAATGAAAACGAAAAAAAAAAAATTGATGTTCGCACGACGTCGCTTAACGACGTGTTTCTCAGAATGTAACCCTGTCGTTAAGTGGTGCATGACTGTATATGTATATGTATATATATATACATATGTATAGATATATATATATGTATATATATGTATAGATATATAATATAATATATGTATAATAATATGTTTAATATATATATATGTATGTATACTGTATATGTACTGTATGTGTATATATATATATATATATATTGTTACGGAAATGGCCCTTACGGGAATACTAAAATATAGAAGTTAGCTCAGTTCCCCATTAAATTCATGTATTGATAGGTTGTGTGGTATAGGGACGATATGTGTGTGTCGGGAGGTGTAACAGACTGTTTTTGTGTTCGTGCTATGGTGGTGAACGAGAGAAACGAGAGATGCTATTATTCCTTCCTCATTCCGGAATAGGCCCCTCCCAGTCGGTGAGAGGAGTGGCCGAGAGCGAGGGGTGGCCTGGACGGAAGTGACGTGAAGGGGAGGAGTTTTTGTCAGGGAGTCGCGAGACAGACGTGTGTCGAAGGAGCTCGCGTGTCGAGGCGAGAGAGAAAAGAAAAAGGCAGTGGTGAATCGGCCGGCAGAGAAAGCGGAACCTGCACATCGATTCACCTCACGACTCGAAGGAGAAAAGAAAAGGGACGAAAGGAGTGCTGTGTGTGAGGAACGGCCGGGTTCTCGAGGCGTGCTCGGAGTCGCTTCGAGGCGAGCGAACGAAGGAGCACCCGTGTTGGGTCTGCCAGGGAGAGACGCTGAACCGACCTTGCACGTCGGTGATTCGACCGAGAGAGTAACTAAGGGGACAAAGCGGGAGTCGGCTTCGAGTCGGGGAAGGCCGGAGAGATACGCCGGAGCGTCTGACGGTCCTTGCTCACCTCACGGCTCGACACGTTGTGATCCGCCTGTGGAACCGACCTCGACTGGGACCTTGTATGGAGAACAGGCCAGGCTGGGATTAGTGTGCCTGAACCCTGGAGAGAGACTCGCGATCTCGCATCGTCGACGTGGCGCGGAAGCCGGAGCGCGCTGAGGAGAACCGCGCACGCGTGTGACGAACAAAGGCAACGGGATTTCTGCGGCCTCTCCTGCTGCGCGCACGTTGGAGCGTGGGTTTGAACCCGTGGACACCAACGCTTGTTACGAGCGACTTCGTGTTTTTGGGACATGGTCCTCTCGTCCATGAGCCATCACCAAGTACTCTGTCTGTCCTGCATGCATGTTTGTTTGCACGTGTTTGTTACAAGGCAATATTTCGTAGTAATCCCTCGAAACTTTACCGTGTCCCCTAGTTAAGAACGGGTTGATTGTTAATAAAACCACTGTCGTGTTATTGCTTGTGTTGTGATCCCCGATGTTCCCCAATAAATCTGGTTAATTCTGATGAGTTGCCCTATGGATTAATTTGTGTCGCGTCGAGGAACGATCTCGTTCGATTGGCATACAGACCAAAATGGTTACAGACTGGTAAGACTCCGCTCGGTACTGACAAAGCCAGTCTGTAACTAGGGGTTCTATC
>CM068952.1:150044577-150055849 GCA_035128595.1 Eptatretus atami
GTGAGTGTTTCGGCCCGGGGCTTTTGTCCCGCCGAACCGATGCGTGGTAATGCATGTGAGTCCGTCCGCCACGCGGCTTCGTTTCGCCCGCCAGCCGATGTGTGTATATGCGGGTTTTGCCGGGGCTTCTGTCCCGCCGAACCGATGCGTGTATGCATCGAGTCCGTCCGCCACGCGGCTTCGTTTTCGCCGACCAGCCGATGTGTGATGCGGGTTTCGCCGGGGCTTCTGTCCCGCCGAACCGATGCGTGTAATGCATCGAGTCCGTCCCACGACGGCTTCGTTTCGCCCGACCAGCCGATGTGTGTATGCGGGTTCCGCCGGGGCCTTCTGTCCCGCCGAACCGATGCGTGTAATGCATCGAGTCCGTCCGTGAAGGAGTTCATATGCAAATTTGAGGATCACATCGGGTTTGAGAGGGGGCTACACCACTGATGCTCACCATTGGACGGATGAAAAGTGGGCGTGTATGATTCCTGATCCGACTTCTCCTTCAAAAGGATCCATTCACAACCAATGGCACGACGTTCGGTAACTGTTCTATTTCTCTGTTCAAATCATGTCTGGACGTGGTAAAAATCACCGAACGGGCTTTGGACAGCGCGACTTCGGTGTTGACTCTGGGACGAAGGCGACTTCTTGTTTGCGGGTGGTGTTTGTTGATGGTAGTGGAGGGAGAAAGGCAAGGTGGTGGGGGTTTGCTGTGGTGGTTTGGGGATGGTGTTGGTGGTGGCGATCTGGTTGTTGGGGGATGTTGGTCCAAAATAATGATAGAGAAAAGAAAAACGGCTAACTCAAAGGATCACAGCCCTGTGAACACGGAAATTCCCTTTAAAACCGGTGGGGAAAATCTAACTACACATATACTTATGGTATAACTGACCTGAGGACCTTCATGGTTAGTGCCAATTTCCACGGCCGCAACTATTAATATATATGATAATTATATATATATATATAAATACATATTGTTGCGAATGTCGCGCCCGTCGGCCGTGCCGATCGTCACCGCGACCAACCGCAGGACCGCTCGCCCACCGGACGGACCAATATCTGTCGTGACCCTCCTGGACCTAACGCCGGAATCCAGTAACGGTGCACGTGGGCCTGTTCTCACCGACGAATTCTCCATCGGCCACGCCCGCGGTCAGGATAGGGTTGTTCGCCAATATTCGAACGCAATACCTAAAGTTAGCCCACGCGAGATGGTAAACCGGGCGAATCGGCAACCTGCGCCGCAGGTCGAGCTCTCGGACACGAGCCGCCTTGGGAGCGGCCGTTCCGTACTAATCGGGATAATCCGAGCTGGTTATCGCTCGCACCATCGACGGTTCAGAATTATTTACCGGTGGCGATCGCTGCACCACTACGAACCCTTTACGTAAGGCAAGATGGGAGGCTTCGAATTAAGAAAAGACCGGCAGCGTAAACGGGGGAGACACGGGCACGACAATCCGCGTCATGACTTCCGGGACAGAGTGCCAACAACCTATAGCACCTGTATTCACTACAGACACAAATAACGAGTATTACGTTCACAATGCAACTATCACATTTTAATGAACAAAAGAAAATGCAACATGATGCAAACCGAGATTAAAACCGCTACAAGGACAATACACTTATACAGTTTTCCTTACCTTCCACAAGCACACGGGCGCGCACAAACCAACGCATTCACACCAAGGCAAAGAAATAGACCCCTCAAAGGGCTCAGAGAGTCAGACTGGGCGCCCGTGGCCTAATGCGCGTGGGACCTGGCGATGAGGCGGACCAGTCCCACGACTGACCGAAGGGCTCCTACGCGCGCCCTCGTGGCGAGCCGCAGACACTTGCGCTGCACGGCGGATATATCGCTGGGCACGCTGCTGGCTGTTAAAGTGGGAACGGACTGGCCCTTGTCGCACTCTTCAGCGGAGGGGGAAAAGGGGGAATTGTTGAGCTCTGGGGAGGGAGTATGGTTGGCTTGAAAATTGAATCCGCGACGCGAGCCTCAGGTCGCACCTCAGCCGTTTCGCCTCCGCAGCCGTCTGCCCACCGATCTCCTCGGAGCTCCGTCTCCAACGACCGAAGCCCAACTGACTTCCTCACCGATCTGCTGCTCCACCGACACCTTCCTCGATACTGACTTCGCTCCCACGAATACTGCTGCTCCACCCGACAACTTCCTCGATACGGCCTCACACTGACCTCTCACCGATCTGCTGCCCACCTACACTCCTACCACCGACACCCCCTCAAACCTCTTTGACGCTCGAGCCTTTTATCGGCTTCGGGAACCCCCATATGCAAATTTCGGATCCAACGACCTCAGGGGCGGAGCCACGCTCCGCCGATTGGACGGAGAAATTAGGGGGCGTGTATCATTCCTATCCTCAAATTGCATATGCCGATTTTTCGTCAGGCGAGTCTGGAGGCGGGGCCAGCCCCCCGCCCCCGGCCGCCTCCTGATTGGTGGATGAGATGTGGAGCGTGCATCATTCTGATCCCGAATTCCCTTCAGAAACCCGCATCTTGGCACTCAGCGTCTCGCGTGTCGCGTGTCTCGCCGAAGAACAGCTCGACGCTTCGCGTCCACAGGTGGCGGCGGGAATCGGCCGTAGGAGAAGGTGGTTGGAGGTTTTTCGGCGGTGTCCGATGGCCATGGCGCCGCTGTTTGGAATGGCGTGAATGTGAGGGTTTGCGGTAGCGAGTGGTGAAGGTAGGTTTTTGCCTGCGGCGTTTTGTTGTTGTTTCGTGGGTGGCTGCAAAACAAAAGGTAGAACAGAAAAACGCCTAACTCAAGGATCGCAGCCCGAATGAACAACATTAATTCCCTCCTATACAATGGGTTTGGGCTAACTACACATGTACTTAAGAAATATATCTGCACCTACGGGACCTTTATGGTGTTTGCGAAATTTCCAGAACCGTAACAATATATATATATTATATACATATATATGTAACAGCAAATACAACCCGTCGCTTTGCTGATGGGAACAATAAATTGGGGAGGGGGGAAAGGGGTTGGAGAAAGAGGAGAGAGAGAGAGAGAGAGAGAGGAGGAGGCATAGGGTGAGAAGGGGGAGGGAGGCACGCAGAGGATGAAAAGGGAGAGGAGAGCGAAGAAAGGCGGGCAGGGGTGGGGAGAGCAGACACCATCACCATAACGTTGCTGGATTTATCACTGGCGGAGGGCGAGGGGGTGCATTGAGAAGAGAGCAGCAACAGGCGAGAGAGCGATCAGGGAGATGTGGGAGAGAGCACTGGTGGGGACAGAGAGTGAGAAGAGATAGGGTGGGGGGAAAGAGGAAAAATAAAGGGTGAGGGGTGGAGGTGGCGTTAGCCAAGAGAATGAATATGTGAACGCTTAATGATCGAACACGAAAAAAAAACTTGTCTAACAGCTTTGGTACACACAAACGACACAGACAGAGTTTGTGAAATAAATTCTGCTGGCACATCTGAAAAAAACTTTGATATTCCAGTTCCAGAAAATTTTGGATGGGAACATGAAACCAAAGCAATCACGTGAAATATTGAAGTACTGCTCAACAGACACGAAATGATCCCATCAGGCGTGAAACTAAAGAACAAAGCATTGCGGCCAGATATCATTACTAGGTACAAAAACCAAGATAAAGAAGAAGACATTGTAATGAGGTGGTAATGCCCAGTGTTTTATGGACTAACCGATGCCAGAAATCAAGAAAATGGGACCAAAAATACCAAGACTCAAGAAATGAAGTGAAAAACATACCTGCAAGCTGAGATGTTGGATGCTGGCTGAGATGGTGAATGTTTCAAGAAACATCATCAAAGACGTTCCAAGTCTGGCCATGCAGTTTTTTCTTTACCGCCGGAAGCAAACACGACGTCAACCACCAGTGAATGCAATGGACAGTATGGATCCCTTCTAGCTTTCTAGGCCCTAATTGCAGCAAAACTACCTCATCGGACTGGAATCCATCGCACCTTGGCTCTTGGCCAAAGGCAATCCACATGTTCTCCAAAGACCTCGTTCCTGTAAGGATGGCGTGCAAGATATTGCTATGACTAGTACGTCCGTGTCATTAGCTTAATGATAATGGACTTGCGACCGATCCGCATTGCATCCCTGGCGTGGTACAAATATTCGAGTGTCAGCTAATTCATGACACATGGAGACGCAGCAATCCAGTTGACTTCCTTGTGTTGCTAATCGGCATCTTTCTCCTTTTGTGACAATGACTGTGCTTGTCGTCTGTTGCTTCACACATCTTTTCCGCAGGAAAGTGAAACAGCTCAGTCTTGTTGCTGCCATCTTCGAAGAAAGCTTCTCCAGTTACTTGGGGTCTTACTGGTTCCCTGTCACTTCTCTTCTGATTCCTTGCCCCTTTGTCGACCTTGCCTCAGACTTCAGACTTGACTTGCTTGTACACATCAAACACTATTCCACACCCTCGTACCTGGCACATAGGATTCCACCTTGGGATGATGTCTTCTTTAACGCATAGTCATCAAAATACTTTTGAAGCTGCGTGGAGGTAGGGCATTGATAAGTGCTGAGCCATCAATGATGACTGCATCTCCCTTGGTTCTCTGTCTGGGTTTGTCCACTTCGCCACTTCAAGAATTTCAGCCAAGCTGTGCACTACAAAAAATTTTAATTTTTTTTTTTTTTTTCAAATTTTTTCAAATTTGGATTTTTCAAATGGGCCAAATCGGCAGATTTGATCAGAAGCCCTGCAGACAGAAATGCCAAATTTGATTGCTTGTATCATAATTTGCACGATTTTTTCTATCTATCTAATTACACTAAAGTGGGAAATTACGAAATTCATTGAAAAAATATATCAGGCACGAACAAAAATGTCGATCTATGTTCTTCTCTGCCTTCACAGCCAGATCATAGCAACACGTGGTCGGATGGACATTATTGTTTATATATGTTATCGATGTCGAAGTGAGGGGGTGGATTATATTAAAAGGAGATCGCACCAACAGGTAAAAACAAAGCAATATCCTGTAAAAATAAAATTCAACATTTTTCAGCGGATGAGCATCTCCCGAGGCACCCCAGCCGCACGGCACCGCAGAGGCCACACAGGCAGAAACTACGTCTGATTAATCGAAATGTTCCATTGAAAGCACGGGTTACCTTTACCGAAAACGAACAACCAAGCAGTTTGGAAGATGCTCACCAAGTGCTTAAGGCACTCAAAGCAAGCACTCCAATGAAACACGTTGTTAAAGCCGCTGTCACACCTTGACGATTTAGCCAGCGTATGCCGACGTAATGAAAAAAATTGTCCTAAAACGCTGGACACGTCGAATACGTTATGGGTAAGTTTTGTATACGTAAGAGCGACGCTGGTACAATACGTCGTGTATCCGACATCGTCGACAAATTTTAACATGCTCAAAATTTTTCGACGTATGCCAGCGGTAATGAACTCACACGTCCGCATACGCTGGCCATAAAGTTGTAGGCACGTTCGCGAATCGTTTGAACAACGTCGACACAACGTTTACTTGTAAGTTACTCATAAGTCGAAACACGTCGAAGGTAATGTTAGCAATACCGAAATTATTTCTAACCTATGAGTAATGTGTTGTAGCACGTTTATGCGATCGTTGACACACGTCGACCACACGTTACTTGTAAGTTACTCATAAGTTCGAAACACGTCGAGGATAAATGTTTAGCGTCAGTGATCCAGACTCCATGGGTTTTTTTGTTTTGTTTGTTTGTTTGTTTGTTTCTCGGCAATGACGGTGATGTTAACACTTCGATTTCTAGTGCGGTTATAAATATAATTAATAGGCTGCCGCTCACTGATTTAAATATAACCGGCACTAGAAATCGAAGTGTCAACATCACCGTCATGCTGAAAAAAACAAAAAAAAAACATGGAGTCTGGAACACTGACGGGGTTCCTCCTGTGTGAACCACATTTTAGGGTCATCTCTACCGAGATGAACCTAATAAAGCCGGACCAAATGTTCCGTCGACGTCCATAACGTCCGTCAACGAATTTTTCTTTCCGATCTTGATGAAACTTTGGTTATTGGGTAGAAGGTCGATGAGTGTGCACAACGATATAACTTTTGTCGGTTTGCAAGGTGAAGGGACGAGTCACGAGGTCACGTAAGTTGATAAAATCTGCATTTCAAAAACATTTCTAGTCTGCCATTCTACAAGATACTTCGGCAACTGTTTATTGATTATGAATAGTAAATACATTTATACTTGTATCGAACCGGGGACAGATTTTTGAATTTCCTTCCCTGTTTGGCCCGCCACGTAACTGATTGATGGTCAAAAACACCTCCCGGTACAAGGAGAACTTTTTACTTCCATCTTGATGAAATTTGGTATGTGGGTAGAGGTCGATGAGTGATACCGCAACGACATATTGTTTTTTCCGGATTCGAGGTCAGGGTCAAGGTCCACGAGGTCACGAAAGTTGTGAAAGTCCGCCATTATTCAAAACTATCTCGTCTGTGCATTTTAGGAATATCTGGTCAACGGGTTCATCGATTAATGATAGTAAAAACATTATAGAGATGGACCGGTCACCCCCACATGGGGGGTAATTTTTTATATACCAAATTCCCCTAAACGCTGACAATACGCCATTATACGGTAGCTGTAAGTTAGTGACACGTTCAGTAAGTTCTGTGGTCGTCACGGAAGACGTCAAATACATCTAGCATACATCAATATGCGTTGGAGAGTACGTTACACATAGGGTTCAAAGCACGTTACTCATAAGGTTCAATAGCACATTACTCATAGGCTATAAATAAGTTTTCGGGTACGTCGCTAAACATTACCGTCGACGTGTTCGACTTATGAGTAACTTAACAAATTAACGTGGTGTCGACTGTGTGTCAACGATCGCATAACGTGCCTACAACTTTGGCCAGCGTATGCGGAAACGTGTGCGTCATACGCTGCATACAGTACGTCGAAAGATTTTCAAAAGCATGGCTTAAAATTTGTCGACGTACTGGCGTACTACAACGTAGCCAGCATGCTTCAGCGTGCTTCAGCGTGCTCTTAATGTAACAAAACTTTCCCATAACGTATTCGACGTGTGCCACGTATTCGGCAAATTTTTCATACGTCAGCATACGCTGGCTAAAACGTCAAGGTGTGGACAGTGGCCTTGACACTTGATGTTTGGTTATGCATTTGAATTCGTCGAGCCCGCAGCCTTTTAATAGGCCTACGCCACGTGATGCGGCGATACGCTGCCTGCGCTATGCATAAGTTAGACTATGCGTTGGGCATGGGTTGTGGAACGCCGACAACAACGCTAAGCATTCGTTGGTATAGTTATCCTATAATGTATCGAAACGTCTGTGTAACATTACTATACGTATGCACTACGTCCAACTCGTTATGAGTACGCCAAACTGAAAAAACATCAAATAGTTCAGCCGTACACGCAGCGTTTTACATACATCTTTTGATACATTGCCATACGCTGGCTAAATCGTCAAGGTGTGACAGCGGCTTAAACGCTCGTTTGGCACGTGATTAGCAACACAATTATGCAGCTTTTATTTAAACACATTTGGCAGCTAAAACATACACCTCTCGGAGACGCCCGGAAAATGTCAAATATATCCGAATTGGACTAAAATGAATACTTTCTCAGAGTCCGGAATGCTTGCAAAGTTGGATTCTGGAAGCTTAAATTTGTAGCTCTCCTTGTTTAGAGATACTCATGGGTGATTCGCATGTGCGGAAATGAAATAACGCAACCGATGCTTGAACGTGCCGGGTGTTTATAAGCATAAGTAGCTATGATGAACAGGCTTTGCGATAATATGGTGAGAAAAGTGAAAAATAACTTTATTGTTAAGAATGCTGCAGCCTTCCAAGTTAAGGCATGGTTGAGTTAGGCTAAAAAACGTGGTGGCTTCAAAGACCCCAGTGAGGATATCCAGGAAACTCCTTACGAACGCCGTAGAGCGAGTGGCCGAAGGATCGCCTATATATAGGCCAGGATATAATGAAGGATATAATGAAATAAGGCCAGGTAAATTAACTTCAAAAGGGGTGTTTTAATAAACCCAAACATCCAATTTTTCACTCTTGCTCTTCTTCGGAGTTTTCTAAGTGTGCATGCAAAGTTTCAGGCTGTTAGGTTTTAACAGTTTTTTTGGAGTTATGGAGAGAACACAGACACGGCACGCACGCAACACTGCCTTTATTAATATAGAAATATGAAATGATATATATATATATATATATATATATATATAGTATTATATATATAATATATATATTGTTACGGAGAACACCAGTTTGTCACCTCAGGGGGGATTAATCCCCCGGTTGTCCTCGAAGAGCGGACCTGGGGCCACCGCTCACAAATTAACCTTTTGGTACGGTGGTTGTTCTTAAGACCACGAACGCACCGCAGTCAATTCCACTGAGTCCAGTGTCCACCGTCTAATTATGCCGTTAAACTTAGAGGTCACGTGGTTGCCTGAGCAGGAGCGCGCTCGGCAAAGCCCAATCGTTCTTGATTAGAATCTTAATTAAGGCGGCCAAGCATTTTAAAACCGCTGCTCTGCGCTGCCAACTATTTTTGGTCAATCGTAGTATTAACTCCAATCCGATCTAAGGTTCGGACAATGCTAACCAATGAAGGAAAGGACAAACATGGACAAGTTGGAAGTCAACAATAATTTATTAATTAGAAAATAAATATTAAAAGAATTATTTCCTGAGTAATAAGTAATAAATTCCAAAAGCAATCGAAATGAATAATTAATCAGGCAATAATCAATCAAAATGACAGAAAGAGACAGGAGAGCAAGATGCTTATAGGGGGTTGGACTACTTACAACTAAAACACAGGGACAAGGGACCCAGCAAGATCATTCGGGGGGGGGGTGCGGAGAGGTCCGTCTACTGCTCCACCAAGAGAGAAGTCTCCGTCAAGTGGAAACATCCTGAAATGTGTGGTGTGTCGTGTTCTTGGCAGTCGCCAGCACCCAGCCTTGTTCGTGCACCACGTCGCGAACAGCCTTGAACGCCAGTCGACGTCTGGGGGGGGGCACTGGAATCGTCTGTTGCGGGTTTAGACCCTGGTGCTGCGACACGGGCAGCTCCTCAACACTTCAAAGAAACTGGTGACGTCCAGTGACCCACACGGTCACGTTGGTGACTGACGCCGTGCCTCAACGTCGTTGGTGACCGGACCCGTTCCTCACTGTGGTGCCAAACCCGGCCTCACTCGTTTGTCGTGCTGCTTCACACCCACACTCGCTGCTCAGCACTGGAAAGGATGAACTGACTGAACAATTGTCTCGTTGGCGCTGGTCAGACACCCACACCATCATGTCGCTCGCTTCCTCGCTTGCGCGCTATCCTCACTTCTTTTGCTTCGTTTCTTCCCTCGCGCGCTTTCCTTTCTGGGCTCGCTTGCCCGCTTCTTGCTCCTTCTTTTCCGCTCGCACTCTTCCTCTCTGGCTCGCTTCCCTCTTCTGCTCAGCTTCTCTCCCTCATGTGCTGGCTTGCCCAGGCACGGACTCCAATTCTTTTATATATGCGGGCCCGTCCGCGGGCAACAGAGTCCCCCCAAGCTCAACCCGCCCACGTCAACCCATGCTCTCGAAAAAAGAACGGGTCTCGGCGTCTGTGAAAGAATGGTGTGAAAACATTGCTGGAAACGGTCGGCCTCGGCATCGTGAAAAAAAATGTGCATAAA
Organism: Eptatretus atami; assembly: GCA_035128595.1. Lineage (NCBI taxonomy): Eukaryota > Metazoa > Chordata > Myxini > Myxiniformes > Myxinidae > Eptatretus > Eptatretus atami. The sequence continues at coordinate 150,054,273 of CM068952.1, forward strand.
TGTGTCTGTTCCGTAAAGAAAAAGCTTCCGCATAAGAGAAGGGGATCTATTTATTTCCCTTCTCAACGCACTACATTTAAAATCCCACTAATACATGGGGATGGGGCCTAATCTGGACATGCATTTAAGGAAAACCTGTCTGAGGACCTGGATTGTGATTCTGAAATCATCAGACCGGATTTCTGAAATCCGTACAATAAATTATATATATATATAAAATAGTGTATATATATATATATATAATATTATATATATATATTAGTTATGTTACGAATTTGCGAATTCGATTGCACACAACATACAGGTTCCTTTAGTCAGCTATGTCGATACAGTGCTTGTTCCCCCGCTAGATAGCCACCTTCATTGGTTTTAAATGTCAGAATCGATGTATATGCGCTGAGATCGATTTAATATAGGGAACGAACATTGGCGACATCCCTCCCCTCTTCTGCGAAGAGGAAGAAGATCCTGCGTCCCGTGACTCATGATGTCAAAACTCCCCAACCCGTGGTTGAGCGGGGGGATGGATCAACGAGGGCATGAGTCACTGCCGGCGTTGGGGAGGGGGGCGGGAGAAGGATAAGAGGAGATCTTTTCTTGATCCGGTGGGCAGAGTTGGAGAAGGAAGTTGAAAGGAGTAAGCTTTTTGCTTGGCAGAGAGTAGGTCGTTCAGCGAGACCTTCGGTCTGTTTTGGCTTGGGTTAGGTCGAGGCCTTCGAAGCTTTTTTGCTTCGCTGGCTCGGTGAGCTTCGGCTGAGGCCTGGCTCGGGAGAGGCTTTTTGGGAGGCTTTTGCTTGATGGTTCCCGTGAAGCTTCGGCTTCTGCTGGCTCGGGAGAGCTTTTGCTTCAAGCTGCCCTGTTTGGAAGGAAGTTAAGCGGCGCTCGGCCTCGAGCTGCGAGTGGTGGCTTCTTCTTCTGGTTCGTGAGCTCTTTGTTCTCCTTTTTGGTTTCCCGGCTTGGGTGGGACTCATCGCACCTTTCAGTGGAGGTGGTTCCTCGGGGAAGCAAAACGCAATCGATGGGAAGAGATCGGCGCTCGTCTCACCATCACGTGTTGAAGAACGCGGGAGGATTACGGCGGGAGCTCGGGAAGGATCGCAAGCTACGCGAGTTGGGATCCAGCCTCGCTCTCGTGGAGCCCGGGTCCGAACAACTTGAAGACCACACGAGGTGAGAGGTCGAGAATAGGTTCTGGTTCAGCTCACCTGTCCTCCGAGCTGGGGCTCGTTATTAAAGGCCTCTGCACCATTTCTAGGGTGTGTGTGTTTGTGCGACAGTGTCCTGGGCCGTCTAAATTAAGTAGGACTTGCTGTTAAGTGGCAAGTGAACTGTACATATAAGTAGACGGTTATAGTTCTTTTTGTCGTGCTTTTGGTGATTTGCTTGTATAATTTGCTACGTGTGTTTGTTGCTTGTTATAATTGCATACGTGTTCACACACATCGCCTCAGCCGGATCGAAACCGCGTGGTCGGGGCTAAACACCACCATCAGCTCGAAGGGGTAAAGCTGAAGCTGACAGGACGAGGCTTTGGTGATTCCTACCACGTCGGCTTTGCCAGGGTCAGGGGTCACGCT
>CM068952.1:150074863-150089578 GCA_035128595.1 Eptatretus atami
GGGAAGAGAGATCAGAGGACAGAGACAGAGAAAGGCAGAGGACAGAAGGAAGCAGAGACAGAGACAGAGACAGAGACAGAGACAGAGACAGAGACAAGACAGAGACAGAGACAGAGACAGAGAAAGAGACAGAGACAGAGAAAAGAGAAGGAGAAGGAGAAGAGAAGGAGACGGAGAAGGAGAAGGAGAAGGAGAAGGGAGAGAACGGAGGGACGGAGACGGAGACGGAGACGAGACGGAGAACGGAGACGGAGACGGAGACGGAGAAGGAGAAGGAGACGGAGACGGAGAAGGAGAAGGAGAAGGTAGAGAGAGACGGAGAAGGAGACGGAGACGAAACGGAGACGGAGACGGAGACGGAGAGAGAGAGAAGGAGAAGGAGAAGGAGAAGGAGACGGAGACGGAGACGGAGACGGAGAAGGAGAAGGAGAAGGAGACGAGAAGGAGAAGGAAGAGAGAAGGGAGAGACGGAGACGGAGACAGGAGAAAGAGAAAGAGAAAGAGAAAGAGAAAGAGAAAGAATGAAAGAGAAGAGACGAAGAGAAAGAGACAGAGACAGAAAAGAGAAAGAGAAAGAGAAGGAGACGGAGACGGAGACGGAGACGGAGAAGGAGACGGAGACGGAGACGGAGACGGAGACGGAGACGGAGACGGAGACCGGAGAAGGAGAAGGAGAAAGAGAAAGAGAAAGAGAAAGAGAAAGAGAAAGAGAGAGAAAGAGAAAGAGAAAGAGAAAGAGAAAGAGACAGAGAAGAGACGGAGACGAGACGGAACGGAGACGGAGACGGAGACGGAGACGGAGACGGAGACGGAGAAAGGAGAAGGGAAAGGAGACGGGACGGAGACGGAGACGGAGACGGAGACGGAGACGGAGACGGAGACGGAGACGGAGACGGAGAAGGAGAAGGAGAAGGAGACGGAGAACGAGAGGAAGGCAGAAGGAGAAGGAGAAGGAGAAGGGAAGGAGACGGAGACGGAAGAAGGAGACGGAGACGGAAGACGGAGACGGAACGGAGACGGAGACGGAGAAGGAGAAGGAGACGGAGACGGAGACGGAGACGGAGACGGAGACGGAGACGGAGACAGGGAGACGGAGACGGAGACACGGAGACGGAGACGGAGACGGAGAAGGAGAAGGAGAAGGAGACGGAGAGAGAAAAGAGAAAGAAGAAAGAGAGAAAAGAGAAAGAGAAAGAGAAAGAGAAAGAGACAGAGAAAGAGAAAGAGAAAGGAAAGAGAAAGAGAAAGAGAAAGAGACCAGAAAAGAGAAAGAGACAGAGAAGAGAAAGAGAATAGAGGAAGGAGACGAGAGGAGACGGAGAAGGAGACGAGAACGGAGACGGAGACGGAGACGGAGACGGAGACGGAGAAGGAGAAAGGAGAAGGAGACGGAGAAAGAGAAAGAGAAAGAGAAAGAGAAAGAGAAAGAGAAAGAGAAAGAGAAAGAGAAAGAGAAAGAGAAAGAGAAAGAGAAAGAGAAGAGAAAGAGAAGAGAAAGAGAAAGAGAAAGAGAAGAGAGAAAGAGAAAAGAAAGAGAAAGAGAAAAGAAGAGGAGAAGGAGAAGGAGAAGGAGAAGAGAAGGAGAAGGAGACGGAGAAGGAAGACGGAGACGGAGACGGAGACGGAGACGGAGACGGAGACGGAGACGGAGACGGAGACGGAGACGGAGACGGAGACGGAGACGGAGACGGAGACGGAGACGAGACGGAGACGGGACGGAGACGAGACGGAGACGGAGACGGAGACGGAGACGAGACGAGACGGACGGAGACGGAGACGGAGAAGGAGAAGGAGAAGGAGAAGGAGAAGGAGAGGAGAAGGAGAAGAGAAACGGAGAAGGAGAAGGAGAAGGAGAAGGAGAAGGAGAAGGAGAAGGAGAACGGAGACGGAGACGGAGAACGGAGACGGAGAACGGAGACGGAGAAGGAGAAGGAGAAGGAGAAGGAGAAGGAGAAGGAGAAGGAGAAGGAGAAGGAAGAAGGAGAAAGGAGAAGGAGAACGGAGACGGAGACGGAGACGGAGACGGAGAAGGAGACGGAGACGGAGAAGGAGAAGGAGAAGGAGAAGGAGAAGGAGAAGGAGAAGGAGAAGGAGAAGGAGAAGGAGAAGGAGAAGGAGACGGAGACGGAGACGGAGACGGAGACGGAGACGGAGACGGAGAAGGAGAAGGAGAACGGAGACGGAGAAGGAGAAGGAGACGGAGACGGAGAAAGGAGAAGGAGAAGGAGACGGAGAGGAGACGGAGAAAGGAGAAGGAGAAGGAGAAGGAGAAGAGAAGGAGAAGGAGAACGGAGACGGAGACGGAGACGGAGACGGAGACGGAGACGGGAGAAGGAGAAGGAGAAGGAGAAGGAGAAGGAGAAGGAGACGGAGACGGAGAAGGAGAAGAGACAGAGACAGAGACAGAGACAAGAGAAGAGACACAGAGACAGAGACAGAGAAGAGACGAGAAAGAGACAAGAGACAGAGAAGAGAAGAAAGAGAAAGAGAAAAGAGAAAGAGAAAGAGAAAGAGACAGAGAAAAGAGACCAGAGACAGAGACAGAGACAGAGACAGAGAAAGAGAAAGAGAAAGAGAAGGAGACGGAGACGGAGAACGGAGAAGGAGAAGGAGACGGAGACGGAGAAGGAGACGGAGACGGAGACGGAGACGGAGACGGAGAAAGGAGAAGGAGACGGAGAAGGAGAAGGAGAAGGAGAAGAGAAGGAGAAGGAGACGGAGACGGAGACGGAGACGAGAACGGAGACGGAGAAGGAGAAGGAGACGGAGACCGGAGAGGAGACAGGGAGACGGAGGAGGAGGAGGAGAGGAGGAGGAGGAGGAGGAGGAGGAGGAGGAGAAAGAGAAGAGAAAGAAAAGAGAAAGAGAAAGAGAAAGAGAAAGAAAGAGAAGAGAAAGAGAAAGAGAAAGAGAAAGAAGAAGAGACAGAGACAGAAGACAGAGACAGAGACAGAGACAGAGACAGAGAAAGAGAAAGAGAAAGAAGACAGAGAAGAGACAGAGACAGAGACAGAGACCAGAGACAGAGACAGAGAAAGAGAAAGAGACAAGAGACAGAGACAGAGACAGAGACAGAGACAGAGACGAGAAGAGAAGGAAGACGGAGACGGAGACGGAGACGAGAAGAAGACGGAGAAAGGAGAGGAGAAGGAGAAGGAGAAGGAAAGGAGAAGAGAGGAAAGGAACGGAGACGGAGCGGAAGAAGGAGAAAGAGACAGAGACAGAGACAGAGACAGAGACAGAGAACAGAGAAAAGAGACAGAGACAGAGACAGAGACAGAGAAAGAGACAGAGACAGAACAGAAAGACAGAAGAAAAGAGACAAGAGACAGAGAAAGAGACAGAGAAAGAGGACAGAGAACAGAGAAAAGAGACAGAGAAGAGAAAGAGAAAGAGAAAGGAGAAAGAGAAAGAGAAAGAAGAAAAGAGACAGAGACAGAGAAAGAGACAGAGACAGAGAAAGAGAGCAGGAGACAGAGAAAGAGACAGAGAAAAGAAGACAGAGACAGAGAAAGAGACAGAGAAAGAGAAAGAGAAAAGAGAAAGGAGAAAGAGAAAGAGAAAGAGAACAGAGACAGAGACAGAGAAAGAGACAGAGAAAGAGACAGAGACAGAGACAGAGACAGAGACAGAGACAGAGACAGAGACAGAGAAGAAGAGAAAGAGAAAGAGAAGAGACAGAGAAAGAGAAAGAGAAAGAGAACAGAGACAGAGACAGAGACAGAGACAGAGACAGAGAAAGAAGAGACAGAGAGACAGAGACAGAGACAGAGACAGAAGAAAGAGACAGAGAACAGAGAAGAGAAAGAGAAGAGAAAGAGAAAGAAAAGAGACAGAGAAAGAGAAAGAGACAGAGACAGAGAAAGAGAAAGAGAGAAAGAGAAAGAAAGAGAAAGAGCACAGGAGACAGAGACAGAGAAAAGAGACAGAGACAGAGACAGAGACAGAGAAAGAGAAAGAGAAAGAGAAAGAGAAAGAGACAGAGACAGAGAAAGAGAAAGAGAAAGAGACAGAGACGAGAAAGAGACAGAGAAAGAGAAAGAGACAGAGACAAGAGACAGAGAAGAGAAGAGACAGAGACAGAGAAAGGAGAGACAGAGAAAGAGAAAGAGAAGAGAAAGAGACAGAGAAAGAGAAAGAGACAGAGACAGAGAAAGAGAAAGAACAGAGAAGAGAAGAGACAGAGACAGAGAACAGAGAAGAGACGAGACAGAAGACAGAGACAGAGAGAAGAAAGAGAAGAGAAGAGACAGAGAAAGAGACAGAGACCAGAGAAAGAGAACAGAGAAAGAGACAGAGACAGAGAGAAGAGACAGAGAAAGAGAAAGAGAGACAGAGAAAGAGACAGAGAAAGAGAAAGAGAAAGAGACAGAGACAGAGACAGAGAGACAGAGAAAGAGACAGAGACAGAGAACAGAGAAAGAGACAGAGAGACAGAGAAAGAGAGAAAGAGACAGAGACAGAGAAAGAGACAAGAGAAAGAGAAAGAGAAAGAGACAGAGACAGAGACAGAGACAGAGAAAGAGAAAGAGACAGAGACAGAGAAAGAGAAAGAGACAGAGAAAGAGAAAGAGACAAGAGAAGAGACAGAGACAGAGACAGAGAAAGAGACAGAGACAGAAGACAGAGACAGAGAAAGAGAAAGAGACAGAGACAGAGAAGAAGAAGAGAAAGAGACAGAGAAAGAGAAGAGACAGAGAAGAGACAGAGAAACGAGAAAGAGAACAGAGACAGAGAGAGACAGAGAGAGAAAGAGACCAGAGAAAGAGAAAGAGAAAGAGACAGAGACAGAGACAGAGACAGAGAAAGAGACAGAGACAGAGACAGAGAAAGAGAAAGAGACAGAGACAGAGACAGAGAAAGAGACAGAGAACAGAGACAGAGAAAGAGACAGAAGACAGAGACAGAGACAGAGACAGAGAAAAGAGACAGAGACAGAGACAGAGACAGAAAGAGAAAGAGAAAGAAAGAGAAGAGACAGAAAGAGAAGAAGACAGAGAAAGAGACAGAGAAAGAGACAGAAAAGAGAAGAGAAAGGACAGAGAAAGAACAGAGACAGAGAAGAGACAGAAGAAAGAAGAAAGAGACAGAGACAGAGACAGAGAAAGAGACAGAGAAAGAGAAAGAGACAGAGACAGAGACAGAGAAAGAGAAAGAGACAGAGACAGAGAAAGAGAAGAGACAGAGACAAGAGAAGAGACAGAGAAAGAAGAAAAGACCAGAGACAGAGACAGAGACAGAGACAGAGACAGAGAAAGAGACAGAGAACAGAGACAGAGAAAGAGAAAGAGACAGAGACAGAGAAAGAGAGAAGAGAAAGAGACAGAGACAGAGACAGAGAAAGAGACAGAGAAAGAGACAGAGAAAGAGACAGAGACAGAGACAGAGACAGAGAAAGAGAAAGAGAAAGAGACAGAGACAGAGACAGAGAAAGAGAAAGAGAAAGAGAACAAGACAGAGAAAAGAGAAGAGAAAGAGACAGAGACGAGACAGAGACAGAGACAGAGACAGAGACAGAGAAAGAGAAAGAAAGAGACAGAGACAGAGACAGAGAAAGAGAAAAGAGACAGAGACAGAGAAAGAGAAAGAGAAGAGACAGAGACAGAGACAGACAGAGACAGAGAGCAGAGGCAGAGGAGAGACATAGAGACATAGAGAATGTTATATATTATATATACAGAAGATATACAGTGGGAGAACAAGTATTTGATACACTGCCGATTTGCAGGTTTTCCCACTTACAAAGCACGTAGAGGTCTGTAATCTTTATCATAGGTACACTTCAACTGTGAAAGACGGAATTAAAACAAAATCCTGAAAATCACATTGTATGATTTTTAAATAATTAATTTGCATTTTATTGCATGAAATAAGTATTTGATCACCTACCAACCAGTAAGATTCCGGCTCTCACAGACCTGTTAGTTTTGTCTTTAAGAAGCCCTCCCATTCTCCACTCATTACCTGTATTAACTGCACCTGTTTGAATCTCGTATCTTCATAAAAGACAGCTGTCCACACTCAATCAACACTCCAACCTCTCCACAATGGGCAAGACCAGAGAGCTGTCTAAGGACATCAGGGACAAAATTGAGACTTGCACAAGGCTGGATGGGCTACAGGACAATAGGCAAGCAGCTTGGTGAGAAGGCAACAACTGTTGGCGCATTATTAGAAAATGGAAGAAGTTCAAGATAACAGTCAATCTCCCTCGGTCTGGGGCTCCATGCAAGATCTCACCTCGTGGAGCCTCAATGATCATGAGAAAGGTGAGGGTTCAGCCCAGAACTACATGGCAGGACCTGGTCAATGACCTGAAGAGAGCTGGGACCACAGTATCAAGAAAACCATAAGTAACACACTACGCCGTCATGGATTAAAATCCTGCAGCGCACGCAAGGTCCCTCTGCTCAAGCCAGCGCATGTCCAGGCCCGTCTGAAGTTTGCCAATGACCATCTGGATGATCCAGAGGAGGAATGGGAGAAGGTCATGTGGTCTGATGAGACCAAATAGAGCTTTTTGGTTTAAACTCCACTCGCCGTGTTTGGAGGAAGAAGAAGGATGAGTACAACCCAAAAACACCATCCCAACCTGAAGCATGGAGGTGGAAACATCATTATTTGGGATGCTTTTCTGCAAAGGGGACAGGACGACTGCACCGTATTGAGGGGAGGATGGCTGGGCCATGTATCGGCGAGATCTTGGCCAACAACCTCCTTCCTCAACAAGAGCATTGAAGATGGGGCGTGGCTGGGTCTTCCAGCATGAACAGCGACCCGAAACACACAGCCAGGGCAACTAAGGAGTGGCTCCGTAAGAAGCATCTCAAGGTCCTTGAGTGGCCTAGCCAGTCTCCAGACCGAACCCAATAGAAAATCTTTGGAGGGAGCTGAAAGTCTGTGTTGCCCCAGCGACAGCCCCAAACCTGAAGGATCTGGGAAGATCTGTATGGAGGAGTGGGCCAAAATCCCTGCTGCAGTCTGTGCAAACCTGGTTAAGAACTATCGAAACGTCTGATCTCTGTATTGCAAACAAGGTTTCTGTACAAAAATATTAAGTTCTGTTTTTCTGATGTATCAAATACTTATTTCATGCAATAAAATGCAAAATTAATTATTAAAAATCATACAATGTGATTTTCAGGATTTTTGTTTTAGATTCCGTCTTTCACAGTTGAAGTGTACCTATGATAAAGATTACAGACCTCTACGTGCTTTGTAAGTGGGAAAACCTGCAAAATCGCCAGTGTATCAAATACTTGTTCTCCACTGTATATGTATATATGGCGAGGTGACAGACGTAATGACGTAGCAAATATGACCGATGATGTCATTACGCCCCTCAGTGGTGACGTCACATGTCGCCATGCAAACAAATGTAAAAATTAGAAAATCGTCAAATTCCCAAACCTGTCTGTCTGGCACGATCTCACATAGCCCATGCTGTTCATTAGACCACAGACCACCCACATGCCGAAAGTGGCGACAATCCGTCCGGCAGTTTCGGAGGAGAAACATCAAATTACGTGCAGACGTTAACAGAAATAATTTATCGAATTTCTTTATATACAATGTTTCTTGTTACATTTTTTGTGTCAAATTCACCTTCTGAGGTCGTCAGCATGTGCAGAAGAGGGTTTTACATTGCAGACGCTGTTTGTGTATATATGTTTTTCTCTCTGGAGGGTCTAGTGTGGGGAGAAGAGAGCAATTCTATCGATGTAAATGTATTGTATAGTGCCACCTGGTGTAAGCCAGTACGACAAGTCAATAAAATACGCCACCCATCGTAAAAGTCACGGAATAAACCCGTCTTTCAGTGGCAGTTTAATATATTCAGCTATCTCTTTTGGGAAAGTAACTCTCCCGAACATCAAGTCTCGCCTGTTTGTTGTTTCTCAATACTCGATACAAAAATCGATGCCTGAAATGTCTTGGGCTTTCTGTTCGGTAGCATGTGAATCAGGGCAACACCATCTTTGATTTTCATTCCAACGTGTGGAGGATATCTTTCCATGGAAGAAAGGGCTGGTAGATATACCTGGTTCTAATGCCAAAATAACTCTTGCACGTCACCATCTTTGGAGATCTTTGTGTAGTGTCCCTCGCTTCATCGATGTGTAATACAAGCTCTGTTTGGGGAATACACTCAAGATTGGCTCACTGGATTTCTCCTTTTCAGGCGTCTTCAGCCCCCAGCACAGGGCTGCCGTGCTGTCAGACATCTCTTGTGCTCAATGGCATGAATTGGATGCATATCACTGCTGGTGAGCTTTACCAAAACCTAATGATCCTGAACTGCAGCATATGACTTGACATTCCTGTCAGTCAAATTGCAGGCTTCTTGGAGAAAATGGGGTTGAAAAACAAAAGGGAGTGGGGTGGGGACAGGTTAACATCAGTTTGCATTACAGACTTGCAGCTGAAAGCACTTTGTACAAATTCATTAGGTTTACTGATTTAGGTTGTACGAAGAGGGATACATGCTGATAGGATCACAAAAAAGGTGCAGTTTATTAGGTGTTTTTATCACAAGGTTTAAAAAGATACATTTACATCCATTAATTCAACTCAACAAAAGTAAAAGGTAAAAAGAGAACAGAATACATAATTGTGGCACATACAAAGGTCTTTCAACCATAATGTAATGGTCTATAATTAATTGTCATACTGCATTTGCTCCCGATGCACACATACATTTGTAAATATTTAATGCTATGATGCAAGTCTTCTTTTTTTAAATTAAACCAAAATGTTCATTTTGTCGAAAAAACCTTACGATCCCGCAGCAGCAATTCTGAGCAACATCACTTCACAATAATCTACCCTCGATTACATTTGCATATCGTTTGCAAAACACAAAGGTCTGAATGCACAGTCGAAAACGATTCTCCAAAGCATCATAAACAGTCAACCCGGTTATAAAGATATGTGCCAAGTTAATCCAACAAACCAACAACCTTGTGCTCTCAAAATTTTTATTCCTTTGGCTATTATTGCATTGACAACATGAGCATAAAGTTTAACATCGGTCAGATGACATTGGTTTACTGGTTTCAGTCGAAGTAGCTTTCTGAATATTGAAAGATCGTTTGCCTATAATATCATACTATTCAGGAATTAAAGCAAATTCTTAAGCAAGGAGACTCCACCCAGCATCACCTTTGACGCATCACTTCAAGTCAAGGATAAGTTGAAAGTAACAAAAATCAAAACAAACATCACATAAGATAAACCCAGTGAATAGCATTTTAGTAAGTACACAACATATACAGTACTCATGTTCCCAAATTAATAAATAAATGTACACAAAGACTTGATGCGCATTCCACTTGCAAGAGCGGTGAAGGGTTTCTAGAAAAACGTTTTCAGTCTCTCAAAGATCTGCAGAAAATAGAGAGGATTAAAAAGATAAAACATTTGAGGAATTTATCAATTTGTAATTATTAAGAAAAAATTAACTTTGGAAGGTATCTACAATCTACATTATAATACACTAAGGGGTCGATTTTGTGCACCTTTATCTGCTTTGGCGTGCTGCTGTCTTACATTCCCTTCTGTGGTCTGATAGGCTTCATGGTGCTTTATAGTTTGTCATCGACGATTCTGAACTTCCTCCAACATTACTTGGCTTTTTATTTTTGCCAAAATGTCTCTTTTGGATCCTGAATGTTGCCATTTTGGTGATCCAAAGTTTTGTCCGAATGTAGTTATTGGTCGTTTTTCTATAATGCATATATAATACATAAAGCTCTTTCTAACCACTGACTGACTGATATTAAAGATCAGTACCTTCCAGGTGACGTAGAAAGCTGAAATTTTGCAAGCCGCTGGACAAACAAGCTGGTACACCAGGAAAAATCACAATCGTCGGACAACATCCATGAATGAAAATATAAATAAATGAAAAAAAAATGCAGATGAGCAACCCGAGACAATGGGGAAGCACGTCAATTTTTGTGTGCCGATGGAAATCGAGGCCAATATATCAGGAAAAATCACAGAACCGTCGGAAAGCATCTGTAAATGAAAATGAAAAAAAAAAAAAATTAAAAGAAATAAATGAAAAATCAAATACAGGTAAGCGACCCAAGACAATGGGGAAGCACAGTTCATATACTTACACAATGTGTAAGGATACCCTGCTAGTATGTATGTGTATATGTATATATATATATACATATATATATATATACATACATATGATGAACGGGAATAAATTACTGCATGGGGATAGTGTGAAATAAAAAATGTTGACAACCTGGGACTCGAACCCTTGTCTTGGGTCACATCACCCACAGCAGACCGAGGCTGCACTGACCAACTTTTATTTATGGATTTTTTCCAAAGGTTTGGTGATCCCCCCCCCCTCACCCAATTGGGTATAATTAATTTGAAATAAAACTTTTAAAGCTGCTGGAAAAAATTTTTCAGAAGCTTACTGCCTTTGATGCAACATACATTATATTACACCACATTATTTAACACGTTAAATTAGTTCTTCGTGCTTTGTCCTTTACGACATCCTTAAAACGGTAAGTTTCCTGTTTTGAATGATTTTCAATTCTTTTTGACTGCCAGACAGGCAGACAGACCAAAACAGTTACCTTACGCTGGGTGCGTGTGCATGATTGGGATGAGAATCCATAGTTTGCCAAAATCAGAGCCAAAGTACTGATAAACTGCAGCTTCATGTTTCAATTCATGTTCTAGTGTTCAAAATATAAAATTCAATCAAAATTAAGTAGTTCCTCAATCATAGACTGACAGACAGATACAGATGGAACAAATTGCAGAAACCCACTTTGCACTTCACATGCAGGTTAAAAATTAATTGAAACTATGTGGCAAATGCCAATTTAGCAGGTGGATTTTTATTGGTCGTTTTGGTTTTGGTTGGTAGATCAAAAACGAATTCAACCAACAGAAAATTAATTATCTATTGCACAATCAACTGCATACGTCACCTCGTCGACAGATCCAGAAGCATCAACCCGACGCACCTTCCCCTCCTTCTCATATTGGTCAATGATTGGCTTGGAGGATTTGAGATATGTTTGTATCCTGGGACGAGAAACATGGAAAACAATTATATCGAGGAAATTCAAACAAGACGAGAGGTACAACCATTTGGCTGAGCCAAAAAATTAACACAGTACAAAGGGGACAACCCAATGACCAAATATTATCCAGTATATGGAGATACCAACCTTTGTGAAGTAACTTATTCCAGCTCATTTTTATTTTTACAAGATCGAGGATAATGGAATAGCGAGGTGACGGAGGGTATGAACTGAAAGTAGCAACTCCTGCATATAAGCAAGTGACTGAACAAACAGGTAAAGAGAAAGAGATGACAGGATGAATACACCAAGGAATCTTTAATGTCTACCCACAACCAGTGTTGGCAGATGGGTCTTCTGGCTTAACACACTGCCGATGGACGGCATGCACATTGATGCATCGCCCTGCCTGTGAAACACCTGGTGTATTGGAAATCAGCCCACATCACCACATTATATAAAAAGGTGCAAAAAACAACCCAGTCAACAGGCCTATTAGCTTACTTCCAATCATCAACAAGGTCATGGAATCTATCATCACAGTTGAAATGAAATCATTCATTTTCTCCAATGACCTCGTCTTAGATCACCAATTCAGATTCGGACCAGATCACTCCATCTTGGACATACTGCTCCGACTCTCCCAACAATGGATGGAGGCCCTCAATGTCAGACATGAGATCAGGGCCGTCTCTCTCGACATATCTTGAGCTTTTGATACAGTCTGGCATCCTGCCTTGCTCTCTAAACTCTCTGCCTATGGCATCCATGGCCAACTCCACTTTTGGGTCACTGACTTCCTCTACTCTCGTAGCCAATGTGTAGCACTCAAAATAATCCTTTCATCTCCTCTACCTGTTAAGGCTGGAGTCCCCAAAGGCAATGTTATAGTCCCTGTTCTATTCCTAATCTTCAGCAACAATCTCCCTGACTCTCTGGAAAACCAATTTTTTTCCACATGCTACAACTCCACCCTCTGCGGAGACATCCCTCATCCTTCCAATAGGCAAGGAACTGGTTCAGAGAGAGATTTGCTTCTTCTCTCTCTTAAGACCTTGACAAAATCACAAGTTGGTCATACACTTGCAATATATCTTTAAATCCTGACAAATTTCACTGTGTGGTGTGTGTGTGTGTGTGTTGTGTGTGTGTGTTGTGTGTGTGGGTGTGTATCACGTTTGTGTGTGCACGCGCACGCGCGTGCCGAATGGCAAACCCTTCCATCCACTTCAATTCCTGTGTCTCATGATCTTTCTTGGGAACGAACTCCTGCATCTCACTATCAGCGATCGCTGATCTGTCTTGGGGAAACCACATATCAAAGTTGGCCTCCAAAGCCAGTCACGGACTGGGCATCCTCTGTCGTACAAAGTCCTTCCTTGTCACACCTGAACTCCTATCCACCTGCAAGGCCTTCATCTGCAGCTGGATGGAGTACTGCTCTTCCCTCTAGGCTGGCTCCCCTGCCTCACACCTTGCTTAGCTTGACACTGGAAACCAAGGCCTTCATGATTATTGGAAAATCCCATGATGAAGCTGAGTCTATGGGCTTGTCACTTCACCATTGAAGACAGGTCAGTGGTCTCTGTCTTCTACTACCTCCTTTCTGGTCCTGCACTCTGCTCTTTCAGTGCCTTGTCCGCTTCCACACCCCCAAAGGTTTCTGCAGGGTGTACACGGTCCACCATCAACCCCCTTCGAGTGAAATCAACTTCCACATTCTCTTCAATCGCATTCTTCCTTCAAGGTCTTCAAATTTCCACTTTTTCCTTCCCGATAATTTGCTTCTGTATTCGTCTTGTCCACTCCATGCATCCTCCCCGACCCCTCATTCCTGCCCACACCCATTATTTATCCAATTCTCCCTCTATTTTGTCCTTCAACACTGCTGTTGGTGTCCCACCCACCCCCCTTTCTCCTGTTCCTTTTGTTCCGTTGCGTCCTGATCTGGTCAGTGTTATCGTGCTTCCTCGAGCCTGGACTTTGTATAAATGTTTTTTTAGTTTTTTTTTTTAACGCAAGCACTCACCTCTGAGCTATCCCGCTGGCATTAGCATAAGACCACAAAGCTGGAAAAACATAAAAACAAGCATTTGCTCATGAAACAAATGCACACCATACCGTTTATTTAAGCTTTCTTCATTGTCGTCAACTCGGCCGCTTGACTGGCTGCGATCTAAACAGCGTTTTTTGCATATCTGGCAGGGAGGAATGAAACATGCTTATTTCACGCATAGATTTTGTGGGCGAGGTGTCCAGGTAAACAAGATAACATTGTTTGTTATCAGTAATCTCTAACAGTTTTTGTCTCTTTCACTTTATGTCAAAAAATTACTGAAAAAGGTTTGGCAACAAAAAAAAAAACGAAACATCATTTTGTTTTATCCAATTACAAGAATATATGAACACAGAAAATATGGTTGTAAGAAAACATGAGCGGCAGTATCTGCTTTGTGCAGTCTGCACATGGATGGAAGTTAATCCTTTTATAACTCTAATTTTCCCAGCTACCTCTCCAGATCTGTTTGTCCACAGACAGGTGTGTGGCACACATATCCTGTTCGTCTGGATACGTGTGGCAATCGCCGGCGTGGGACATGGTTCCTGGTGCCATAACAGTCAAGGGGTTTATATTTGATGTATAAAGGTGCACGTTTTACTGGTAAAGAGAAATACCTTTAATATACCAATCATTATTTCTGCCAAGCTTAAGTCCTGAAATGGTTGTAATTAATATTTTTTAAAAATTAAAAAGGTCCTCTACAATAAGTGAAAAACAAACAATAAATGTAGCCAAGAAAAAGTTTCAAAAATCTTGTGAAATGGGATCATACTCGTAGTTCTAAATATTTTGCCCCAATGCAAGCAGATATTCACAACCTCAAATTGTAGCAAAATACGTTCAAGGTTTTCTCAATGACCAAACAAATATAAAAGTACAAAAGTTTTTTTCCCCCCCCCCAATATTCGAATATTTTACTTGCAAATGACCAACCGCTGTAAAATGGGATTGTAAACCACTGGCTTGGCTGTATGAGGGTTGACGATTGTGAAAGTGACATCAAAATGTGTCAAATCTCCCAGATTTTCTCCGATTTACTCATTACTTCCAGGTAGTCAAATGAGATGAAAGTTATCTCATGATAATTAATTTTTAGAAATAAATGCTACATTCACACAGAAAAGTTAGTTCAAATTCATGCAGGTGTATCAAGAGCCAAGATGCGTGTGAGCAGAGGTTTGTACATCAAAGTATCGGTCTAGTTGGTTTTTCTGGAGCCACAGAGTACTCGACCAGATTACACTTAAGTGTGAACAAGGCATCAGCGCTTCCTCTGACGTAACTCACTATCTAAGGGCACTGTCTTCTGCGATAATTCTCCGCTCTACCACTTGCCAACTGAACAGTATCAAATATCTTCCTGCGAATGTCAAAGTCTTAATACAGATCAAAATTCTTGGGAATTAATATTATATAGATTTAGTTACCAGGGATCATCTGTGTAAACAGAATAAATCCTCAAAAATGGCCAATTTCGTTTTGAGATGAGCGAGAATAAAGATTTCATACTGTTTCCTTAGCAACTGGTAATTTAGAGCTTTTGGATGGACATGAAAATTTTTACAAGTTCTGGTTACATTTTCATAGTAC
>CM068952.1:150113811-150131355 GCA_035128595.1 Eptatretus atami
TTCTGGCCCTGAGCCATATAAATTTGAGCCACTTACAAGTGCCAGAAAACGGCCTATTTCGTGTACAAGTGGCAGGACTGACTGCCCGGCAGTTCACACTGACAGACTCCACCAGACAGATTGGTTTGTAGATTTTCATTTTCTTGTTCGATGCATAAAATAATGTAAAGTTTGATTCGTCTGTGACTTGATATAATAATTTTTAACCCTCTAGTCACTCAAGAGTCAGAAATAGAATGAATCAATAATGGACCCAAATATATTATCACCGTAGCCTTGGCATTGAAGTCTTTCTGACAGCTGAGCTTGACCCCAGCGAAAGTGAACAGTTAGAACAACCCCAACTTTCAAGAGACTGTTTTTGGCTATGAATACCAAAACATGTTTAACCTCATTGGGAAATATTCTACAAATTTAGAAAAAAAGTGTAAAATTGATCAATTTTTACAATTGAAATGAAATAGCCCAATTTGCTGATGCTGTTAAAGAAGTAATTTCATCAACAATAAGTTGATTTGTTGAGAAATTTTTCATGCTTGTGTTTTTCAGAAAGTTTATTTATGTGTTTTTCCATGTACTCTTTAAGAATACATTTCAAGGTTTTCCTCACTTAAACTCAACAATTGACTCTGTGACAGAGCAGTATCTGGAGAACTTGTCTACCAACAACTCATATTCACAGAGTGGTGATCAGAAGTATTTATGCCTTCGTAATCCTCGGCTGGGAAATGGTAACCACAAATAACAAGTCTATCCAAAGTGTCCTCTTTCCCCTTTTTATTTGGGGGAAAATTTGCCCGTTTTGTTTGTACAAATCTTATCCACTGCCGGCGAATGTTTGATTCCTTTGGGAATCGGTGGGAGCGATTACCCGTTTTCCAGCTATTTCGCAAACAATGACACACGTACGAGGCATGATGTACAAATATCCAAATAACTTTGTTCTACAATAATTCAAAAAAAAAAAGGATAATATAGACAGTTGCAAGCTCAAAAAAGCGAAAGAACGGCCCGCTGAACTGGACACTTCTTCAATGAGCGAGTGAGCGTCCGCTTTGTTTTGGAGAACGTGACGTCAACATCCATATATGGCACGCGGCTGTTTTTTTCAACAGCCTCGAGAAATAACAACTTCGGAGTTAAATTTCATTAATTTTCCCAATAGTTAGGCAACCACAATAGTTTGCATTGAACTATTTAATGCACATATAATCATATTGATACATTTTCAGAACATGTTTGGTGACCCACAACCTGCTCTTTAAGGGCTTGTGTAGGTCTTAACTAATGATTCATTCTTGTTTGCAGGCTACAATGGATCCCGTGATTAGCTTGAAGAGGCCGTCACCTGTAGACTACAGCCTGTGCATTTTCTGCCAAACGCATAAAGCCAGAAAAAACCTGAGTGAAGCAACTGAACATGGACTCGCAACACTCAGGAATGCAGCCTGTAGCAGAAAGAAGCTGAGGGACTCCAAAAATATAGACTTAATTGATCGTCTTGAGAATGCATTCGATTCTGCACAGCCGCATCTCTTGTGTGGCACAGAATGTGCTATGCCACTTCACGGACAAGAGTAAAATAGAACGTCTTCAGAGGACTCAGACAGAGTATTCAACAGAGGGAGCAGGTTGCAATTCAGGTGTTCCAGGTAGTAACAGGCGTTCATTGTGAAAAGGTGTGCAGCCAGTCAACTGGAGCCTTTGAATTTTCTGTCAAACTGCAAATAAGAAGGCACGACTGATCTCCGTCATGACTAAGCAAATGAGTGATCAAAAATATCAAGCCTCACATCTTGACTACAAAGTTGGCCTTCGACTGGCAGGAGTGATTGACCTAATTGCAGCTGAAGCCAAATATCATCTGCCTTGTCTTTGCGCATTTAACAGGTCTACCTCCAAAACAAAGCAGGAGTCAGCAAATACAGACCTTGCTATGAATGGCTTTGCCAAGAGCTCCATCAATCACCTGACAAAGGACATGTGATTCTTCTATATGATGTATGGGAAAGGTATAAGGAGCTAGCTGAGGAATCTTCAACCATGATTCAGCCGTCCTATCAAAGCAGAAGAGGAACATTCATGGAAAAGTTGCAGTCACAGCTTGGGGACATTTTCAATTTCTTTCAACCTCTTGACAGTTGTATATCAGAACGAAAAACCGTATTGATTCCCACTAAGTACCAGCCAACAGCAGTTTTGCAGATGAAAGCAGACACAGAGGAGAGTGAGGAAAAGTTAGCCTTTTCCTAAATACGAGCCCCAGGATGACATTTTCCTTTCACTTGTTTCATGTAGCTATGAAAGTCCGTGGAGACATGATGGAAACTCCAGGACACAAAGGGTTCTCTGTCAATGAAGAAGATGCTATTGCATGCATTCTGAGAGTTTATATATGCTACTGAGACTGATCGTCGGTGGCCAGGCATCCCTTGAAGATGATAGCCCTGGGAACAATGAAGAACATTCGGAGCAGAGTTTGAGTGTGGCACAAGATCTTGTCTACTGCGTCAGTGGTGGCAAAAATGGACTCCAAAACATGTTGGTCTTGCAAGTACTCTTCATCAAGCTACGCGGTCAAAAGACCTAGTACGATTGTTCAACAAGGCAGGGCATTGCCTGAGTTACGAACAGGTGTTGCAAGTAGACACTTCCTTGGCTGAGAGCACTCTCAAATCATTGGACAAAGCAACTGGTGCCATCATTCCACCAAACATTGAAGCAATATAATTTCATCCACTACACCTGTGATAACATTGACATCCTTGATGAAACATTGATGGAAAGAATACCTTCCATGCAACTCAAATGGCAGCATGGCAACGGAGCCAAACAACTGATGCTTTCTTAAAAATCTCGAGCTATCCACAAGACATACTTTGATTGTGCCAAATGGCTTGGAAGAGCTGCATCCTGTCAGTATAACTCGTGGAAAATGCAAGCCAGTATTTACAGCACCCGTCGACGAAGCCTGCTTCAGCAAATCTGAGGAGGACATGATCATCGCGAATCACACCAAACGATCATCATGGAAGGTCTTTGAAGAGCACCATGAATTGCCGAAGAACTTGGGTATTGGTGAACTCGCAGAGGAAACCATCAAATCTTCAGAAACCTTTGTCTGCAGAATATACAATGTGCACACAACAGTCTGTTGATGCAGCACGGCATTTATTGTTCTCCAGACGGGGAAACCAGAAGCCATGGCCCCAACAAGTGATGCGCTCCGTTTCCATTGATGAGAGTACACTATCAAGCGATGATATGGAGAAATTCCACACCTGAGCTCCCTGCACCCTCTGAAATGGGATGGAGACTTGGGGAATCAGGACTGCAACCCATACTGTTGGCATTGAGTCCCATTCCAGATGGTAGCCTGTGCATGTCGGAAACAATGCAAGACTCGACGCTGCACGTGCCGGAATTCAGGATGACGATGCACATTAATGTGTGCATGCCAGCAAGATTGATGATCAGACTCCTTGCATGAATACAATGTGATTTGCCTAAAAGATGTTAGGTATTCCTGAAAACTGTTATGCCGACTGAAATTTGTTCACGTAGCAGCTGATAGAACTTTGTTTAGTTTTTATGATTACAGACTAGCAACTTTAACTTCTACATTTTATTAATAAACATCGGTAACCATGTAAACATTAATTAAAATGCTTCAAATATGTCTTAATCATTTTTCTTGACCCTCAAAACGTAAGTCTAGACATCTCATTTGTCAGGTTTGCATGCATCGTAACAAAGTTACAGCAGAAATAGATTTTTTTTTGGTCATGGTGGTAGCTAATTTGCATAATAATAGATTTTTGGATGTACGAATTTTATTAGCCTGTAGCTTTGATCTATTGCTCAAGGGACATTTCTAAGATGCGTACATGTGAACAATGTGCATTTATTTAAATGGTATATGTAGTGCCTGTCCCAAGAAAGTGGCTAAAATTGTCAATTTGGCAGCCATATTGTTTATGCTAATTAGATGGTCAAAAATTCAAAATTCAGCTTGGGAACAGGGCTAGTCGAATTCAGCATACTTAATTATGTTAAAAGTCATGTTCCAATTTTTACTAAAAAATGTCTTCTCGGATGCACATTTCTCAGAAATACGTCGTCTATCATCTCTCGCTGCTCTTTCTCGTCTATTATTCCTTGTAGTACATGTTCATATCAGATTATAACCTTCAAAAGTTTTCTTTGAGAAGGTTGTAATAAACGACGCTGACAAACAGTGAATAGAAATGGAACTTTTATTCTTATCTTCAGACTGAAATTTCTCCAAACTTATGATAAATTTAACACAAAAATACATTAGAATTCCACTCCATGAAAATATATCACTCTGTTAATAAATGAACACTTCAGTACCTGCATTGTTTTGTAAACTGTATGTGATCATCTGATCAATGATTGAAAAACCCCAGTACACACCACACACCACGGACACCGCCCAGGCACATTCTGACCACGTGGACAAAATAGGTGACGAATGCTTTGTCCCACTGTCACAGCTGACCAGGTGTCTTTATGTTATGTGATCGTCCTGTTTCATACTTTTGTGTCTGTGGTTGTACCGTGTCTGTGCTCTGTGTCATGCCGCATTGTGTCGATGTCCTTCCCAGTGGAGGGGGGAGTGGGGAGAAAGGGGTGTGGGGTGGTGGTGGTGGGTATTGTGGGGGGATGCAGGAGGGAGTGGGAGTGGTGATAGTTATTAGGGGGGGTCTGGAGGGGAGGGGTGTGGGGTGGTGGTGGTTATTATGGGGATGTGGAGGATGGAGTGGTCGCCCATGTACCTGTGCTGGTAGCTAGGTAGAGATGGTGTTAGTTTCGAACGACGACTTTGTTTCGCTTAAACCTGGGGATGGCATCCTCTTTCATTCGTAAGATCTAGCCATGTATCTCGTTTCATAATGGTGCTCTGTAAAATATTCCGAGCGCAAAAGCGAACATTTTCGAGGCCCGATCCACACTCAGGTCTTTCAGGCAAACCTCGTCCAATTTCTGGCAAACTTAGGGCCTTTTGGCCATTGGTGTAGCATGAAACCATCTTGGTTGTATTACTTTACAAGCACCAAGGACGCATCGACTCAGCATATTTGTGGAAAATTGGAATCAGAAAAACACATTATCTGCTTTGTATGGCATCAAGGGATAGATTAGCGTCGATGTGGTCTGAGCGTTTGGGTTCCCTTTAAGAATGTTCTCTTTGTTTTTAGTTTGCTTTTTACTGCATGTGCAGAAACAGACCAAAACGGACAAAATGGGTTGTGTGTCGGCTTGTTAATAAACATATCACGATATTGTCATTCTCTGCTGTTTTACTCATAGAATCGTAAATGAAGACATATTCTTGTCTCCTTGTGAATGTTTAAAATTGTACCTTTCATAAAGCAAGTCTCAACTCTATTTAGGAGTATGGCAGCTTGTTTTGAAACTGGTACAGCTGGTTTGTCCATCATACCTGTACCTACAATACCTGCCCTCATGGCTCACCAATTGAATTTTAAGTGGGTGGTTATGGCTTTGCCCATCGTATGTCACTTCCTGCCAACGTTGCAGTGAACTTTAAACATTTCAAGTTTACTCCTCTCTCCAACCTCTGAGCTGTGAGAGCTGTGAATTGAGGTAACTATGGTGTTCAACTTATTATCATTGTATTTGTGGTTGTACTTTCTCCACTCATCAGGCTAACTTGTCTATATGGTTGCTGCAATTGTGTGTTCTTTTACTGATTTAAACCATCTGAAAAGTATCTTGTAACTATCCATTTTGTTACTTATTTTTGGATATATTAAGTTGTTTCTTATTTCACTTTCTATTCCTTTTCAAGGTTTATTTTTTTTTCATTGTTCTTATTTTGATGTGCTTTATTTATTTGTGGCTGTTTATGTTTTGTAATCACAGTTGATTTATCTTCAGTGTTTCGAAATATGTTCAAGGTGAAGTTGGCCTCGGTTCAGTCTCGCTACACGTATTAGCTTCTAAATTCTTAGTGAGGCATTTCAGGCTTTCTTGAAGGAAATATAGATAACTAACTTGGTGTGCTTCCTCTAAATTGGCAAGTCTTAGATTTGATCTCGAGCAAAGTCGAGTTTCGTTTGAGGCGCTATCTGGTGTGCTTTTGGTTTTTCATTGCAGAGTATTGGAGAGCCAAATGTATTATTTCGTGTAAACGCGTCTTTTCCGCATCCTTGTTATATAATTCGTCTGTGTCCTTCAAATGCTGACAGGATGGCCTTGACGTACGCACACTCGTCTATCAGCTTTTTTAATCTCCACCCAGCTATAAACTGTCATCCCATTATTTCACAGGCAGGGTGATTCATCAACGTTGACGATCCCACGGCGTCCTTCGTGAAGAGTAGGCTTCTGAACAAATTACAAATTCCTTCCCTGACTTCTGAGCCGGTGGTGACCTGACCAGGATTGATAGCCTCGTAACTGCTTTAGCATCACCGATGCTCTGTATAGGGTACGGTACATGATGATGGTGATCATAATCTACCATTCCTTATGCAGAGTATCCCATCGAGTCAGTAGTATGTAAATATACATATTATCATAGAAAACAGGAATATTTGGACATCATACATGCATCTAATGAAACTGGATCTCGAGTACATATCATTGAGTAAACAGGATGCAGATGCTTTGTTTAATTGGTCAAAATGTAATGAAGCCACTGTAAAGGGAGTTCGACACTAGCTTTACAAGCTAGAATGTAGGTCTTCGTTGTACGTTCAGATCTTTCATTAATTTGTGAGTACATACATATCTTTGAAGAGGAAATCAATTTGGATTTCTTTAACATGTTTTTCTTTTTTTTTTAATCACCACTATACCCTTGTCTCGTGTCTCTTTATCTTGCAAAACCGCACTTTTTTATGGGTGTCCATCTTTCTTTGGTTGTGTACTTAACATGGTCCTGTTTATTCCAGCAACATTGTAAGAGGAATTCTGCTCAACATGGCCAAACTTCCAGACGTTGTTTTGTACTTGGAGCTCCGGTGCAGGAAAAGGAACAACAATTAAGAAGGATTGTGGAGGTATGGGTGAAACAATGGTGGTGGCCATTTAATTCATTGGAGTGTACATGCAAATTGTCTTTGCACATGCTTTTCAGAGGACGGTAGTTCCTGGTGAACGATTACAAACTCTTGTGCATATATAGGGTGTCCCAAAAAAATACAACTTTTAAAATGCTTCGTTTGATCCTAAAAAAGCAGTAATTTTGTCATAATGCTTCATTTCTTGTTGCAGAGACCCTGAAGTTTTATTTGATACCAACAAAGCGCAGAAAAATGCCAAGACTGACTGTACAACAACGGACGAAAATTGTTGAACTTTGGCACCAGACGAAAAGTGTCATACAGGTGCAACGTCTTTACTCGAACATTTCGGTATCCACTTGAGCCATGCCCAAACTTTGGACATAAAGTGCACCAATCGCAAGGTTACCAAGTGGAACCATCTGTGATCTTCACAAGGGTCAAGAAATCCAGAACATTCGTCAGGAAACGTTTCGCAAAGTGATGGAGAACATGAACACGTGTTTGCAGGCAGTGATCGGACAACGTGGAGCCTACGTCGAACATGTGGTTCTAAAAGAACTGACGATTCTATACCAAATTTAAATTTTAGGTGGCAATTTTGACATTGTCCAATAAACCAACTTTCAGCTTTCTATCAGCCAATATTCTTTTTTTTAAAATATATGTTATGACCATCCTCTTTGCAGATGAAAGTTGTATATTTTTTGGGACACCCTGTATAGTTATGGTGAAGGAAATTAATACCGTGGCACCCCGACATTCGCAGATTCGACATTTCCGGACCCGCACATTCCCAGTTTATAAAGTGTGATGTGCTAATACATTCACGCTTCATGTATTCGCAGTTTTTAAAAAAGTTTTATTTTTAAACTTCAGACTGAGTCTCCTATATCTGCCGCCACTGATATTAACGCAGCCTGGGAATTCTACACAGAAACCTGCTCTCTATTATGCCAGATTAATTTCCGCCTGTCTTCAATATCTTCCCATTCTCCAACTCTTGGTGTAAAGCCTGGTGTTGCTTAGTGGTTAGGGTGGCAGCTTGGGATCCTAGGTCCTGAATTCAAGCCCCGTTGGCGCTGAATTAATATACACCAGGAGGTTGACTCAGCCTGTCATCCTTCGAGTCAGTGAAATGAGTACACGTGTACTGGTAAGGGGGACACTGCATGCGCGGCATTGCGCGTCCCAACCAATGATGCAACCAGCAGCCACAGGCTGCACTCGATAGAGAGAGACTGGATATTCTGAATCCTGTTGCTTTATAAAACAACTTGCATTCTCCTCCTGGAAGGCAATATCTGACTGAAGGCACCTCAGATCATTCCACAAAACCTGCAACAAGTGTGTGTCTTCTCTCAGGAGCAGCAGAAACAACATCTGTCCAATTTAAAGAATGAACTTTCAAAGTTGTCATCCTCTAAACCTGATGGTGCCTTGGTAAGTTTGTCTCTGGTGCATACTTCCCCTTCCATCTCTTCCCTCACTACAAATGGCACCACAGCGATCTGCTCATGAGAAGGCCGAATGCCTCATTTCTGTGTTTGCTTTCCAAATCTATGTCCCTAACCCTCCCTTACTGTATCCATCCTTCCAGTCGTATCCAACTGCTCCTGAATTCTTTGTCTTTGCACCTGAATGGTAGAAATGTTTTCTGGCAACCTCAACTCTGATTTTCCAACTGGACGAAAGCATCAGTCCACATGTCCTAAAACAACCTGCTCTGCTGCTCTTGCACTTCTTCTCTCTGCCCTTTTCATCCTGTCATTTTCTATAGGTTCATACTTCATCTGCTTGAAATCAGACATCATCACACATCACATTAAAAAGTGCAGAAACGGATCCCCTTAAACTCGCTCTCAAGCCTCCCGTGCTTTCCCGGCTCTTGTTAGGGAGGCCCTGCGCTTATGCTTCATTGTTGCGGGTCCACATACTCTTGCGAGCAGCTGTTTAGTCGCATGAAGCTGACGAAGAACAAGAGAGAGTACAAGCTTACAGACGCTCATCTTCAACGTCCTCCTCCTGGCCTCCTCCTCCATCAGAGCGGACATTGACTCTCTGTCTGCATCAAAGATTCACCAGCCTTCACATTAATTGTTTCACATTGTGATTACTGCAAGTCTTAAGGTTCAATTTACAATCACATTTATTATCATTGATTTTAGGTGTGTTTGTATTTTTTCGGAGTTGGGAGGGGGGTGCGGCCCGCGTGGTGGCCGAACGTGGCCCAGTGGCCCGTGGCTGGTTTAGGTTCCCGACGCCTGCCTTAACTACAGCCCAATTAGCTTCCCTCAATGCAGCAAGTATAGAATTACTGACTCCATAGTATAAATTTCCATCATCCTCCGACTCGTCCTCGGCAATATCGGAATGAAAACACTCAATTTGACGGCCGCTGAAATCACTCTCTGATTCACATCTCGCCATTCTCCACACGCTGTTTCCGAATGTTCACGAAGTTTTCGGAGAACGTGACGTCATAGCATCTTCGGTAAATTCCGGTCTGTTTTTCGATCACTGACAAAAGTTTTGACTTAAAAGTTAATTTTAGCATATTTTGAGTTTCAAATGTAAGAAAATAATTGCCCAACGATTAATTATTAATGTGATTACAACCTTCGAATCATGCGAAGTCATCAGCGACCCAAAACCTGCTCTTTAACAACTTAACAGTTAACTTAAAAACTTAACAGTTGTTCACAAGTAAAATAGATTAGCATTGTGCTGGTATAGTAGTGCCTGTCCCAAGAAAGTGCCCAAAATTGTCAATTTGGCAGCCAAATTGTTTATGCTAATTAGATGGTCAAAAACTCAAAATTCAGCTTGGGAACAGGGCTAGTCGAATTCAGCATACCTTAATTATGTTAAAAAGTCATGTTCCCAACTTTTACTAAAAAATGCTTCTCGAGCCTTATACAGGGAGGGCCCTTTTCGAGAAATAATTATCGTCTATGAGAGGCAAAGGCAGACAGCGAGCGGTCCACAAAGCTCCATATACCGACCGCAGGCATCACCAGTCCAGACCGTGGAGCTAATCCTCACCATACCAACCTCCACCCCCCAACCCCTCAAATGGATTAGCTACTAAATTATTCAAGAGTTAATCCCCTGTAATGTTCTATTCTATCTGCCCCTAACTGCTCCAATCAGGGATTAGATTCCAGCTTCCGCCCAAACCTCGTCGGAATCTAACCAATTGCATTGAAGTACTGCATTTACATTCCGCATCCAGAATGTAAATTAATACACAGATGCTCCAAAGTTGCCATGGGACTACACTGAGTGCATGTACAGTAGTTGTCACACAATCTTGTATGACCTCAAATAACAAAATGAGGCCATTTGGGCCCATCATTGCGATGATGCCCTCCTGGGATAATTTTTGCTCCAGCTTTAAATATCCATCTTCTTGATGGTTCACCATTGTCTAAATAACCCGATATCGATCGGGTAACCCAACTTGTTGTTAATATGAAGAGGTTTCACCATCATATTAACCACGAGCAAAGGTACCCATCCCGTGACAGGAAAAGTTTCAGTTAAACGATCAATTCAAATTATTTCATGGACTCTAAAAAGGTTGTGTTGCATTCTTAGTTTCACTCAGAACCAAAGCTCTGAGCAACTTTTACCACCCACCGCAAAATGGTGGTGCAACATCGGGCGGCGAAGGTTGGATTTGTCGAACAAGAGGGTAAAATATAGCTATTTTAAATGGTGTATTACTCCATGAAGATTACTCCTTGTTACCAAAACCCCCGCAGGTAAGCATCCCTTCTCTCCCTTCCTTACACTAGGTCCGCAAGCGAATTAATCACATGGACCGAGATCGGCGCCGCACCTACATCAATTTCATTGATGTGTGCTGGTTGTCGATACTCGCAGCCCTCACGGCTGTGCATGGCCGACGGGTAATCGTCAACATGTGTCATCATGTGGCCGCATAGTCCGTTTCGCTATTGACCATCGGGCCTAGTGGATCGTCTGCACCGCTATTCTCACTGGTCGTACACCCATTGCTCAACAGCTCAAGGCGGCTGCCTCCTATGCCAGGGAGTGGGTTTTTCACCCACCCCGGGCAAACTTGTAGGAGGGTGCCGCTTGGCTTGTTTTGCGGGGACCTTGATTACCTTCGTACGTCACCAGATGCATTACTGGCATTTTCCTACTTGGGTAGGTCCTCACCAAAAGGGGCAACCAGTGGAGAATGAAGCACTTTGGAAGTACAAAGCGGCCCTACTCGAGGGTCACGTGACAACCCTCCCCAGCCTGTTGGCGGATGCACGGACGTTTGCACGCCAGTGGGCATCTCGTAATTTAAGACGGCCATTCAGCCGCATCCATTTGCTCCAACTTCGGGTTCCTGCCTGGATAAATCCAGGGGGAAACGTGGCCTTGAAACCTTCTTGAATGAGGTCACGATGCGTGTTGATCCGAGCGGAGTGGGATGGCAAGCCACCAGAGGGTGTTTATTTGGCCGATTGGCAAGCCTATGTTCTGGCTGCCAGGATGCATGACCAGCTCCTTTCGGAGCTCAACTATGACGCGCCACCAAGGGCCGAGGTAATCCCAAAAACCTGTGGGTTTAGCGCTGACGCTGACGCTGACGCTCATCGCTATAGCTCTCTGTTCTTCAAACAGCTCCTTTCGGAGCTCAACTATGAAGCGCTACCAAGGGCCGAGGTAATCCCAAAACTCTGGGGGTTTAATTTTACTCTAATCCAGATATTCATGTTGATTTTAAAGATTACTGGAAGGGACAATAAAGTGACCGACTATATTGCATCAATAACCAGAGTGGTGTCAAAGCCACCCAATGCTCGCCTGTTTATACATTTATCGTTTTTAAAGGACTAGTCTAATAATATTAAAGGCTAGTCAATAATATTTTTTATAAAGCATTGCAGTGAAGTCTGATCCAAATAATTTTAAAGCATATATGTATTTGTATATTGTAATCAGTAAAAAATAGTGTGGTAGATAAAAACATTAGAAAGGAAATACTTGCACCAAAACTTTAACATTTTCACGCTGACGCTCATCGCTATAACTCTGTTCTTCGAACAGGCGAGCTAACCAGAGTTGGTGTCAAAGCCACCAATGCTCACCTGTTTATACATTTATCGTTTTTTCGTTTTTAAGGACTAGTCTAATAATATTTTTTATAAAGCATTGCAGTGAAGTCTGATCCAAATAATTTTAAAGCAATATATGTATTTGTATATTGTAATCAGTAAAAAATAGTGTGGTAGATAAAACATTAGAAAGGAAATAACTTGCACCAAAACTTTAACATTTTCACGCTGAGCTCATCGCTATAACTCTGTTCTTCGAACAGGCGAGCTAACCAGAGTTGGTGTCAAAGCCACCCAATGCTCACCTGTTTATACATTTATCGTTTTTAAAAGACTCGTCTTAATAAATATTTTATAAAGCATTGCAGTGAAGTCTGATCCAATAATTTTAAAGCAATATATGTATTTGTATATTGTATATAAACAAGAGCGCAAGTGAGCACAATATACGCCCAAAACAGAAGGTATATACAGAATTGTGCTCCTACATGGAAAACAGCATCCTGGTTGCCATGGCAACCACTTTAGATGACGAACGTATGTCGCGACACACCGTCTCCACATTCTGTACCTATGTACAAATATGAAACGTGAAAGTTGAATACTTCGAGAGTTGAGTGCGGACAGGAACGTATGGAAAACAGCATCCTGGTTGCCGTGGCAACCACTTTAGATGACAAAAGTATGTACGACACACCGTCTCCACAGTCTGTACCTATGTACCAAATATGAAATGTGAAAGTTGAAAACTTTGGGAGTTAGAGTGCGGACAGACGAACGGACGGACGGACGGACGGACGGACGGACGGACGACGACGGACGGACGGACGGACGGACGGACGGACGGACAGACGACGACAGACAGACAGACAGACAGACAGACAGACAGACAGACGACAGACGACAGACAGACAGACGCGCCTTACATAATAGCCCCGATATATATATATATATATATCGGGCGTATAAAAATAGTGGTAGATAAAAACATTAGAAAGGAACCAGAGTTGGTGTCAAAGCCACCCAATGCTCGCCTGTTTATACCTTTATCATTTTTAAAAGACTCGTCTCATAATTAATATTTTTTATAAAGCATTGCAGTGGTCTGGTCCAAATAATTTTAAAGCAATATATGTATTTGTATATTGTAAACAGTAACAAGAGCGCAAGTGAGCACAATATACGCTCGAAGAAGAAGGTATATACAGAATTGTGCTACTCATGGAAAACAGCATCCTGGTTGCCATGGCAACCACTTTAGATGCGAACGTATGTCACGACACACCGTCTCCACATTCTGTACCTATGTACCAAATATGAAACGTGAAAGTTGAAAACTTTTGGAGTTAGAGTGCGGACAGGAACGGATGGAAAACAGCATCCTGGTTGCCATGGCACCACTTAGATGACGAAGGTATGTCACGACACACCGTCTCCACAGTCTGTACCTATGTACCAATATGAATGTGAAAGTTGAAAACTTTGGGAGTTAGAGTGCGGACAGGAACGGACGGACGGACGGACGGACGACGGACGGACGGACGGACGGACGGACAGACAGACAGACAGAGCAGACAGACAAGACAGACAGACAGACAGACAGACGGCCGGTATCACATAATACGCCCCGATATATATATATATATCGGCGTATAAAATAGTGGTAGATAAAAACATTAGAAAGGAAACCAGAGTTGGTGTCAAAGCCACCCAATGCTCGCCTGTTTTAACTTTATCATTTTAAAAGACTCGTCTCATAATTAATATTTTTTATAAAGCATTGCAGTGGTCTGGTCCAAATAATTTTAAAGCAATATATGTATTTGTATATTGTAAACAGTAACAGAGCGCAAGTGAGCACAATATACGCTCGAAGAAGAAGGTATATACAGAATTGTGCTACTACATGGAAAACAGCATCCTGGTTGCCATGGCAACCACTTTAGATGACGAACGTATGTCACGACACACCGTCTCCACATTCTGTACTATGTACCAAATATGAAACGTGAAAGTTTAAAACTTTGGGAGTAAGAGTGCGGACAGGAACGGATGGAAACAGCATCCTGGTTGCCATGGCAACCTTTAGATGACGAACGTATGTCACGACACACGTCTCCACAGTCTGTACCTTGTACCAAATATGAACGTGAAAGTTGAAAACTTTGGGAGTTAGAGTGCGGACAGGAACGGATGGAGATCAGCATCCTGGTTGCCATGGCAACCATCTGAATGACGAACGTATGTCGCTACACACCGTCTCACAGTCTGTACCTATGTGCCAATATGAACGTGAAAGTTGAAACCTTTGGAGTTAGAGTGCGGACAGGAACGGATGGACAGACAGACAGACAGACAGACAGACAGTGGACGGACGACCGGTATCACATTATACGCCCCGATATAACTCACCAAAAATAAAAACTTTACACTCGTTTCAAAGTCAATAATTTGAACACTTTGGAAAATAGGTTTGAATAACGATTGTATTCAATTCTCTTGTCATTAAAGATGCTATAGCATACGATCATGTTTGTCATGGAATCGGTTCCACGGAAATGCGACGACAATGTCATGATCAAAAATTGTGAGTCACAACTTAATGAAATCATGTCATTATCGGGTGTGTCTCCATGGGCGTTCACAACTGCGATACAACGTCTCCTCATGGATTGGATGATGCGTCTGAACACAGCTTGGGAATGCGCGCCATATTGTACAACATGGCACCAAGCTCCTGCAAGTTCTGTGGAGGGTTCCTTACTTGATGGAGCCGCCTGCCTAACACATCCCACACATGCTCTATGGGTTGAGGTCAGGAGATCTTGAGGGCCACTCCATGACATTGATGCCAGCGTCCTGAGGAAATTCGTTGTTAATTGGCCGTATGAGGTCTGGCGTTATCCTGTTGGAAAGTCAGACCTGGGCCATGAGCTGCCATGAATGGTAAAGCTCTGGAACGAGCACCTGATCCCTGTATGCTGCCGCATTAAGGTTTCCCTGGATGACAATGAGTCGGGATCAGCATGACCGTTGATACCACCAAACCATAACGCTACCGCCCCAAAGCGATCCACTTCCTTTACGCAACACTGGGCATTGCGTTCTCCTCGTCTTCTCCACACTCTAACCCTTCCATCAGCAAAAGTTAGTGTGAACCTTGATTCGTCACTAAACACAACCTTTCCAATCTCGCTGGGTCCATCTCAGGTGCGTCGTGCCCAAAGAAGACGTTGGCATCGATGGAACGGGTTAGAATTGTCCACGATATGGCGCCGTGCATGAAGACGAGCAGAGCGCAGGTGATTTCGAATGGTTTGGGCAGTCACTCGACCTCCAAACAATTCATTCCCAGTGGATGTGGCAGTGACAAACCGATTACGCAAATGACGTAAGACAATCTGTCGGTCTTCTGCGCGTAACGTAACACGTGGTCGACCAGGACGGGGGCGGTCAGCTGTGGTGCCAGTTTGATGGAGACATGTCTGGAGGTTATGGATGGTCTGTCGACTGCATCCCATAACCCTCGCAACGTCAGTGACGGATGTTCCCTATTCAGCATGCCAATGGCACGTTCACGCTGAATGTTTGACAGTCGTGGCATTGCAAATTAACGAATAATTAACCATAAAACCTTGTTTTTCTGAGATGATACTCTCCTCTGCTACCTTGAGATCAATTGCAGGTGTATCAATAGGCCACGTGACGTCACGTGGAAACGTGTTTTAGCGTGCAGTGCTCTGTTACGTGCTACGTAGGCCCGACCAGTAGAATGAATGTGTGAAGTAATGCCCTCGACAATGCCTTTAACCATAATCAACAACAGAACTGTTTCAAGAAGTTTCTAAACACTATTTGACAATAATGAGTGTCAAGTTTTTATTTTTGCTGAGTTTATATCGGGCATCTAAAAAATAGTGTGGTAGATAAAACATTAGAAAGGAAAAATAACTTGCACCAAAAATTTTAACATTTTCACGCTCCACGCTCACGCTGACGCTCGGCGCCGGGGGTATCGCTATAGCTCTCTCTCTCTTTGTTCTTCGAACAGGCGAGCTAAAAACCATAAAACATAACAACTGTACAATGTAACCAGAGTTGGTGTCAAAGCCACCCAATGCTCGCCTGTTTATACATTTATCGTTTTTAAAAGACGAGTCTAATAATTAATATTTTTTTATAATTCTCTAACAAATTTTTTTTTGGGGGGGGGGGGGGGGGTTGGAAATCACTTAAAACATGTAGAAATGCAAAAAAAAAAAAAAAATTTCTCTAAATTTTTTTTGGGGGGGGGGGGGGGACCAAGTCCAAAATCTAATGGCATGATCCTTGGACCATACCTAACCCCCCCAAGTTTCATCGAAATCCTAATCACTTAAAACATGTAGAATTCAAAAAAAAAAGAAATCGAAATTTTGTTGAAAAAAAAGTTGCAAAAAATTTTTTTTCTCTAACAATTTTTTTGGGGGGGGGGGGTTGGAAATCACTTAAACATGTAGAATGCAAAAAAAAAAAAAAAAAAATTTCTCTTAGCATTTTTTTTGGGGGGGGGGGACCAAGTCCAAAATCTAATGGCATGATCCTTGGACCTACCTAACCCCCACCAAGTTTCGTCGAAATCCGTCAAGGAGTTTTTCCGAAATCAAAAAATTTAACATTTTCACGCTCACGCTCACGCTGACACTCACGCTCACGCCGGGGTATCGCTATAGCTCTCTGTTCTTCGAACAGGCGAGCTAAAATAACTTGCACCAAAAACTTTAACATTTCACGCTCACGCCGGGGGTATCGCTATAGCTCTCTGTTCTTCGAACAGGCGAGCTAAAAATGAAATTAAAATGCAAAATAACCAATCTGCAGCATTTCAAATGCAGTGCGGGAAGCGGCCACCGTAAACGGGAGACAGACAAACACACAGACAGACACACGGTTCACAATATATAATAGATTGAGAGGTGAACATGATGGTGAGAAGGTATTGACATAAGTAATGGAATACGGTATATTGTATTGAAAACGACGATAAATGGGTACAACAGTTACTGTTCGCCATTAGGTCGACAAACTCGATTCCTGTTGCCTTTCAGTGCATGTCTCGGTCATTCTATCCGAACTCTCACGAATGCCAAAACATGTCCTGCTCTAATCTCTTGTAATCTAAATGACGAGGTGTGATGTTAAAAACAAGCAAACACATACTAAACCAAAATATACAGGTAGTTGCACAATTCAAGTGGTCTGACAGATTGGTACAGAGGCAACGCAATTAGCTTTGGGCAGTCTAGTGTGGGTTCGATTCCTGGCCCAACTATAACTGTAGGATTGGAGCTTTGCAGGTAGGGCGCTGCATCACAAAGAGCATCGTCCTTCGGGTGGACGTTTAGCTGGGTGGTTCCGTCTGCTCGT
Organism: Eptatretus atami; assembly: GCA_035128595.1. Classification (NCBI taxonomy): domain Eukaryota; kingdom Metazoa; phylum Chordata; class Myxini; order Myxiniformes; family Myxinidae; genus Eptatretus; species Eptatretus atami. The sequence continues at coordinate 150,131,351 of CM068952.1, forward strand.
GTTAC
>CM068952.1:150131380-150143748 GCA_035128595.1 Eptatretus atami
GTTCCATCTCAGGTGCTGTCGTGCCCAAAGAAGACGTTGGCATCGATGGAAACGGGTTAGAATTGGTCCACGATATGGCCGCCGTGCATGAAGACGAGCAGAGCGCAGGTGATTTCGAATGGTTTGGGCAGTCACTCGACCTCCAACAATTCATTCCCAGTGGATGTGGCAGTGACAAACCGATTACGCAAATGACGTAAGACAATCTGTCGGTCTTCTGCGCGTGACGTAACACGTGGTCGACCAGGACGGGGGCGGTCAGCTGTGGTGCCAGTTTGATGGAGACATGTCTGGAGGTTATGGATGGTCTGTCGACTGCATCCCATAACCCTCGCAACGTCAGTGACGGATGTTCCCGTATTCAGCATGCCAATGGCACGTTCACGCTGAATGTTTGACAGTCGTGGCATTGCAAATTAACGAATAATTAACCATAAAACCTTGTTTTTCTGAGATGATACTCTCCTCTGCTACCTTGAGATCAATTGCAGGTGTATCAATAGGCCACGTGACTTGTGTCACGTGGAAACGTGATTTTAGCGTGCAGTGCTCTGTTACGTGCTACGTAGGCCCGACCAGTAGAATGAATGTGTGAAGTAATGCCCTCGACAATGCCTTTAACCATAATCACAACAAGAACTGTTTCAAGAAAAGTTTCTAAACACTATTTGACAAATAATGAGTGTCAAGTTTTTATTTTGCTGAGTTTATATCGGGCATCTAAAAAATAGTGTGGTAGATAAAAACATTAGAAAGGAAAAAATAACTTGCACCAAAAATTTTAACATTTCACGCTCACGCTCACGCTGACGCTCACGCTGACGCTCGCGCGGGTATCGCTATAGCTCTCTCTCTCTGTTCTTCGAACAGGCGAGCTAAAAACCATAAAACATAACAACTGTACAATGTAACCAGAGTTGGTGTCAAAGCCACCCAAGCTCGCCTGTTTATACATTTATCGTTTTTAAAAGACGAGTCTAATAATTAATATTTTTTATAATTCTCTAACAAATTTTTTTTTGGGGGGGGGGGGGGGGTTGGAAATCACTTAAAACATGTAGAAATGCAAAAAAAAAAAAAAAATTTCTCTAACAATTTTTTTGGGGGGGGGGGGACAAGTCCAAAATCTAATGGCATGATCCTTGGACCATACCTAACCCCCCACCAAGTTTCATCGAAATCTAATCACTTAAAACATGTAGAAATTCAAAAAAAAGAAATCGAAATTTTGTTGAAAAAAAGTTGCAAAATTTTTTTCTCTCAATTTTTTTTGGGGGGGGGGGGTTGGAAATCACTGAAACAGTATGAATCAAAAAAAAGAAATCGAAATTTTGTTGAAAAAAAGTTGCAAAAATTTTTTTTCTCTAACAATTTTTTTTTGGGGGGGGGGGTTGGAAATCACTTAAAACATGTAGAATGCAAAAAGAGAAATCGAAATTTTGTTGAAAAAAAGTTGCAAAAATTTTTTTCTCTTATGAATTTTTTTTGGGGGGGGGGACCAAGTCCAAAATCTAATGGCATGATCCTTGGACCATACCTAACCCCCCACCAAGTTTCGTCGAAATCCGTCAAGGAGTTTTTCCGTAATACAAAAAATTTAACATTTTCACGCTCACGCTCACGCTGACACTCACGCTCACGCCGGGGTATCGCTATAGCTCTCTGTTCTTCGAACAGCGAGCTAAAAATAACTTGCACCAAAAACGTTAACATTTCACGCTCACGCTGACGCTCACGCCGGGGGTATCGCTATAGCTCTCTGTTCTTCGAACAGGCGAGCTAAAAATGAAATTAAAATGCAAAATAACCAATCTGCAGCATTTCAAATGCAGTGCGGGAAGCGGCCACCGTAAACGGGAGACAGACAAACACACAGACAGACACACGGTTCACAATATATAATAGATTGAGAGGTGAACATGATGGTGAGAAGGTATTGACATAAGTAATGGAATACGGTATATTGTATTGAAAAACGACGATAAATGGGTACAACAGTTACTGTTCGCCATTAGGTTCGACAAACTCGATTCCTGTTGCCTTTCAGTGCATGTCTCGGTCATTCTATCCGAACTCTCACGAATGCCAAAAACATGTCCTGCTCTAATCTCTTGTAATCTAAATGACGAGGTGTGATGTTAAAAACAAGCAAACACATACTAAACCAAAATATACAGGTAGTTGCACAATTCAAGTGGTCTGACAGATTGGTACAGAGGCAACGCAATTAGCTTTGGGCAGTCTAGTGTGGGTTCGATTCCTGGCCCAACTATAAACTGTAGGATTGGAGCTTTGCAGGTAGGGCGCTGCATCACAAAGAGCATCGTCCTTCGGGTGGACGTTTAGCTGGGTGGTTCCGTCTGCTCGTGTTAACTGGTGGATGTTGAAGAAACTGCTTTCTGCAAAGAATAGGTGAGTTATCACCAGCATCCTAAGCCTGGAGGTCACTTAACGGGTGAGGTGGCTGGCTCGAGATCTAAGGGTCTTGTGTTCGAGCCCGTCAATCCATTGAAATAACATCAGGTGGGATGACTCAGCCCGTCATCCTTCCGTGGTTAGCAAAATGAGGACTGTACCAGCTTACTGCAAACTGGGGGCACTGCATCAGCAGTACAGCTGCGCTTCCAGAAAATGATGCAACCAGCAGCCGCAGGCTGCATACAAAACAAGAAGAAGAAGCATCCTGAACAAATTAACAATTCCTGCACTGAAGTTCGTGAAAGACTTCGGCCGAAATCTTTCCTCGACCGACCACACACGGTGAGAATAATTTGAGGTCGTAGTAGTAGTAGTAGTAGTAGTAGTAGTAGTAGTAGCATAATTCACGTTTCGTTTTACATATATGTAAAGCGGTGCATGGCACTTTGGCCACATAATAAAGGTAAATGATGGTGGGTTCAGGTGTTAATAAAGACGATATGATACCTTCAATGATAAATGAGACCCGTTTTAGTTGAAAAACACGAAGTTGCACGCAAACTAGAATTCCATCAAATGTGCAATTCCATTCCATCAAATTCATAAGGGTCTCGTGAACATTGCTCTGCAGTTGAAAATGAATTAATTAATGGTTCACGACGCCAGCCAGAGTGACCACTATATTCGTTTGTCTGTGTGTCTGTCTGTCCAGAGCATAACTCCGTGGACTTTGATCCGATCTTTATGAAACTTGGTTATGTGTTGATATCAATGTCTAGTTGTGTTTTCCTGATGAGAGCGTGCTATCCCCATTGTGGGGGAGCCACGCCCAAAAAATAGCCATTTTTAGGGGTAGTCGGATTAAAAATCTATCTTCTCCTAGGAATTGACTGAATGGAATGGGTTCTTCGGTATTTGAATAGCAAAATGAATTATCTAAAATTGTCGTTGTCCGATTTTTCATTTTCGTCCCAACGTCAAAAACTTGGAAAATTGCGAATTTTGATGTAAAAATCATTTGACTTTGAGAGCTAGGATGACAATATTTTTATGCATAATCTTGAGGTCATTCCCCACCAAGTCTTGAAACCATTTTGCCTATCTCGAACACCTTGCCCGTGGCGCCCCCTTCAAGTTTGTTTTACCGCGATTTCATCAAAGTATGGATAATCCGAGGAGTGCGAAATGCCATATAGCCTATATGACGTTATATTGTTCCTGAATGTTCCAGAGGAAGTTTTGCACCAAAGGTCATAATCCTTGACCTTTACCTTTAAAGGCCACAAAGGTCAATTTCAAAGTTGTGGAATCGAACCGGGTTTTCGACCCTCTTCGAGAACTAACTCCATAAGCTATAGCACGTATCCTGTTTCCTTATTTTAATGTCCACAACATTGTTTTGTGACCTTTAAAGGTTATGCAAAGGTCAAATTTTGAAAGTTGTTGAACGAAACCGGGTTTTCGACATTTTGCAGCTAATAACCCGTCACTGTAACCACATCATGTTATATTTTTATAACTTGGTCAAACATTATCACATTGTCTCATCCTTGACTTCTGAAACAATCTACATCGTCAAATACCGCTCGTGAACCATCGTCGTCTTCAGACTTGTTAGTAATAAAATTTCATTAAAGTACCGATAAAAGTGCCAACTGGTGCTCATTTATTAAACAAGGAATGTTAAAAAAAAACACTTTACATTTAAACACCAATTTACATCTTCCAAACTAGGAAACCAAAAGGTAACTCCAGGTACAAGGTATGACATAGCGTCCTCACGTTATATACCCCAGTGAGTATTTCGATTTTAAAACGGACATCAGGAGCAGAGAGCATCACAAGGACAGGACAGTGAACGTCACAGTGACAGTGAACGTCACACAAGGACAGTGAACGTCACAGTGACGGTGAAACGTCACAAGGACAGTGAACGTCACAGTGACAGTGAACGTCACAGTGACCGTGAACGTCCACAAGGACAGTGAACGTCACAGTGACAGTGAACGTCACAGTGACGCTAGGAACGTCAGACAGTGAACGTCACAACGACAGTGAACGTCACAACGACAGTGAACGTCACAACGACAGTGAACGTCACAAGGAACCAAGATGAACGTCACAAGGACAGTGAACGTCACAACGACAGTGAACGTCACAAGGACAGTGAACGTCACAAGGACACCGAGCATCTTACGTTCAGCGTGATCTCATATCCAATGGTGTCCAGAAACGACGCTTACTGACAAACGTGAAGGCTGACCTGGCTTACACCGAGCAGTATTCCGAGGAATAAAACGATGAAACCAAAAGAAGAGTTATTAATGACGAGCGAGCGGCGAGCCTGACTCACGGTGAACTTGCCATGCATAGCCTGACATTCACGTGTCACATACCCTGGTGGCGCTAACACATAGACATCGTCCCTTTATTTCCCCCCAAACTTATTCGTTCTAGTTCGTTTCTTTTTATCAGGTTAAAATCGGTTACAATGTTACAGAAGCAACAAGAAAGCATATACCGATGAGATTATCGACGTTACCATTAACTCGACCACTAGAATTATAAGTGGAAACACCAGCGGCACCAACAACGTAACGCTGTACACCCGGGGTGTGTTCCGTTAGCACGCGCGTTTCATACCGCTTGCCAAGAGGCTTGCTCGATTCAAAGCCGCTCAAGCAAGCACTCCAACGGAAGGGCGTTCTCGGCATCGCTTAACAACATGGCGCTCTCCAATGCAGACGATGCCGGCCGAACTCGAGCAAAATGCTGTCCGGGCCGTCGTTTTCAGCTTTATTAGACCCTCTTATGATATTTTTCCCCCCCAAATTAATTTAATGCGTTCGCAGCGGCGACAAATTACGAGAAGGAGAGGAAAGAAGGATAAATAAATATGGAGTCAGAAGGAGGATCCCCCTGCCAAGCTTATTTATAAACCTACCGCTGTGCATTTTGGGAAGCGTTTGTGACGTTTGCCGATATTGACGAATTAGAATGGAAAGTTGGAGTAAAAAAAAAAGTATTAAGTGCACGTTCCAATAACACAAGCAAGGTACCCACACACTGTGGGTAGTTTGTATGTGATGATCGAACCAGCACACAGGATCTGATCAAAGCAACGCTTCAATAATTAAATAATCCCAGAAGGAAATTATATAGACTTCGTAATGCCAGTCTACAAGATCTAGTAGCAACACCCACATCATTCCCCTCCAATGCACATTGGAATCACACCAATTAAATGGATATAAACCCCAGAAGCATAAAACTCCAACAAACAAAAAACAAAATCATCAGCATCCAAATTAGCTATGGAAATCAATCTTCACATAGTTCTTTGAAACACTCTGGCGATCTAGTGATGCCTGAGAAGGCGTCGGAGTGGGTGGCACTGTCGTTAAGTTGAGCACTGGTTGTGGGTGAACAGTGGTTGGAGTGTGGGCACTGGCGAGTGGTGGCACTGTGCGTTGGAGTGTGGAGCTGTTGGATGTTAGCAGTGCGTTGCGGTTGAAGACTGTGCGTTGATGTAAGCATGTCTGGATGTTGCGTGCGTTGAGTGTGGACCTGTAGGGCACTCTAGTGGTGACCTGTGCGATGGACCGTCGTTGATGGAATGTGCGTGTGGGTGAAGCACTGTGCTTGGGTGTGGTGAGCACTGGGTGGGTGTAAGCACTGTTGCGTTGAATGTGGTGAGCTGTCGTGAGTGTGAGACTGTGCGTTAAGTGGTGAGAACGCAGTGGTGAGCATGTGCGTTGAGTGGTGGTGACAGCACTGTGCGTTGGATGTGTGAGGCACTGTGCGCTTGGAGTGTGGTGAAGGCACTGTTCGTGGAGTGTGGTGAGCACTGGCGTTGGAGTGTGTGAAGCACTGTGCGTTGGGAAGTGTGGTGAAGCACTCGTCTTGGAGTGTGGGTTGAAGCACTGGCGTTGGGTTGTGCCACTGTGTTTCTGCTGTGCGAAATCGTCCAGTAGCGAAATGCTCCTCCTTCTTGGTTGAAATTCCCTCCGGCGGTGTGCATCGGCGAAGGAGCCCCATCCATGCACGGAGATGAATGGTTTCGCGGTACACATGCCCTCTGGAGTGGTGATTGACGTAGGAACGGGTGTTGGTGTTAGCGTAATGACCGCTGGTTCCAGGTCTCGAACGCTGTACACGAAATGCTTTCCCCCATAAATAATGGCATAGCTCTTTAAACCCCGGTTAGACAGATGTTTAGTCACGTGCTGTTTGCTGCACCACCAAACGCCGAACATCACTGGAAATTGTGGTTCCAGAGCCCGGTTCACAACAGCAGTTGATCTATGAGCCCCTGCTATACAGCAAGCTGTGAGGAAGACTCCAGTGGTGTTTCCGGTAGATATAACACAAATGGGGATTGTGCACCCTCGCGGCTTTTCTGCAGCCCTTCTGATAACCAAGCAGTATAATGCCTATACATTAAGGAACAAAAAGTTCTCCAGCCATGATGTCATGAGCCACATGTTTGGTAGCCAATTGGATTTACCCTCAAATCTTTAAAAATCATCTTCTCCAGAACGGCTTGACTGATAGGGAAACTTCAACCACATGTTCCCAAGCCTTGCGGATACAGAGTGTTTACCGAACAAATAATCAGGACACATGGCTGGCAAGCCATATTGGATTGAAAGAAAATCTTGAAAAATCAAAAATTACATGAAAGAAAAAATCCTTGATCGCTCATCAATCGACATGAAACATCAACAATTATACCGATCGTCATGGGAAAATGATTTGTTTTTTATTTCAACCGGAATCGGACGCATGGTCCTGGCAAACCAGAAATTATTTAATATTTGAATCTGCGGCCAGGGATTTTAAATCAAACTTTCTTATGATTCATAGGTGGCTTTGTTAATGACGTCAAATGCATACCTTAACGCTTTGGCCAATGAGCATAGAAATTTTTAAAAGTCACTCAAGCTAAATTGGTATGGGAGGGAGGGGAGTAATGACGCTCTCGGCCGTGGTTTGCGCCAGCCATTTTTCTTTAAAATAAAACCTTCTCCGAAACAGCCTGAACAGATCGAGATGAAGCTTAAAAGGGTATGATCGTCTACTCATGAGGAACGAATTTCTCCACCTATGACATCATAGTTTTCCACCTGATTGTCAGTAGATCAGATTAGATCTGTGATTGCTACAGTAACCATGTAAACCGTACTAACCTGTTCATGTCGGGCTTGTTCAGTGACTAAAACCGTCTCAACCCACCAGGTTCCTGGTGAGGAGGGTGGATGATTGGACACCCAAGCAGGATTAAAACCGAAACCTTCAAAGGGTGGAGGACTCCTTGGAGCCCAACGCCATCCATATCTAGGCCAACTGTGTCAGCAGCACGTCCTCTGCAGTTGGGTACTTTTTATCGGAAGTTGGTGGCAGGATTGCACTCCGGTCAGTAAACCCTTCATTCAGCAACGTACTAAAGAGCACAAGAAATCTGGAAAAACTCACTCGTGAAAGTACCGACGTGCAACTACCTCCGCTTGTAGCTCACTGGAATGACGAATTGGCGGCAAAGCCTTCTGGTCCTCCACTCTTGATGATAGGAGAAAACGAAACAGGAACCTCTGGGTCAGATTGCGTTGTGTGACGGTTGGTGCTGGGGTGTCGTTCACTGCAACGGCATCACCTGGTAACCTGAGGCGGTCCTTTGTGGGTGCCTGGAATGGACTATCCCCAAAGAGAGGATGATCACTCCTTCTCTGTTATCACCTGAGCTCAATGTTGGACATCGGATTGCAGCTCTCCTGAAGTTTCTGAACCGGATTGCGGCGAGATATGGGGTGTCGTTACCTCCTACTATTTGGTCCGTTTGCTCTGATGGTACCATGACCAAGGAGTTGCTGTATCGATCCCATAAGCTGACTCCATCTGAAAATGAGGCAACACCAAGTCCAACGAGCGTATCTATGATACAAGGATTCCTCACTCCTGGGTGCGTTTCCCCCTGGTTCTGTATATGCCCTGACTGAGATGAGTGGATTCCACCGGAGGAACGCATTCTATGCAAGCTTGAGTCTGCTGGTGATCATTGCCCCAGGTAGATACCTCTTCTTGTCTTGGGAATTTTAATGGTCAACTGGAGCTGAATTGGATGGTTAGGGAAATGTGTTTTACCATGTGTCGGAACTGTGAACAAATAACACTACAGTTTCCTTGACTTGCAAAGTCATGAACTTAGGGGCTGTTCAGTTGAGCACCCACAGGCTCATCGCTGTACTGTATCAATGCTGGTGGATTTGATCATGTACTCATGGTGTCGCGGAGGATAATCCAGAACTGCAAAGGTCCTACTGAGTGCTCAGGTCTCAATATGACCACAGGCTGTGTTAGCAAACCTCGAAGTTGGCAGCTCAATTTGGGAGAATGGTACCATCCCAGAATAGGGGGATTTTGGCAAAGCTCAAGATGCAGAAGGGTAGCGAAAGTTTGAACAGTGCTGAGTGGGGACCTGTAGGCACGGGTGCTATGGGGAACTCCTGACAAGAGTGTTGGAGTGCTCAAAGACCACTGTCCTTCTTGTGCTGGGACAGTCTTGAAACTCAACTTCGGGTCGAAGAATAATTGTCCCTCAAGGACAACTGGATACCATTGACCACAGCGTCGCAAGCCAGATGAATGCAGAGCTGAGCTGTTCAGAGGTGTAAAAAACTGTAACAAGAGGCCAATGTGTGAGGAATCTGGAGGGGGTAAGCATCACTGTGGTCAAGTGATACTGTCCTGTTACATGGTAACCGCGCATGCATCCTTCCAACCCACCTTCGTCTACTCGCAGTAGAGCAGAGAGGGTAGGCCTGACAGAGGATCCGAAGTGAAGGCCCGCTGGGCCGTTACTTGAGCGGCATTACCAGGCTGATCCACCAACTGCCGATCTGGACATCAGGGTGTTACAACCCTATCGCTGACTCTCCAATCAACTGTTGATCCACTCTTGGTGGAAACAAGGCGCGGTAACTGGTGAAATGTGTAGAAGCCCTGGATCTGTGGCATCCTGTGGAACTTCTTCAAAGGCTGGTGAAAGCTGTACTCGTATGATAAATGCAGTTATCTGCTCTGCCTGAAACCCAGGCACACCCACCTGACTGGAAGAGGGGCCTTGTGTCCCTTCTAAAAAGGGGGGTGCCGCAGACCGCATCAAGACCCTATCAGGAACGAGTACCTTATTTTGCCAGTGCAATCAGCTCATCCGTATTGAAATTGCCAAATGTCTGACCCTCCCATTTTGCTGGATGTCAAATGAATTTAAAGAGGGATTTCTTTGGCTTCTAGTCAGTGAATTCATCGAATGTTTCAGTGAACATTGAATGTTATTGCTTCCGTAAATCGAAATTAAGATTCTCTTTTGTAATGCTGATCATCGTTTTGGTGGAAATGAGTTAATTCCACCACAACTGGAATGTACCATTCTCGTGGATCAAGCTGCAACTTCAGTGTTGCTACCACACAGCCTGTGTTTGTATTGAGAAATGAGCACCCGTAGACCTGCAGTTTTGGATCATCCTCCAGCAACATCAACAAACACATTGGGCAATCCCTTTGCCACACCCCACAGTTGAAATACAACTCCAGCGATCGACCTGGTGGGTGCTGAAACCATAACCAGCCCACCTAAGTCATGAAGACTCTGCCAAAGTCCAACGAACTATGCTATTTCTGGTTCACAGTCCAGACCCAGGGGACCAACACAGTGTCTTCATAACATCCCTACACATCAGTACCAGTCAATGCATGAAATCCCCCAAGACAGAAGAGTCTCGCCTGCAACGTTCAACCACAGATTCGACGTGGCATAGAATGCGTCCTTCACGGTGAGACACTCGCTTTAGTCCGGAGGCATATAGAAGAACAGGAAATGACACCCAAGAAGGACAATACTTAGTCTCACAATATGCTCGTTAACCATGTACTTCAATTACCATGGAATCAGCATACGGACAAAGCTACAGCAACTCCCTTGGGATGGTAACCACAAGTGACCAGTCAAAGTAGGTGCATCAGAGTACCAAACAAAGTAGGTGCAACAGTTCGTTCTGGAGCATCACCGGACACGCGTCGCTGCGTCACTTTCCGCCGTACTTTCCTTGCATCCGATGCAATCCCCAGTCACGAATGCTGGCCCATCCCCATCTCCTTGAGAGCATCAACCTGCCAACCACAAGGCATGTGTCGTCCAACTCATCGGACTCCTCCATCACGAGTTTCCCTCACTGAAGAATCTGGTGACAGGATCAGCGTCAGGAAAATGACCACATTCCATCGGTGCTAAGGTAACAAATGGTCAGAGCAGGTGCAGCTGATGTTCATTGAACTAATCAGGTAACAATCTCATGGAATCTCTCTCAGCAACCCGCCGCGTGACAACAAATCCAACCAGCGATAGCCCAAGGATCCCGAGAGAGCGTACCAAAGGAATTAAGTCCTCCACCAATCCCGGTCAAAGGCAAGTCTCAACATCCATGAGCAAGACTAGAAGCACCTAGGACCTGAAACACTCGACTTCCCTCACCAGCACAGTTACCAGCAGTGCCACAACCCAATGACCATGAACCATGATCCCTCAGGTCCGACCCAGAGGTCTGTTGACCTCTGGCTCACAGCCAGCAGAGACATAAATACCGCTGGCAAAGTCTAAGTGAATCTCTCTGTACCTCAAATCCTAGCCAGCAACAAACAGTTACAGACAGGATAGCAGCATCCAAATTCAGTGAAAGCCTGGATCTTAGTTTTGTGCCAGAAACCCAAAATCCCACGGCTCGACTCCCATCAGCCACCTGATGGCCACCAAAAGATATTTATATAAAAAGCCCCCAAAAGGAAAAAAAGGACCGAAAGATACTGCATCAATCTGCGAAACAAGTCAGAGATCTTGACAATCCAAAACATCCACTGCAGCTTGATCTCTCGACATCCTCCCCAGAATCCAGTCCATAAAGTGCTGAAAAGTGTAGGCCAGTAACATCACCCCTGACGAAACTCCAGTACAACTGGAAATATGTCAGAGATGTCCACCACATCTCACAACACTCTCAGTACCAGAGATAAGTTTCAGACATCAGATTGATCAGTTTGTATAAACCATGGGCTGTGGAGATCACATATAACTCATTACTCGATTAAAATTAATTTTTGCTTGATATTGCTCCAAGGCAAACTCCATGTGCAATGCTGATCTTTATTGTTATTGAATAAACAGCTTAAAATGAAACTAAAAAATTCTGTCTCGAGGTAGCCAACAACCAGAATTGGCAATGGGACGGATCAACAGCCTTCACTGTGGGAGAGGAGAGCGTCTCTGCCTGGCGAAATCAGCGACCCGCAACCAAGACGAAGGTGAGAGATCTCTGCTAGAGCGTGACTGCTCCCACCCAGGCAGACCTGCCCGACTTCTCTGTAGACACGCGCAGCCCGAAACAACATCAAGATAAGAAGATATATATAGCGTTTATGAGTAAAATAAAGATTTGGGAGTTTTGTCGAAAAAATCCGGCGATACTCCAGAAGAGATAAAGGATTTATTGTTCTTTAGTTGGTACATCTGTTTTGTTTTTATCAAGTGCTGAGTCAACAGAGGGGAGTGGAGCATTGCACAGAAGGGTTCAACAAGAGTCAGAATCGGCATTAAAGGGGGGCACTGGCAGAATGTCACATCGTCAGTCATGGAGAGGTGGAAAGATCAGGAATGCCACAAGGCAATAACGAGGGTTTTGTACAATTGCGAGAGCCAGGGTAAGATGTGTGAAGAAGTCGCTGTAAAAATAAGAGGACGACGGAGTGCCGAGCGACTAAAGTACGTTATCGGTAAACCACAACAAAAGAAAGCAGATGCGATGTTCCCACATGGGGCAAATGCCGATACATAAAAAGACCTACGGCTCGAGTTCTTCAAAGATTAAAGTATGGCAGAGGGACGAAGCAGATTACCGTCA
>CM068952.1:150150043-150188810 GCA_035128595.1 Eptatretus atami
CATCAACTGGAACTTGTGGTTCCAGAGCCCGGTCACTACACAGCAGTTGATCTCTGAGCCTCCTGCTCATCAGCAGCTGTGCAGGAAGACCTGCCAGTGGTGTGTTCCGGTAGGATAGTAACATCAAATGGGGATTGTGGCCACCCTCGACGGCTTTTCTGAGCCCTTGCTTGATAACCAAACAGGTATGATTGCCTATCCATAAGGAACAAAAAGTTCTCCAGCCATGATGTCATAGGCCACATGTTTTGGTAGCCATATTGGATTTACCCTCAAATCTTTAAAAATCATCTTCTCCAGAACGGCTTGACTGATCGAGGGAAAACTTCACCAACATGTTCCCCATGCGGATACCAGAGTGTTTACGAACAAATAATAGGACACATGGTCTGGCAGCCATATTGGATTGAAAGAAAATCTTTGAAAAATCAAAATTTGAAAGAAAATCTCTTGAATCGCTTCATCAATCGACATGAAACATCACAATTATGACCGAGTCGTCATGGGGAATATGATTTGTTTTTTATTTCAACCGGATCGGACGCATGGTCTGGCAACCAGAATTATTTAATATTTTGAATCTCGGCTCAGGGATTTAAATCAAACTTTCTTAATGATGTCATAGGTGGCTTTGTTATGACGTCATAATTGCATACCTTAAACGCTTTGGCCAATGAGCATGAAATTTTTTGAAAGTCATCTCAAGCTAAATTGTATGGGAGGGAGGGGGAGTTAATGACGTCATCGGGCACGTGGTTTGGCAGCCATTTTTTCTTTAACATAAAAACCTTCTCCGAAACAGCTGAACAGATCGAGATGAAGCTTAAAAGGTGTATGATCGTCTACTCATGAGGAACGAAAAGTTCTCCACCTATGACATCATAAGTTTTCCACCTTATTGTCAGGTCAGATCAGATTAGATCTGTGACTTGCTACAGGTACCATGTAAACCTGTACTAACCTGTTTCATGGTCGGGTTGTCAGTGACTAAACCGTCTCACCCACCAGGTTTTCTGGTGAGGAGGGTGTATGATATGGACACCCAGCAGGATTAAAACCGAAACCTGTCAAAGGGTGGAGGAGCTCCTTGTGAGCCAACGGCCATCCATATCTAGTGCCCAACTGTGTCAGCAGACGTCCTCCTGCAGTTGGGTTACTTTTTATTCGGAAGTTGGTGGCAGGATTTGCACTCCGGTCACCGTAAAACCCTTCATTCAGCAAAACGTACTAAAAGCACAAAGAAATCTGAAAACTCACTCCGTGGAAGTACCGACTGTGCAACTACCCTCCGCTTGGTAGCTCACTGGATGACGGGATTGGGGCAAAGCCTTCTGGTCCTCCACTCTTTGATGATAGGAGGAAAACGACAGGGTAACCTTCCTGGGTCAGATTGCGGTTGTGTGTATCGGGGTGGTGCTGGGGTGTCGTTCACCAGACGGCAGTCACCTTGGGTTAACCTGAGGCGGTCCCTTTGGGTGGGTGCCTGGAATGGACTATCCCAAAGAGAGGATGATCACCTGTCTCTGTTATCACCTGAGCTCAAGTGTTTGGACATCGGAATTGCAGCTCTCTCTGAGGTTCTGAGACCGGATTGCGGCGAGATCATGGTGGGTCGTTACCTCCTACTATTGGTCTGTTTGCTCTGATGGTTACCATGACCAAGGAGTTGCTGTATCTGTATCCCATAAGCTGACTCCATTGAAAATTGAGGCAACACCAGTCAACGAGCGTATTATGAGACTAAGGATTCCTCACTCCTTGGGTGTCGTTTCCCTGGTCTCTGTATATGCCCTGACTGAGATGAGTGATTCCACCGTGAAGGACGCATTCTATGCAATGCTTGAGTCTCTGGTTGATCATTGCCCCAGGTGAGATACTCTTCTTGTCTTGGGAGATTTTAATGGATCAACTGGAGCTGATTGGGATGGTTATGGGACATGTGTTGGTACCCATGTGTCTGGAACTGTGAACCAGAATAACACTAAGTTCCTTGACTTTGCAAGAAGTCATGAACTTAGGGTGGCTGGTTCATGGTTTTAGCACCCACAGGCTCATCGCTGTACTTGGTATTCCAATGCTGGTGGAGTTTGATCATGTACTCATTGGTGGTCGCTGGAGGATAATCCAGAACTGCAGGGTCTACTGGAGTGCTCAGTTCCTCAATACTGACCACAGGCTTGTGGTAGCAACTCTGAAGTTGCAGCTCAAATTTGGGAGAATGGTACCATCCCAGATTAGGTGGGATTTTGGCAAGCTCAAGGATGAGAGGGTAGCTGAGAAGTTTGTGAACAGGCTGAGTGGGGACCTGGTAGGACTGGGTGCTTTGGGGAATCCTGAAGAGTTGTGGAGTGCCTTCAAGACCACTGTCCTTCTTGTTGCTGGTGGAAGTCTTGAAACTCAACTTCGGTCGAAGAATAATTTTGTCCCTCAAGGGACACTGGATACCATTGACCAGCGTCGCAGAGCCAGGATGAATGGCAGAGCTGAGCTGTTCAGGGAGGTGTAAAACTGTAACAAGGAGGCCAATGTGTGAGGAATCTGTGAGGGGGTAGAGCATCACCTGTGGTCAAGTGATACTTGTCCTGCTTACAGGGTAACTCGCGCATTGCATTCTTCCAAGCCCATCCTTCGGTCTACTGCAGTTAGAGCAGAGAGTGGTAGGCTCTTGACAGAGGAGTCCGAAGTGAAGGCCCGCTGGGCCGGTTACTTTGAGCGGATGTACCAGGCTGATCCACCAGCTGTCGAGTTGGACATCAGGGGTGTTACAATCCCTATCGCTGACTCTCCAATCAACTGTGATCCACCTTGTTTGTGGAAACACAGGCTGCGGTGAACTGGTTGAAATGGTGTAGAGCTCCTGGGATCTGTGGCATCCTTGTGGAACTTCTCAAGGCTGGTGGAAATGCTGTACTCGTATGATTGTATGCAGTTATCTGCTCTGCCTGGAACCCAGGCATCATCCCACCTGACTGGAAGAGGGGCCTTGTTGTCCCTCTCTAGAAAGGGAGGGGTGACCGCTAGGACCGCATCAACGACCTATCAGTGAACGAGTACCTTATTTTGCCTAGTGCCTATCAGCTCATCCCGTAGTTGAATTGCCAAATGTCTGACCCTCCCATTTTTTCTGGATGTCAAATGAGTTTAAGAGGGATTTCTTTGGGCTTCTAGTCAGTGAAGTTCATTCGAATGTTTCAGTGAATCATTGAATGTTATTGCTCCGTAAATCCGAAATTAAAGATTCTCTTTTGTATGCTGATCGATCGTTTGTGGAAATTGAGTTATTTTCCACCACACTGGGATGGTACCATTCTCGTGGATTTAAGCTGCAACTTCAGTGTTGCTACAACAAGCCTGTGGTTGGTATTGAGGAAATGAGCACTCCGGTAGACCCTGCAGTTTTGGATCATCCTCCAGCAACCATCAACAAACACATGGGCAATCTCCTTTGCCACACCACCAGAGTTGAATACCAACTCCAGCGATGACCTTGTGGGTGCTGAAACCATGAACCAGCACCTTAAGTCAGACTTCTTGCAAAGTCAACGAACTTAGTGCTATTCTGTTCACAGTTCCAGACCCATGGGGACCAACACGTGTCTCATAACCATCCCTATCACTATCAGTACCAGTCAATGCATTGAAATCCCCAAGATAGAAGAGTATCTCGCCTGGGGCACTGTTCAACCACGATTTGAGCGTGGCATAGAATGGTCCTTCACGGTGAGATCACTCGCTTTAGTCGGAGCATATAGAGAGAACAGGGAAAACACCCAAGAAGTGACGAATCCTTAGTCTCACAATAGCTCGTTAACCAGTGTTACTTCAATTACCATTGGAATCAGCATATTGGACAAAGCTACAGCAACTCCTTGGGAATGGTAACCATCAAGTGACCAGCCAAAGTAGGTGCATCAGAGTGCCCAGACCAAAGTAGGTGCAAACCAGGTCAGGTCTGGGAGCATGCACCGGAGCAGCGCGTCGCTGCGTCCACTTTCCGCCGGTACTCCTTGGGCCTCCGTATGGCCATCCCCTAGGCAGATGCCTGGCCCATCCCCATCTCCTTGAGATGCTGATCAACCTGCTGCAACCACAAGGCACGTGGTCGTCCACTCATTGGCCTCCTCCACTCACGAGGTTCCCTCACTGAGAGAATCTGGTGAGCAGGATCAGCGTCAGGAAAATGAGCCACATGTCCATGGTGCAGTAACAAACGGTGCAGATGCAGGTGCAGCTGATGTTCACGAACTATGCAGGTAACAAATCTCATTTGAATCTCTCTCAGCAACCGCTCGCTGGACACAAAGTCCGACCAGCGATAGCCAAGGATTCTCCGAAGAGAGCTGGTACCAAAGGAATTAAGCCTCCATCTCAGATCCCTGGTCAGAGGCCAAGTCTCACATCCATGGAGCAAGACTGAAGCACCAAGGACCTGAAAACTCGGACTTTCATCCTCCCGCACAGGTACCAACAGTGCCACACCCCATGATCTAGTGAATCCATGACTCCCCAGGTCCGACCCAGATGTCTGTTGACCTCTGGCTCACAGCCAGCAGAGACATAAATATCGCTGCCAAGCTAAGTGAATCTCTCTGTGACCTCAAGATCCTCGCCACAAACAGGTACAGACAGGATAGCAGCATCCAAGATGTCAGTGAAAGCCTGGATCTTAGTTTTGTGCCAGGAAACCCAAAATCCCAGCGGCTCCGACTCCTCATTCAGCACCTTGATGGCCACCAAAAGGATATTTTATCATAAAAAGCCCCCAAAAGGAAAAAAAAGGCACCGCAAAGATGACTGCATCATCTGCGAAATCAAGGTCAGAGATCTTGACATTCCCAAAACATCCACTGCAGCTTGATCTCTCCGACATCCTCCCCAGAATCCAGTCCATACAAGTGCTGAAAAGTGTAGGGGCCAGTACACACCCCTGACGAACTCCAGTAACAACTGGAAATATGTCAGAGATGGTACCACCACATCTCACAACACTCTCAGTACCAGAGTATAGTTCAGACATCAGATTGATCAGTTTTGTATGAACCATGGGCTGGTGAGATCACATATATACTCATTTTACTCGATGTAAAATTAAGTTTTTGCTTGTGATATTGCTCCAGGCTAAACTTCCATGTGCACATGCTTGTCTTTTATTTGTTATTGAATAAACAGCTTAAATTGAACTAAAAATTATTTCTGTCTCGAGGTAGCCAACAACAGAATTGGCAATGGGGACGGGATCAACAGCCTTCATCTGGGGAGAGGAGAGCGTCTCTGCCTGGCGATCAGCGAACACCGGCACCAAAGACGAAGGTGAGAGATCTCTGCTAGAGCGTGACTTGCTCCCACCAGGCAGACTGCCCTACTTCTCTCTGTAGACACTGCGCAGTCCCGAAACAACATTCAAAAGGTAAGAAGATTATATATAGCTGTTTATTGAGTAAAATAAAAGATTTTTGGGAGTTTTGTCGGAAAAAAGTCCGGCGATACTCCAGAAGAGATAAAGGGATTTATTGTTTCTTTAGTTGGGTAACATCTTGTTGTGTTTTTATCAAAGTGCTGAGTCACAGAGGGGAGTGGAGGCATTGCACAGAAGGTTGTTCAACAAGAGGTCAGGAATCGGCATTAAGGGGGGGCACTGTGCATGATGTACAAGTCGTCGAGTCATGGAGATGGTGGAAAGATGCAGGGAATTGCCACAAGGGCAAGTAACGAGGGTATTTTGTACCAAGGTTGCGAGAGCCAGGGGTTAAGAGGTGTGAAGAAGTCGCTGTAAATAAGAGGACTGACGAGTGCTCGGAGCGACTAGAAGTACGGTTATGGGTAACCAGCAACAAAAGGAAGCAGATGGCGATGTTCCCACTATGGGGTCAAATGCTGAGTACATGAATAAGTCCTACGGGTCGAGTTCTTCGAAAGATTTAAAGTTATGGGCAGAGTGGACCGAAAAAGCAGAGATTTAATTTCCCTGAAGGGGGTACGTTCCACCGGGATAGAATTGAAAACTTGAAAAGGGAGCTAATGAAGAGAGAGAAAGATAAAACAACACGAAAGCTGGTCGATTGAAAGTTTTTTTTGGTAGATGGGCAGAGGAGAGTCTTAAAAGAGAAGAGCAATCGAAGAACGCAAGCATAAAGGGGAGTTTAAAAGACGTGCAAGCTACCCTCAAAAAGGTGCAGAAAATCTTACCGGTAATAGCTCCCCTCCCTCAGTAGGGAACATGGGGAGGATACATTCAGATGACAGCGCAAGCAACGGGCGGGGATGCGAGGGAAGGTGCGAAAGAGGGTGCGACCTTAAAGGCCGCCGGGAATCCTTACAAAGGGGTGGCAATGGAGATGCGAAAAATAACTGAAGACAGTAGACCGACCGAGATGGAACTTGAGAGAGCATGTCCAATGATTGAGTAAAGGATGTTGAATTCGGCAACAAATCAACATCAGAATGATTTAATTCATCGCGCATGGAACCAGAGCGATTTACAAGCCATGAAAATGCAAATGAAAAATTATGATGACAACCCAGAAGGATTCGTGGAACAAATGGTGTATTACATAAACTCAAACAAAGCTAATCATGACAACAGTTTTGCCGGTCAAGATATCGCGCAAAACAAAATAATTAGCCAGGTGGCTGGATATCACACCTGTAGGAGAACCCAAAAGAGCTTATAATGCCCGAATGCAACAACTACTTGTCCATTTAAGAGCAGCTATAAGCCCACCTGAAGTAAATTGGGGGAAAATACAAGGCTGTAAACAAAAAAAACAGAGGAAGAACCGGAAGAATTTATGCATAGATTGCGACAAGTTATTGTTCAACACTCAGGGATGGGCGTAGCTGCGATACCGGATGACTTGCTGACTAACTTGTTTGTAGAGTGATTTCCGTCACCGATGTCGAAACAGATAAAGCTTGTCAAAATTGGATGGGAAGGTGAACCACCAGCTCAGATACTAGCGGCAGCAAAGCATTGCTTCAAAGCTGCGGCAAAAAAAGAAATCATTAAAGCAGAGAATTTGCAAATGTTAATGGTGGAAGATTTTAAAAGAAAGTTGCGGAAAGAAAGGCGGGAGGAGGAAGATCGGTGGGATACAGATGAGTATCCACCATATCAAAGGAAAGGGGGAGATACCGACAGCCCCACATGCGAGTTTGGTGGAAGAATTTAATGGCGACGAGGGATCTCCTTCCACAATTGAGCCAAATTGGAAAACAAAGCCGAAATGGTGAGGAGCGAAAAATAGTGGCAGAGCGCCCCCTCGTGAGCCAACTCCAAGCCCGAATGCTTGTTATAACTCTGGGAAAGTGGGACATTGGAGGAGGAATTGTCCGCGTAACCAGCAGTCGAGCAGGGATTCCCAAGTGCAGTACAGAGGGCCGCCGGGAGAAAACCGACAGGTGAGACAGCAAGAAAAGTGGTATTGACAATGCGAGAGCAGGTTGACCTCCACGCTACCGCTACTAACCGCGACCCCGTCAGACGAGCCGACCTTAAATCTGAAGGTAAATGGAAAAATGTTTCATTTCTGGTAGACACGGGAGCCACTCGCTCGACAACAAGGAAGGACGTAATGCCCACTGCACCATTATCACACCAGTATGTAAACGTAGTGGGAGTTTCTGGCATAGCTGAAAAGATTCCTATAACACAAAACCTGACTGTTGAATACGGGCTATAGAGGCATATCTTGCCTTCTTACTAGCGCCAAATTCACCTGTAAATGTATTGGGACGAGATTAGCTTTGTTGCTGGGGGTGCACGGTGAGATGTACGCCAAATGGAGTGTATCTAGATATCCCAGAGATCAAAGAAGCAGAAACCTTCGAGATGCTATCACTATCATTTGGACCTGTAGTGTATTGGTGGCGAGTATGTGAAGGAAACGCTTGAGAGATAACTGAGCAGAATCTGGCAGAGTTAAAAACAATTCCCGATTTATGAACTTGGGATAGAGCCTCATCATGAAAATACAGGGGAAAATATGGCAGAGTGGATTGAACCCCTACACTGTACGGCATACCATGACGCTTCGGGAGAGGATGTAAATTATGCAAATCAAGTACAAAATGCGCTAGGGAAGGAATTTAACATAGAAACTGCTGATCTTTGGATGGAGAAAGAGGGAATAGGATTAGAAGTGAGAACTACACAACAGCAATGCGACTTGATGTACCAACCTATAAATATAACGCCGCACATTACATTAATTGTTGCAAAAGGACACAGAGCTAAAGAAATTGGGCCGATGATCACATGATTGAAAAGATTGCCAAGAAAGTACTTGTGTCAGGTACGGGGCCGAAATTTGTATCGCATATAAGGGAATGAAGGGTACATGTGGGAACAGCCTCTTGTGGATTCTGTGGCCATTTTTGAGTGGATAAATAAGCTTCCATTTAGAGAAATGTTATCGATGGTCAAGAAAGAGGAACTGTTGGCACAGGTGCCCAAGGAATTGTGGAGTACACACCCAAATGAAGTAGGGAGAATAAAAGATCCGGAGCCAGTGCATATTATGGTGGATAAAACTAAGCCCCTACCTCATATTAAACAATATCCTATCCGGGAGGAGGCAGAAAAGGGATCGCCCCAGTAATTGCAGCAGTACTCGAGCAGGGCGTAATTAGAGAGACTGTCAGTGAATGTAATATGCCAATCTTGTCTGTAAAGAAGCCAGGTAAACAGACGTGGCGATTTGTGCAGGACTTAAGCGCAATTAACAAATACATAGTGTCAATTCACCCTGAAGTACCGAACCCTGTGACAATATTGTCATCAATTTCGTCCAATACAGTGTGTTACACCGCTATCGATTTGAGCAGTGCGTTCTTTTCTGTACCAATACATGAGGATTTGCAGAACCTGTTTGCTTTTACTGATGAAGGGGTGCAGTACACTTGGATGGCGCTGCCACGGGGGGTTGCGGATAGCCCTACATTCTTCTCACGAGCGCTCCATCAGGATTTGAATAACATAGCATTTACCGAAGGGTCTACTTTGGTACAGTATGTGGATGATTTGCTTATTTGCTCAACATCAGAGGATAATTGCAAAAAGGACATATTAACCTTTTTAAAAGCGCTAGCCACCAAAAGGCCATAAAGTGCCAAAGGACAACTTACAACTGTGCGAAACCCAGGTAACATACCTAGAACATGTATTGAGTGGAACCTCAAGGAGATTGTCAAATGACAGGGCGCAGGCAATTTTGAACATCCCGAAACCCAAAACAAAGAAAGAAATGAGACGTTTCTTGGGGATGGCTGGATATTGTAGACAATGGGTAACTGAGTATGCAGCGCTAGTGAGAGCACTGAGCACTGTTGGACATAATGCTGGACAAAGCACCAGAGCCGGTGGAGTGGACACAACAGGCAGAAGAAAACTTTGGTAATGTCAAAACAGCTCTCTCAACAACACCAGCCTTGGGTTTGCCTGATTATGAGAAGATGTTTTACCTATACACCCATGAGAGAGATGGATTTGCACAGGTAGTACTAATACAGCAGCATGGCGATTTAAATGCATCCATTAGCATATTATCGCATGAAACTAGACCCGGTGGCACAAGGGTTTTCACCACGTTTGCGGGTGGTAGGTGCTGCCACATATGCTGTACAAGCCACAAGTTAGATCGTGAAACATCGCCTTGTAGTAGGGCAACTTAGCTAAATATAGCATAACAATTGTGCATTTTGTGAGGAAAGCACCAAATTTGGCACACTAGTAGCCTAACATATTATGAACAGATTTGGATATTGGCCATCTCAAATTCAGCGTGATGGCAGTGGCATGCCTCCACTGCCATCAAAAATTTTGAGATGGCCCAATATCCAAATCTGTTCATAATATTATTACGAATTTCGGTCCGCCCGGCGTGCGATCGGCCACGTAACTCGAATCGCGACCGCGTCGCCCACCGGAACGGACAATTCAGTCGTGACCCTCCGTGGAATACCGCCAGGAGCTAGTCACGGGTGGGTCTTTCGACCCCACCACAATCGTGCCAATCGGCCACCCGCGCAGGATAGGGTTGTTCGCCAAACTCGACCTACCTAAGTACCTGCGCGCGGTAGTTAACCGGGCGATCGTACCTCGCCGCTGGCCGGCCTAGGACACGAACCGCTTAAGCGGTCCATTCCGTGCTTCAGTGATAACCAGCGGTGTTATCGCCGGCCCCGACGGACGTGATTATTTACCGGGTGCTTACACCCTTCTACCAATTCCTTCCGTGATGCAAGATGGAACTTTCAAACAAAGGAAAGGACGCAACAAAACGGGGAACAGTTCGACAAGCACATTTATTACGCACTCAGACAAGGCAAGCACGTATTCACAGCATACAGTAAGAATGCAATTTACAAGCAAGAGTTACAACCGAATAAAGCAATGTTTATTTACATGCACTTAAACAGTTTCTACTTTACAAGACACGGCGCCACAACACGCATTCAAAGAAAACACAAGAAAAGACCCCCTCATAGACAAGGGAGTCAGACTGGGCCCGTGGGCCTAATGCGCGTGGAACCTGGATGAGCGGCCAGGTCCACGAGACCGAAGGGTCCTACCCGCGCCCTCGTGGCGCGATGGCGGGCAAGCCGCGATGTCAGTATAGCTGCGCCTGGCTTCGTGCCCCTGGCGTGGTCGGCGAGCTCTCTCCGGCGTTCCCCGTCTGCCTTTCCCGTCGGCTTCGAGCTCCGTCTCCGACTTGACTGCCCCGCCGACACTGCAGACTTGACTTCTTCTGCCGACACTCCGCCGCTGCCACTCCACTGCTCCCACTTGGTTCTTGCCTTTCTGCCGACGTACTGCACCTTTTTTCCCTGCCTGCCGCGAGCTGCGCCGTGCTCGCGCTTATATAGCCCGGGGGAGGGGCGTCTATGTAAATTTCTGGATCACAGCGGGTTCGGAGGCGGGACTATGCCACCCGATGCTCAGTCATTGGATGGAAGAAAAGGGGGCGTGAAGCATTCCTGATCCGATTTTTGAGGCGAAAGGAACGCATTCACAGCCCATGGCACGACGTGTGGTAGAAAGGCGGAGGTGGTGGGAGTTTGCTTGTTGGCGGGCGTCGTTTGAGAATGCGGTGAAGCGATGTTTGGGGATGGAGTTGTGGAGGTAAAGAGGCGAAGGTGGTGGTGTTTGAGTTGTTGGCGGGCGTCGTTTGAGAATGGCGGTGAAGGATGTTTGCGGGATGGAGTTGTGGAGGTAAAGAGGCGAAGGTGGTGGTGTTTGAGTTGTTGGGGGATTATTGGTCCAAAATAATGACAGAGAAAAGAAAAACGGCTATCTCAAAGGATCGCAGCCCGGTGAACACGGAAATTCCTCTAAACAACGGTGGGGAAATCTAACTACACAATTACTTATCGTCATAACTGATCAAGGACCTTTATGGTGTATTGCGAATTTCACAGCCGTAAAAATATGTAAGCTACTAGTGTGTCATATGTTGCTTTCCTCATAAAATGCACAATTGTTTTGCTAAGTTGCCCCACTATTGAGTCCTACCTGGTTCCACACTATGTAAGTTCTGTATTGCTGAAAGCAAAAACACACCTATCGGCAGTAAGAGGAATGACATACGACCTAGTGCTAATTCAAGCAAAGAATGTAGTAATCGAACAATGTCCTGAAATGAACCCAGAGTCCTTAATGCCAATTGCAGATGATGGGGAAGAACAAAACTGCAAAGAGGTACTGACGGAGACCGCTACTTCCTGGACAGACTTAAAGGACATCCTGCTGCAAAACCCCGAAATGATAGTCTTTGTGGATGGCTCATCATCAAGAGCAGCAGACCGGTCATTATTGTCAGGATATGCAGTGTCCTCTGAAAGTGACACTTGGAAAGTTGTAAGCTACCTCGACATTATTCCACACAACAGGCAGAACTATGTGTGCTTATTGCGGCATGTAACCTCGCGGAGGATAAGAGCGTAACAATATATACGGATTCCCAATAAGCGTACGGGGTGGCACACAATGTATGAACACTTTGGAAAATAAGGGGATACATAACGTCATCAGGTACACCAGTCAAAAATGGTAAATTGATAGTGGAACTGTAAGCTATTCACTTTCCAAAACAAATAGCGATAGTAAAATGCCGAGCACATACGAAGCAAAGAGATATGGTTTCAAAAGGAAATGCTTATGCTGATTTAGCAGCAAAACAAGCGGCGAAATCGCAACAAACAGCAAATATGCTCACCAAAGAGGAAAATGAGGAACGGGCGCCGACTATTGACAACATTGCAGCACTACAGGAGGCAACTGAGGCAAGTGGGAGAAAACAGGTTGCTGCTATAACACGGAAACAAAGCTTTCGGTCTCAAATGAGGGTAAGGTAGTTGCCCCAAAGGTGCTTTTGCCATAGCTTGCTCGTCTGGCTCACGGAAGTGGCCACACGAATAAATGGTGGATGCAGAAGGAGGTGCTACGTACATGGCATGCTCCGGGATTTACAACTGTGGCAGAAAATTTTCGTACAAGATGTGGGTATTGTCAACACCATAATGTTGGTAAAGTGTTTAAGCAACCGGAAGGAGCTCATCCTCTACCCTGGGGGCCTTTCGTCTATATTCAAATGGACGTTGTAACCATGCCAAAATGCTGTAATTTCAATCACATATTGGTCGTGGTCGATATGTTCACCAAATGGACTGAAGCATACCCATGCAGAACAGGTATGCAAGGATTGTGGCAAAGCTTTGGCTCAAAGAATACAATTGCAGGTATGGGACGGCTTACAAAATATCCAGTGATAAAGGATCACATTTCACATCAGATATTACTAAGGAACTCTGCAAAGCTTTGCAAATAAAACAACACTTCCACTGTCCATACCATGCTGAATCTGCAGGGCAAGTAGCGTGCCAGAATGGCATACTTAAGAACAAACTTGCTAAAATATGTGACGAAACAGGTTTGAAATGGCCGGAGGCTATTCCTCTAGCACGGATGTCAATGAGGTCAATGGTAAACAGGCACAGCAGACTATCTCCACATGAAATACTGATGGGGAGACCGATGTCAGTAACCATGCCGGTAACAGCTCCATTAACCCTGAAACAGATGGACATACACATGATGGACGAGACAATGATTAACTTTTGTGTTGCCTTAACAAGGGTTGTCAAAGAATTCCACTTGCAGGTCAAACAAGTGCTACCAGAACCATCTGCGGAGGAACACCACGGCATCCAGCCTGGCAACTGGGTGTACATTAAGGTGTTCAAACGGAAAAACACACCAAGGGCATGTTGGACCGGACCTCACCAGGTATTGTTGGTTACGCACACTGAGTCCATGATGGCTTACCTTCACACTTGACAGCTCACATCTCACTGCAAAAGAGCATACAGGAAGTCGTAAAGAGAATTGAGGAACCCCACAAATGGGAAGAACATTACTGAGGGTTTATGACATCTGTAGCAGTACTTTTGATTTGCATGTGCATAATCGTGATAACATGGACGATAACAGATAGTGAGGGCATTATGGGAATGTCATGAAGAGCAGAATATTTGGTAAGTCTGGAGCAGGGGAAACAAGGAATGGGCCGTGACAGAGTATGATGGGCAGAAGAAGGTAAACATCAGGACCAATTGCACGAGAAAGGCGTGTATGGGATAAACACCTTTTTGACCTCATCACACAATTACGCAACGAATGCTTTGCACCTTATCTAGGCTTTGCATAGAACAAGCAATGAGTCATGTACGAGCTTTGTGGGCGGGTGGTACCCACCTTACAGCTTAGTGAAGAGACCCCCATGTTTTAGGATTACGTACAAATGGAACAAGCGGGGTTCCTTTGCCGAACTTTGACAAATCCTAGCAGCAAATTTTATGCAATCAAATCTGCCTGTAATTCATCAATAGAGGTAAACGACATGGCAGATAAGCGGAAGGGCATAAATGGGACGCATGCTAAAGTAGCGTCAAATGGTACATACTTTTTATGCGGGTTTAGAGCCGATACTTCGATGCCACTTAATTGGATCAGATCTTGTTATTTGGGATACATGGTGCCACATTATACATCTAACCATTAGCCCACTGCCTAAAGATATTATTCGACATAAGAAGAGCATTTCAGAAGGGGAACTCGCAGCAATGACGATTTTTCCCCGATATGGGGAATGGAAAGCAGGAAGAGAGCTTATTGAAATGGCAGCCTCATTGGAGGAATTGGGGAACTAAACCGCTGATGGCTTTGAGAAGGTCAATGTTGAGGTGGCAGGACACAGCACAATGACCATGCAAAAGCAAATATAAGAGACATGATCTTGGTAGCCCACGGAGGTACTTGCGCTGTAATTGGGAAGGAATGTTGCACTTACATTCCAGATAATAATGAAAAGAACCATGACATGGTACAGCACGTAAGGAAGGTCGCTGAAAAGTACCATGACTATTTTAAGGGATGGGAGTTCGGATCCTGGTTAAAGGGAGTGCTTGGTGGATGGGGAACATGGATACTCCACATGTTGTTCATTGGACTCATGGTATTCGTCGCTGTTGTTGTCATCATAGCGTGCATAAGAGCAATAATCGGTGTGTGTGTGTGTGTGTGTGAGAAAATTTGCCACAGTGACAACGATGGTGTGGCATGACATTTTCCTGGACCGACCACCTTTGAGTGACTATGGTGGCTATGAAGATCAGGAAGATCCAGAAAACGAAGAACCTAGAATAAAATTGAATCGAGGCATCGTGTCGGTGGGATTTTATGAAAAACACGAAAGCGCAGACACGTGTGCCCTTGAAACTGATGAAAGCCCTTTTGAAAGAATTCAACAATTGTTGCTAAAGAACCAAAAACAGTTGGATGATTGTGATGAAGGGATATGGGACAATAAAGATACCTTAAAAACTGAAGGGGAAAAAAATCTGAGCAGCTTGCTCAAATAAAAGCTGATTCGAATTATTGAAAAAACAGGTGATTGCCTATTGGATATGTATGTTCGGTGTGCATAGGGTTCTTTTCTTCCAGATCGCCTAGGCGCCCACACTCTGTGGATTAGACAGGATGGGGAGTTGATGGCACCCCGAGGGTTACATCCACTTGCTCGGGTGTTAACCCACCACAAAGCGCAAGTCTGGGTGACGCTGTGGAAATGGACTTGCCGCTAGCCGAAGAAAATTTAAATTTTTGTCGGTTTGTCCTTTCAGAACAAACCCTTGTGTTGTTCTGTATGAACAAAATGGGGGAATTATGGGAAACCGAATTGTTAATTGCCACACCACCAGCGTTGGAAAACCAAGTCCAGCGATGAGCCTGTGGGTGCTGAAACCAAGAACCAGCCACCCTCAGTCCATGACTTCTTGCAAAGTCAAGGAACTTAGTGCTATTTTGGTTCACAGTTCCAGACCCATGGGGACCAACACACATCTCATAACCATCCCTTTCAGTTCCAGTTGATGCATTGAAATCCCCTAAGACTAGAAGAGTATCTCACCTGTGGCACTGATCAACCAGAGACTCGAGCATTGCATAAAATGCATCCTTCATGGTGAGATCAAAAGACCAGGAAAATGAGTCCCAAGGAGTGACAAATTCTTAGTCTCATAATATGCTCATTGACCAGTGTTACCTCAATTATCATTAGTCATCTTATTGGACACAGCCACAGCAAATCCTTGGGCAAGGTAACCATCAGAGTAACCAGACCCATAGTAGGTGTCACCATCCGTCATGATCTCGCCGCAATCCAGTCTCCGAAACTTAGAGAGTGCTGCAATACCGATGTCAAAACGCTTGAGCTCAGATGATAATAGAGACAGGTAATCATCTCTCTTAGGGATAGGACATTCCAGGCACCCACCCAAAGGGACCGCCTCAGGTTAACCCAAGGAGACCGCCGTCTGGTGGACGACACCTCAGCACCACCCTGACGCACACTACCGCAATCTGACCCGGAAAGGTTACCCCGTGGTTTCCCTCCTATCATCAAAGATTGGGCATCCTGAAGGCTTTGCCTCAATCCCGTTATCCGGTGAGCTGCCCTACAAAGGGCAGCTGCACAAGAGGTACTCCCACGGAGTGGGTTTTCAAATTATTTTTATGCTTTTCATATGTTTTGCGGAATGAAGGATTTTACAGTGCCCGAAGTGCAAATCCTGTCACCAACCTCCAAATAAAAAGTAACTCAACTGCAGGAGGACGTCTGCAGACACAGTTGAGCACTAGATATGGATGGCTGTTGGCTCACAAGGAGCTCCTCCGCCCTTTGACAGGTTTTGTTTTTAATCCTGCTGGGTGTCCATTTCATACACCCTCCTCACCAAGAAACTTGTCGGGGGAGACGGTTTAGTCGCCGTCACCGAACAGCAACACAGGAGGTACTCCCACTGAGTGGGTTTTCAATTTTATTTGCATTTGTGGATTTTCTGGAATGAAATGTTTTACGGTGGCCGGAGTGCAAATCCTGCCACCAACCTCCTAAAAAAAAGTAATCCAACTGCAGGAGGACGTCTGCAGACACAGTTGGGCACTAGTTATAGATGGCCGTTGGCCCACAAGGACCTCCTCCACCTTTTGACAGGTTTTGTTTTCAACGAGCCCATGGTCCATGCAAAACATCCATGCTATAAAAATCAAGTTATGGTTAAATCAGACTTCAAAATGTTATGGTTAAATTAGACAACTTTGTGCAACTGTGGCATAAGGTGATTGGTCCCACTGTGCTGAAGGCTGGTCAGTTAATTGAGTACATAGGCGTTACGGCATACCTCAACCACTGGCCTGTGCAGGCAAACACACTTAGGAATGGGCACAGATAACTCCGACATTAGCCACATTCAAGGCAAAAAACTTAACTTGTGGTTAACTTACTTGTAAAAATGTTATGGTTACATTTGACAACTTTGTTGAAATTGGCTTAAGGCCTTGCGGGGGCGCTATATTAAAGGTAGTCTGCATATCAAGAAATTAGGACACAGACCATTTACGCACCCTCTCTCATCCATTTGGGAACGAGCGAGACTAATAATGCTTCCACCATCACTAGACCGGATTGTATCAGCACTCAGGGCTTCAGATTAACTTCGTTGAGCTGTTATTCGTTTTTCTATTTCTTAATTTCCTTTCTCTATGTTTTCAAGAAGTCATTTTCTATGGGTTATTTTTCATTTCTGGAGTGACATATGCTGTACTATATTATCTGAGTAAACAAGAAGGCGAACAACACTTATCCACTCAATTACATACCATTCGGCCTCAGTTTCTATCACAAGTAAATTAATGGAACCATAATTGATGTTTACCTAAAGTAATCCCTTTTTTTTTCCAAATTCTTGAACACAAAGCACAAGATTGATTTTTATCATTTCTATCAAGTGATGGAGGCACTGGAACCCAAGCAATAGGTCAGTGCCAACCTATCCTAGATGCCTATGACATGATCTGACACCTAACCATCCTTACAAAGCTTTCTGTCAATGGTGCACAAGGCTGTCTTGTCACAGAGATGGAAACTTCTCATTCACGAGCAGCATGTCACTTTTAATTGACTCTTTTATTTTCTCGAAGAGGGAGGGGGAATTCTTTTACTGGTCTACATTTATGTCTCCACAAAAAATATTTTGCTTCCCTCATCGGTACACGAGATAATTCTGTACCCCCCACCTCCCCCAACCACAATGTGCTGTGGTGACATCAATTTGTGTCAATTTGTTCATTGGAACATATAACAATTTGCTCATTTTTCAGTGGCGTAGGACATGTATAAACTTCCGTCTGTCTGTTTTTCTGTGAACAGGATATCTCAAAGGGTTGTGGACAGATTCGGACGAAACTTGGTCGATGAGTTGGCTGGGTGACAAGAACGAATCGATGAGATTTTAGTTCAGGTGTGGATCCAGGTCTGGCCCATTCGTGGGATGCAAAACATAAACCGTTCAGCCTGGCGGAGGTATGCGCTCCACCGAGTGTCGTTTTAGTTGCAACATATAACGTTCAGCCCCAAACACATCCACAATATCGTTGCCCTGTTTCTCCAGAAACTATTCCTTGCAAATTGTCACATTATCTTCTGTAATCCACTCGTGGATAAAATTGCACTCTCACAAGCTCCTTGGTCCAATCCTGCACAGACCACATTTTAAAACCAACCCCTAAAGCCAGAAGATAACTGAAAACTCGAGGTTGAGCCACATTCTTCTTTTAGCTTTCCAAAACACACACACACACACACACACACCCTGAACCAGACCCAGGCGGATATGGTGGGGATGGTTCGTGGACTTGGATTTGTGTGGAGGTATATAATCATAAAAGGATGGGGGTAACTGGGTAAACACGGGCTTATAGGAATCCTTGCAGTTCTAACCAATTGACTCGTCGCCTCATAAATATGCCATAAACTCAGTTACTAATTCTATAAAACTTATACCCCACAACCCAACCACCCCCACTGCCAACCTTTCCCATTCAGCAAACATTATCTATATGTAGACTCGAAGAGAACCGTTTGTGTGTGCGTGTGTGCGTGTGTGTCACCATTTTTCTCATAAACGGCTGAACGGATCTTCGTCAAACTTTCAGAGGTTCGTCAGTGAGTGCCGGGGAGTGTTTTGGGCAAAAAAGAACAAACAAAAATTTGGAAAATTTTGGAAAAATTAAGTTTTTTCTTTTCGATTTTTTTTTTGTTAATCGCTGTGCAGTGCCGAAGCCTTTTTCATGAATGACAGTTATATTCAAGTAAACATACGTATAAATAAATACAAAACAATTACCAGACATTTAAATACAAATAAACTGAACATCTTATTATTAAACAGCACCATATTTATAGATCGGGATAAAAAATTAACCCAGAAACATCGACGGTACATTCACGAGCATCCATTTGATGAATAACATCAAATTCCACTTCGAAGGTAACACTTTCACAATGTGTCTCTTAGCCAATAAAATCTACAGGGTGTATACAAAGTCCCGTTACCCCCTCCGCAGAACCTGATAAATGAATATAATGAACACACAAGAGGTATAAATGTAAAACTTTGAATACACTAAACTTTTATTTGTCAATAATACCAAAATATTAACATGAACACGAACATATATATATATATATATTTTTTTTTAAAATGCGAAACGTACCAGGGTAGATAGATGATGATGATGATGATGATGATGAGTGGGGGTGAAATGGCAGGAGGCGGTGGGGGTGTGGGGGGTAATAGGACTTGTGTCACCCCTGTAGGGTACAGTACATTTCTCTATGTGTGAAGTTGATTTTGTAATCTCTTGGTTTTGAGTTTTCATGTTCTTGGACACTTGACACTGACAGTTGCAATTCCACAGGGTTTCCACAAATCTCACGGGATTGTGAGTTGGACAGGTGACCGTGATGGTTCATTTAAAATCGCTCTTTTGCACCTAAACCTTTGTAGCGACATGAAAGGTAATACTGAATGATCTCCGACCCCATTCCCGAGAGGGTGTAGGGAAGTGTTTTTGCCCCGCAAATAAATATACTGGGCAACGCCGGGTACCCCTGCTAGTACTGTATATATATATATATATATATATATATATATATATATATATATATATATATATATATATATATATGCCATTCTCTCTCTCTCTCTCTCTCTCTCTCTCTCTCTCTCTCTCTCTGGATTTGTTCCTTATGCTCGGCCACATCTTTTACTTTATAAGCTCCAAACTTTGGGTACAAATGCAACTTTGTGTGGGGGGTAAAATAGGCTATGTGGTCACGGCTTCTAGCGGAGGTGTGGGGTGGTGGTGGGGGGGGGGGGGCATAATTATCAATGTGAATGTGTTACTGTATAAGCACCACCTTGGTGGTGGTGCAGAGGGTATTACAATTTCCTCTTTACCTGGGAACTGCTTAGTGGTTGGAGTGGTGGCTTGGGATCCTCGGGTCCTGAGTTCGAGCCCCGTTTTACCACTGAATTAACACCAGGGGGTTGACTCAGCCTGTCATCCTTCCGAGATCAGCGAAATGAGCACCAGTATACTGGTAATAGGGGCACTGCATCAGTGGTATAGCTGCTCCCCTCACCAATGATGCAACCAGCAGCCAAAAAAGGCAGCACACGATGGGAACCTGGGAAATGCTGAGGTTAAAGCACTCTTTGCACGGGTAAATATCTTCCTTTCCTTCTCCTTCTTGCCCAAAATGGAGGGGCCTGTCGAAGTGGGAAAGATGTGAACCAGAACGAGTCGGGAACATCGTGTTAGGGAAACATTTCTAGCAGCAAGGGACGTGCAGCTGGGGTGAGGTGGGTGGTAGAGGAGGTGGAACCTACAAACTCCAAACTCAGGGTATAGATACAAGTTTGTGAGGGAAGTAACATGGGCTATGCGGCCACAGCCTCAGAGGCTGTTTTGAATCCACAAAGTGAGGCCAAACTGACCAATATAGCAATTTTGGGGAAACAGGATGACTAATTGGTCCATCAACGAAGCGATGGGAAGACTCTGATCATTTATAATAGACACAGACATGGAGTACAACCAGAAGCAGCCCACATACAGCATCCAAAAGCAGATTTCATTCATTCCTGGGGGGGGGGGGCTAACCCCCTGCCCCCCTTCCAGATAATTGCGCTTCACACACCATTCTCGTTGGTAAACCAGGATGTGTGTTATACTCACAGGATAGTAAAACGCCTTGGCCCACTCAACTTTTCATCTCAAGCTTGAACTCTGCTCCTCGAGAGGAACCGGCTAAAGAGAAGAGCTGGAGAACAAACCAGGTCTGTAGAATGACTTCAGAGGTACACTCCCTGCTGCGGTGTCAAATATATCAATACATTTTCACAATTCACATCGCAGTGAACACACAATTCCCATGGACCCAGGGGACGTCACCGATTGCTCTTCATGTTGCAAGAGAAGTGGAACATTGAACAGATGCCATTTCCACGGTGTCCTGTCTAACTTTTCTTTTGTTGAAAGATTAATTTTTTCTCTTTGAATAGAAAGGAAAGCTTTTCATGTGATCTGCTGAGGATAGATGACGAGTTTGTTCATGCAAATCCATTTTAACCTGAATCCATCCATGACTTCAGTGTGCTGAATCATCCCTGAAGTGTGGTTGCGGTGCTGATGGAGGTGCTGTCGCCGTGGATCATCGAGAGCGAGCACATAACCCAGAACACCATTGGTGAGAGCGAAGATGTGATTCTATTGCCAGAATAGATATGTTGGAGGCTCCTTATTGTGAAATGTTCCTTTTCCTTGTCTGTTTCATCCCCACTTTCTCCTTACTCTTCTTACTGCTTCATTCATCTTGTGCGCACCTTGTTCACCCCTACGTGTCCTTCTCCGGTCCCCCTCGATCTCACTCTCACTCTACTCTGCAGTTGGTGTGTCACCCTTTCCATTTTGTTCCCTTCCATTCTGCTATTGCTCTTCCACGAGCCTCGACCATTCAATCAATCATCAACCATCGTCATCGTCAACCTTTAATGGATGATTCACGTATGTCGTTGGTTGCTACCTCCATATGTGTGGGTTTCAGGTGGAACAGCAGAGTAATGGAGCCCCCCCCCCCCCCACGTGTGTGTGTGTGTGTGGTGTGTGTGTGTGTGTGTGTGTGTGTGTGTGTGTGTGTGTATGTGTGTGTGTGTGTGTGTGTTAGCCTCTAACAAGGAAGGAAAACATCTATATGTGAAGCTATAAGCTTGAAGTGAAGAGTTAGAAAATTCAATTGCATTGCCAGATTGACTGACTGCACACAGCAGAGGCCGTGGATTTAGTGATGTCGACCCATGACCGAGGCTGTGGACCCCAAGTTTGGAAAGGTTCTTGGCTGAAAGAGTCAAGTCCTTGAAGAACGGAACCCGGCTGTTGATCCACAATCTAAAATCGGTCACTCGCTTACAAATTACGAAGGTTCTTACTGTAGGTGAACAACTATTTTGAGATTTGATAGGACAATTTGATGTACAGTAAGTATATTGGGTGTTGTAGAATTAGTCTACTTTATAAGCCTGGTGTTGGCTTCACGGTCAGGGTGGCTGCGTTAAGATCTGATGATCTTAAATTCAAGCTCCTGTCGTTCAATTGAATTAACACCAGGTGGGGTTGACTCAGCCTGTCATAAGTCTGAGATTGGCAAAACGAGTACCAGTGTGCTGGTAACAGGGGGCACTGCATCAGCGGCACAGTTGCACCCCCAGAAAATGCTGCAACCAAGCAGCCACAGGCTGCAAATGAATAAATAAATTAGTATAATTTCTAGAATCTCTTAAATGTTAATTTAATGCTTGAGGAATAGCCAGATGATCCTGTTCAATAAATGATTATAATTGTTGTGAGGAAAAGCAGAAGGAGACTACAAAGACACTCGGTGGAGCGCAAACCTCCAGCAGGCTGATTAGTTGATGTTTTGTATCCCACTGATAGGCCGGATCTGGATTCGGACCTGAACCAAAATGGAATCGGCCTGTTCATGTCACCTAACCAAGTTATCCACCAAGTTTTATCATAATCCATCAACAACTTTTTGAAATATCATGCTATATATCGTGTTTGGCACCACCATCTCTCAACGGTGAATATAATCACTTAAAAAAAATTAAATAATCCTCGTATCCGGATCCGGATTCGAATGTTCATCAAAATCGAATCGATTCGTCCTCGTCACACACCCAACCTGTCCACCAAGTTTCGGCCCAATCCGTCCATAACCTATTGAGATAACGTGCTCATAGACAGACAGACAGACAGACAGACAGACAGACAGACAGGTGTCAAAACATGACTCGCATACACCTTCGATGGTGAAGGTTAAAAAAACACAAACAAAAACAAAAAAACTGGTGTGTGTGTGTGTGTGTGTGTGTGTAAAAAGGTCAGACACGTATCCAGACAAAATCGGGTCAAACAGACAATGTTTGACATCGACGCAAAGCATGAGAGCCAATACGAGCTAACTAAACAGGTGTGCATTTCCAAAATGGAACGATGGATGCCATTTGGTGTCTTTGTCCGCTGGGATTGGATCATATTCATGTGCGCCGACTAATGCTGCTCGGCAGGACAGCCGGCTTAACATCAAGACTGTAGGCAGGACAGCCGGCTTAAATATTTATTTGTGTGCATCCTTGTCGATCGCACTGGCCCCTTGCTTGATTTGGGACGGTTGTTGAGTGGAGTTTACACGTCGAGGAGGTTCGAGTATGGCGGGGAGCCGTGGGTGCGAAATTGATGGGGTGATGAAGTCAGCACGAATCGAGGAATGAATCGCCGGCGATTCAAACCGATGGACGATCAGCGGAACGAGTGTCCGTTTGTCGTCCGACACGAGTTCTCAGGAATCCCCTTGGAGAGGCAGCTGCGAGCGGCTACAACCTTTGCTGAGTTGGCCGTGCGAGCGCGTGGGGCGTGTGGCCGGGCCTGGCGGAGCGCGGTTTCGGTCTATCGCGCCTCGCATTCACGACCCCAGTCCCTATCAGCGGCGACCAGACGCGGACGGTTCCGTTTCCAAACCGCCTTCACTCCCAGCACCCTGTAACCCTCCCCCCCCACCCATCCTCCTCCTCCTCGCCCGCTCCTCCCCTTTCAACACCCCTTTCCTCTTTGACGCTCTGGGGAGACCGGGGGCCGTACAATGGGGGCGGTCCGGGCGGTTTGTGGCCTTCGAAGAGTTAACGGGAGCCCAAAACACGCGACGCCCTCGACCCGGAGAGACTCAGCAATGGGCAGGAGGAGTCGCGCAAGAGCGTGGAAATCAGCGAGTATGTATGAACCGACGACATATCCTCCCTCCCTCGATCCTCGGCAACCTTTGTCGTATCTTCTGTGCCAAATTACTGACGATATCCGCCTGTTCATTCTAAGTATTGTAGGCTATATTAGATTACAGGTAGGACGGACGCACGCACGCGCACGCACACGCACACGCACACCATCTGTAGTTCCTTTCAATGATGACAAGAACTAAGGCGAGTAACTTGTATTAAAAAAATATAATAAGTTCCCCCATACCGTGGCAAAAGAACTTCGGCGAGTGGTGGTTTCATTGTAATATCCAATCGCAAGGTTGAAAATACCACTCATGACATGTAAACACAGTATATATATATACATATTTATTTATTTATTTATATCGATCAATTTAGTTCCATCGATTGATTTACATTTATTTATTTATCTATTTTAGGCAGCTCCCTCCGCCCCTGTTTTGGTTGCAGAGAGAGAGAGAGAGAGAGAGAGAGAGAGAGAGAGACAAGGCGAGGCGGGTCGCGTGCAGCTTCCGCGTGTGCGTTTCGCAATGGGCCAGAGACCGTTACTTGAATGAGGCCTAAAGTGCTGGTCTCGAGTCGCGCAGGTACGAGTCGGCAGGGGCGCGCTCGCTCCGACGTTTCGCAAATGTTCGCGGACAAATGATCGACTCGTAAGTCATAGGTCAAGGGAGGCCTATAAGTCCGCGTACGGGTGTGTGTATCCATCGAGATCTGTCAAACCGGACTTGTGTTGCACTTTTTTCCTGTTACGTTTACCTGAACTCGGTGCAAGCACATTCACGCCGCGGTCGAGTTCTTTTGTGGCCGGGAAAGTCGCTAATCGTTAAAAAGAGGCGCCTTTTCCTGTTTCTTTAGGACTGTTTTCGTGCCTCCGCGACCGGTTTGCAAAACATTCGCGCTTTCCGCTCCAGGATACGCATACAGTGTGGCCCGGGCGTGTCTGAAAGTCAATAGTGTTTCTAGTTTGAACTCTTACAAATTGTAGCACATTTACTTTTCAACTGCCCGGCTGCACTTCGTTTTCAAAAGCTGTTCAGATGCACATGACATTTTCCTGTACTTTCGATTTGTCTCGTCGTGCCTGCCGTTTTAATCGACAAATATTTAATATTGCGTGCGAAGCTATCGATACCTTCCCCTTGTGCTTAGAAAAGTTATTGCTTATGCTCCTTCTGCTCCCGATAACCCCTTCCCCCAAACCTCCTCCTCCCCTCTCCGTTGCCTTCTCTTTTTTCCAGGTGGGCACGACCCAGGTGTTGGAATGGACGAAACTCTACGGCCTTGTCTTAAGAGGGAGCGTCAGAGTCCTGTGGAAGAACCTTGTTATGGAGAGGAGGAACGAGAGGAACCCAGGTTAAAGGACACAGACACGTTAGTGAAGCCAAAGGATGCTTCGGGCGCGAGTCCAGAAGCACGAGGGTCAAACTCTCCGGGAAACGTTGTGCCTCGCAACCCTGGAGATCATGGAGGGGACATTGGCCCCGGAAATGGAGTGAGTCCGACAGAAAGCGAAGCGAGTGAGAGCAAAGGAGAACTGCAAATGGCCCCTTCCGCCGAACCCCCGACCCTCCTTATTCTGGGAGGGTCCGGTTACGACACCGTGAGCCCCGCGTTACCTCTTCCTGGAACTGTCCTACCCGGTCAAGTGCCACCTGCAGCCGTGCCTCTGCCCATGATTCAACCCCCGCTAATCTACCCCCAACACAGTTTTTCAGGCGCAGCACACCCGATGCTTTGCAGGTGGGACGCCTGAGACACCATGGTGTGGTCACAACATGCCGCTCTGCCCAGCGAAGGGGAAGCGATCATGACACGTTGCGTTTGAGTGATGAATTAACCAAAAATGTTGTGAAATCCCTTCTTCCTCACATCTGCATCGGTCATTATTTGATCAATGGCTGCGTTACGTAAATTACAATCTTTGCGTTTGACCGATAAGTTCAGGACGAGAACAGAATCACTTTACGATGGAATCGCTTGTTTCCCAATTGAGAAATTAGGTTTAAGGAAGACGGGGAAAGAAGAAGTTGAAGCATAACAAAAGTGCCGTTTTCACAGACAATGAACTGAAAACGTAAACATTACACACCCTCACAGCCATCATTGGCTGCCAACAAAAATGTCTGTGAACAAAATAAATAATAAATAAATCGAAACCAATGGGGCCTAATCAGCATTTTGCTTGGTTTCGTTAACTCAAACATTCGGTTGATTTGAGGAGCTCGTTGGAGACTTGGTTCTAATTGTAAGTGCCAAAATTGTGACGTTTATCCCTGAAGTCAGATACACTTACTGAATTTGAAAGCTGATTAAGTGTCCAAGTTGAATTGCTTACCCTGATGGTATACACGTAGCTGGTGAAATTTTTTCCTTTCTAAGGTTTCATAATCGATAGTAAAGGAAATACTCATGCGGTAGCGTACTTAATATATCAGAGTGGTTAAACAAATATCGTTATTGAAATAATTTATCAAAAACGTTTCTATACTGCAACCACTACTACTCCGACTATCCGTTAAACGACCATTTTCCCATCTTAGGGTTTGGCCAGAAATCAAAGCATTTATGAAATTAGTCTTCTCTAAAAGTATCGGTCTGCAACCTTAATTTTTAAAAATTAAATTAGAGTCAGAGAAGACATTTATTGAATTGGTTAAAGAGAAAGGAACAAAATCATTCACATTGCTTTGTTTTGATAAAATGACACATTGACTTGTATCCCGCTTCTTGTGCATAAGAATGCTTGTGCTTGTGAAGATTGTGCGAATGCAAACGCTGCATCTTCTTTGCAGCACTTTTACGGGAAGTCACCGCGCATTCACGGTCATTTCGAGTGGGAAGCTGCATCGAGGCGGCCAGAGCTCATGCCAGAGTGAAGGTCCCACTGGTACGTGCAGGCAAAGGTTCTTTTTCTCATCTTCCTCTGCTGGCTAAGGTTGGATAGCTTGAGATAGCTTTGAGGGGTGTGCACTCACCTCTGACCCGTATAGCCTACGTTTGAATCTCAACCCAGCTGTAAACTGTCACCCTGAAGGTGCTTCACACACAGGGCGATTTATCAATTGGTGCGCCATCCCTCAAATGGACGTTAGACAGGAGGACCCCTCTGCTAGCAATGGTTGTCGGTGGATGTTAAAGATCCCAAGAGTTGGCGAGTTCTTGCCGACATCCTGAACAAATTACAAATTTCTGCCCTGATTGGCTGTTGCGAAGACAATTTCAAACCATCCAGAATAAACTCCATGCCAAGAAATTGCTTCAGCAGCTCTGACACTGTCAAAAGTATGGTACATTGATGATATCATGGTGATAAGGTAGAGGATATTTATAGCAGCGGGAGGGGAAGAATGGAACTAACTTATCATATTATAATATATCGTTATGCCTGGTGTTGGCTTAACGGTCAGGATGGCAGGCTTGGGATCTGAGGGTCTGAAGTTCAAATTCTGCTCAGCTGTTGAATTAATACCAGGTGGGGTTGAATCAACCTGTCATCCTTCTGAGGTTGGCAAAATGAGTACCAGCTTGCTGGGATGATTGAGCCATTGGAGTATACTATTGGAATGGTGACCTGTCCAGGATTGTCCCCAATGGACAAGGAGACTGCTTTGGCAGCACTAATGCTCTGTACAGAGTATGGTCCTGATGGATGGATTATATTGTTACATTATATGTCATCTTCATAGTCAATCTGGATGTATTGCTTGACTAGTTCACCATAATCACTGCACTAGGGCACGAAGGTCTGGTCCTTGTTCAATCAAAATTAAGGATAGAAATCAATTTGATGAAAATTGATTATTTCCTCTCTGGATGTGATTGTTCCTATTGTTCATGGTCCCATTATACCTATTAAAATAATTTTTTTGAACATGACCTCATATACGTTCTTTGAGCTCACATACGATGACAATTTACAAAATGTATGTGGCGCATTCGGTCGACTACCTGATCTCGTCCATGAAGACCATTCCTGGTTCATAATCGACACACCATTTCATGAGGATCCATGAATGGTAAAGCCTTAAAGAACATTCGGTCAAAACAATAACATATTTTTTGGGATTTTCATGTTTGCAGGTTGCAGATGCAAAACCTCACTGCATTCTTGATAATAAAGGACAATCCCCTATTTTTTAGTCCCTATTATTTAGTATTTAAAAAAATAAAGACAGCACACACGTTCATCAATGTGTGTGTGCTGTCCATATTCCATTTGTGACCCCACAAAGGCTGGCAATGTAGACTAGAGTGAGCACTGGTTGCTGTTGCGATCAGAGTACATGCGTC
The DNA here is from genome assembly GCA_035128595.1 of Eptatretus atami. Taxonomy (NCBI): domain Eukaryota; kingdom Metazoa; phylum Chordata; class Myxini; order Myxiniformes; family Myxinidae; genus Eptatretus; species Eptatretus atami. Next base: position 150,178,070 of record CM068952.1, read on the forward strand.
ATGATGTTTCCATCCCAGCTTCGTATTTCACACAAAATATGATTTTTCATCAGTTTATTGCATTCTGTTTTCTCCTTTTTCTTAATTGGCTCAAGACTGAAAAAACAAAATCAGTAAACAGGTCTTGATGGAAGCGAATGACAAATGGGGTATCAGTGGCTCATTCTGGGTCCACTATTGTTTGTAATTTGCATACATTATCTCGATGAAGAAGTGGGAAACATACATTTTCAGATGGCACAAACCTATGAGAGGCGTTCAAAAAGTTATCTGAACAAGACACGATTGTCCAAGAATCGGCAGTTTATTTTTTATTACACAAGGTGTCCCATTAAACGTTACAAAGTTTTAAATGGTTATTACCTTTTCGTTTTTATTACTATGAGACTGACATTATCAGAAAAAGGCAACACTAAATGTATATATATATATATAATATATATATATATATATATATATATACACACACACACACACACACACACACACACAAGCCGGTAGGCAAACTGGGTGGTCGCTATGTAATTGCATACTAGTCATACAGTTTTTGACGGATCGGGCTGAAATTTTTTGACAAAGAGGTTGATTATAGTGCGCATAAAAGCGCAGAAGCTGATTTTGGAAAAAAAAATATATAAATATTTTTCAGATTTTTTTCAAAATTTCAAAGTCCCGTTGCTAGGCAACGGTGCGGTCCATAGCAACGGTGCTCAAAAGCATACAACTAGATCCTGGTATGAACCTACCAGTCAAGTTTCATCAAAATCGGTTGACTCCTCTGGCCTCCAGAGCTGTCCATTACTACATACAGACAGACGGAAAACCTGAGAATAACGGTAGTCGAGCGACCACCAATATATATATATATATATATATATATATATATATATATATATATATATATATATATATATATATATATACCGGCGTAGTGGCGTGCGCCTGTAATCCGGCTACTCGGAGGCTTGGGTTGGAGGATCGCTTGAGGACGGGAGCTCTGCTCTGCCGCTGGGCCGCGCTATGAGAGGGTGTAGAGCAGCCCGAAATCATGGCGAAACCCAATCCTTATCCCTGTGTCGTAAGAGGCGACCAGGGTTGCATCAGGAAGGGCATCCGGCGTAAAACCTATGCCAAATCAGTATGCGGATCATAACGGATGATCCGCTGTGGCGACCCCTAACGGGAGCAGCCGAAAGACGAACACAACATATATATATAATAATAATAAAAGGCAGTGTGTGTGTGTGTGTGTGTGTGTGTGTGTGTGTGTGTGTGTGTGTGTGTGTGTGTGTGTCTCCTCCATAACTCCAAAACCATAAACCTAGCAGCCTGAAACTTTGCATGCTTACTAAGAAAACTCCACGGAAGTGCAAGAGTGAAAATTAGGTGTTTGGGTTAATTAAAACATCCCTTTTGAAGATAATTTAGGGGATGCTCATCACAAAAAACAACATAAGCCTTACCAAGATCTGTGGTTGCTGGAGCCCTCTGTGGTTGCTGGAGCCCTCTTGGTTGCTGGAGCCCTCTGTTGTTGCTGGAGCCCTTGTTTGCTGGAGCCCTCCGTGGTTGCGGGAGCCCTCCGTGGTTGCGGGGAGCCTCCGTGGTTGCTGGAGCCCTCCGTGGTTGCGGGAGCCCTCCTTGGTTGCTGGAGCCCTCCGTGGTTGGCTGGAGCCCTCCGTGGTTTGCTGGAGCCCTCCGTGGTTGCTGGAGCCCTCCGTGGTTGCTGGAGCCCTCCGTGGTTGCTGGAGCCCTCCGTGGTTGCGGGAGCCCTCCGTGGTTGCGGGAGCCCTCCGTGGTTGCTGGAGCCCTCCGTGGTTGCTGGAGCCCTCCGTGGTTGCTGGAGCCCTCCGTGGTTGCGGAGCCTCCGTGGTTGCGGGAGCCTCCGTGGTTGCTGGAGCCCTTCGTGGTTGCTGGACCCTTTGTGTGGTTGCTGGAGCCCTCCGTGGTTGCTGGAGCCCTCCGTGGTTGCTGGAGCCCTCCGTGGTTGCTGGAGTCTTCAGCTGCCATTTTGTTCGGCCTATTCAAGCATGCCTCGATTTGAAAACACGATCTATTTTCACGGACTAATTAAAGTATATAATCGAAGTATGATGTCAGATTTGAGAATCCGATCTGGTGAACAAACTAAGTGTCCAAATCTGGAGTGAAATCCGAAAATTTTAACAAATTAGTGATTTTTAGAACTTGGTGTATTTATTTAAGCAAAGCATTATACTTAACTTTTTATACTGTTCGGACGATTATATTGAGTGAATAAAAAATTACGGAATGTGCAGAAAGTGTAAATTCATTGAGTGAAACGCCGTGCTTCATAACCTGTTTTTGCAATCCATGACGGCACAGTCGACAGGGGTCCTTTTTTTTGGAATTACATATGCAGTTTGCTGTTTCCATTTTGGGTGATTTGCTAACATTACAAAATAAAAATAGAAATCTATACTGATAAAAGGCTGTTCGTGCGTGTGTCCGTCCGTGCGTGCGTGCGTCCGTCCGTGCGTCCGTCCGTCCGTGCGTCCGTCCTCCACAACTATGAAACGATAAAACCTAGCAGCCTGAAACTTTGCATGCATGTTAAGAAAACTCCAAGGAAGTGCAAGAGTGAAAATTGGATGTTTGGGTTAATTAAAACACTCCTTTTGAAGATAATTAACGGTCTTATTTAATTGTATCCTTCATCAGGCGATTCTCAGCCACCTCGCTGTCTGGGGTCTTAAGGCGTTTCCTGGGTAACCCTGCTGGGGTCTGAAGCCGCAATGTTTTTTTTGGCCTGGATGTAAGCTCCATATTTGAAAGTATCAGCAGTTCAGACTCCTCCAAAAAGTGTTGATTTGTCCAATTCGGACATTGCACGGGCGTTTCCGGGTGCGTAGTTGTACCGAGGGCAATTGGTAATCGCTTGCCAAGCCAGGCGTTCCGTTGGAGTTCTTGAGTGCTGAAGCCACTTAACGAGCTGTGCAGTCCAGTTCGTGTCCTGATCGGGATATACAGTCGACAGTTACTACAAGGTGGAGGTACAGCACACACGGACGTGGTACATATGGGTAGATTTGGATCTGTCCGGACTGTCCGCGGGTGTGTGGACTTGCCATGCCTGTTTCGGGTGCCTTGGTGACATAGTTTCATCCCATATCTTATGGAGGTCCTATCAGGTTTTCCTTTGTCCTTGCGCCTGTTTCAAAAGCATTTGCTTATCGGATTTGCTTGACAAAAGGTTGTATGTTTCTCTTTGTAAGTTTCATAGCAAAAGCCATTTTCAGAATTTACGTGTTTTCCCGAAAAATTACCGATATAGGCAAGCACGTGTGTGTGTGTGTGTGTGTGTGTGTGTGTGTGTGTGTGTGTGTGTGTGTGTGTGTGTGTGTGTGTGCGTGTTGTGTTTGATTGCTGTCAACATATGCGGGTTTCAGAATGTGGAATGGAGTCCTCCCAGGGTGGTCTCAAAGTGTCCACCTTCATTTCAGGAAGTGGTCACGATTCGTGGACCAAGCTGTGAAGTTTTCTGTTTTCAAAGTTTTGTGCCGAGGATTCTCTTCACGATCGACGGAGTCCCGGACAGCTTCCAAATGTAGTTCATTTGTTATAATACTCCCAGGGATGGTTTTCAGCTCACCTGTAAAGTAGTTCCGGGGAGCTTATGGGATGGCGCGTTATCCATCCGTCCGATGAAAGCGAACTTGTTGCTGTTGCAGACTTTGGTTTCTTTGAATCCGCATTCTCAACTCACTAATCATTACTCTCGCTGGTGTTTGGTTTTCAAATGTTTTCTCATATTGGACTTATTACAGTGATGAGCAAGGTCTATTGAACAAAGTGAGCATGTAACTTTCGGACTGTCTTCTTTAACACTCCTAAAATAGTTCCAAACTGCACTTCTGGACCTTTGCCATATCCCAATTGCGGATAAATATCCAGAAAAGAGGGTTAGCAAAGAAGTGGCTTCACGATATAGGAACTGGTCATTCTGTTGACAATTTTTATTTCAGAAGGCACAAAATAGTTTGTGAAGACCACTTTGAGTCTTGGTGTTGTCAGCTGAAACAACAAAGATAGACTGATTTATTCGGATATGACATGATAAAGAAAACATTGGTAGAAGATGCGTATCCAACCATTTTTCAACATAAAGCTCCAAAATCTGACGTGGCAGAGAGACAAGAGTTGTTAAACGTCCACATTTGCTCCAGTCCAAGCCTTCTCTGCCCACGTTCTCCTTCACTTTGTTGTTCCAAAGTAAATGCAGTTTGAACATTCGTTAGCTCTATTTCACTGTATTCCCGTTCGAAAGAATGGTTCCACTCCAACAGAAAAATCCATTGCTACGGCGAAGCATGTTCCAATTTGGCTGCTCAATAACTGTCTACTGGCACTGTGACGTCACTGCCACAAGCACTTTCGTCACTTCCATTTGAAGTTACGCAGTATCTCAGAAATGGAACTTTTTGTCAAAATTTCTGTTCTAATCGGCCAATTAACGAAAAAAATTTTGTGCGCATTTGCATAAAATATATTTAAATATCCGATGAAATCAGTATTTATTGCTGGGTTTAGTTGTGCTTTGAAAATGGTACGTGCTGCTTCCTTGCTTGATGCTCAACATTTAAAAGGATAGAGTATGAACAAGGAACTATAAGTTGGCAATGCTAGTGCAAGCTTTGATGGGCTGAATTACCTTTTCTTGTGTTGAAGTTTCTTGTAAGGAAGCTCATTATTATGAGTAGTACAGTCGTAGTATTTGATCTGGCATACTGCCCTGATTTCCAAAAAGTCGGATAATGGGTCCTTTCCTCACTTGGCTTTCAAATTTCTTGTGCAGTGACACTCTCTGGGTAGCTTTGGACAGAATGCTATCCCATGCTGTACCTCTATAGGCTGGTTTCCCTCTCAAGTTCGTGTTCTATGACCAATCCAGTTCTTGATATACATCAATAACATCTTTGTTACTGGAAAATTCATAATGATACAATGCATTTAAATCCAACTCTACAAAATAGTTATGCATCTCTTCACCCGGCAGGCTGCTACACCCCTATCTTCCGATAATGAGAAAATAAGCAACTGGTCATCCACCTGGAACATACTTCGGTGCGAGAAAGACACATACTCACCTTCTCCCTTCATAAGGACCAGCCAACAAATCCTTCCATTTATTTCTATGGTCAGCCACTGGGAGGAGGAGGAGATTGGGACCATACTCTGTGCAGAGCGTTGGTGCTGCTTAAGCAGTCTCCTTGGCTATTGGGCACAATCCTGGACAGGTCGCCACTCCGACACAGTAGACCAGCATGCTGGCACTCATTTTGCCGACCTCGGAAGGATGACAGGCCGAGTTAACCCCACCTGGTATTAATTCAACAGCTGAGCAGGATTGAACTCAGGACCCTAGGATCCCAAGCCCACCACTCTAACCATTAAGCCAACACCAGGCATACAACCACTGGGAAAGTTAGTCTTTATAGTTCCTGGAATCACGACAGTTAATGCTTCACACTGTCTTTGGCAGATAAAATATCCAAACTGGCTTCCAAATCCAGCCTGTGCTTCAGGATTATCTGCAGGCCAAGTCCTTCCTCTGCTGTCTTCAGCTTTTAATGTGTACAAAGCCTTTCTCTGGAATGTCATGGAATATGGCTCCCCATTCTGGACTGGTGCTTCTGGTTCACAACTTGCCTCTCTTTGAGGTCTTCTCATCTTAAGGTCCTCCAAATCATTTGAATCTCACATGAGGAAGCTGTCTCAGGGTTTTGTTTCTTGCTAACCATGGCCAGGTCAGTGGCCTTTCAATTTTTTTTAGCAGCTCTATTCTGGCCTTGCTCTTCCTGCCCTCCCACCTTTCCATCCATCCCTCACTCCTCCAGGTTGCATAGGTTCTGCCAGAAACCCTTTCCTCGTTTCCCTCCCAATCTAAACTCAACTCTCACTTCCATTCTTTAAAACCCTTTTTTTTGCTCTCATGCGGAACATTGTATTGAGCAATTTCCTCCATGATTTCAAGTCTACTACCCACTGCCACATCATATCATCTCCCATTTCCTTAATGAGTTTAAGCCTGGTGTTGGCTTAACAGTTGAGGTGGCCTTAAGATCTTAGGGTCTCAAGTTCGAGCCCCTGTTGTGCTGTTAATAACACCAGGTGGGTCGAATGAAAAAAATTTTTTTTTTTAATAATGAACTTAACTATTGCTGCTGAGACCATAATCTCACCCTTCCCCAGCAATTGTTCTTCTACTGCAGAACATCCATTTTCCCTTTGCTAATTTTGGATGTTGATCCATTGTCCTCTGTTCTACTCCTTCATAATTCTGATACTTGTATACATAATATTTTTTAGACCAAACAGGGTTTGGGAGAGAAAAGGAATGTAGACAATTTGGATGGGATGGTGAAAACAAGTTGGGAGGGAAGAGTAGTAACAGTGGATGGGGATGTATCAGGCATTATGTATCAACTGTGATGGGTGAAAAATATTAGTTTTTGTGTACATTATTTCAATGCTATATTATCCTTTTGAATTTATTGGAGCTCAGTATCATCGTTAATCGTTTTTTTTTTCCCATCGAACTCTTAAATTGGAAAACTAGAGAGTTCATAGAACACCTTACCCCATGCAGTCTTGAGAAACAAGGGCATCGGCTAGGTCTGCGAGCAACAAATTTGATTGGTTGAGATGATGAAAAATCCCATAATGTTTTGTCCAAGTATTGCTAAATGAAGGGTTTTTGAAAGTGGAAAAAGTCGGTTTGTATTCGACAGTGTTCAAGTATATAATTCAATTGAAATAAAAAAAGATTTTAAAGGTTGTAGAAAAAAATAAATTCGAAAGTTTACCGCCGCTGATGCAGCGTCTTTTACACCACCTTATCGAAAATGTTGCATTCATTCTTTGTTCCTGTTGTTTGTATCCTTTATGACATCCCTAAAAACTAAGTTTCCTGTTTGGAATGATTTTTAATTTTGTTTGATTGCTGGACAGGCAGACTAAAAACATTATCCACTCTCTTCTCTGCTCGAATACATGATCAGGACAAATTCAGAGCAAAAGTACTGCTAAACTCCAGGTTCATTTTCAGATATAATTGACATCAAATTGTTTCTCGATCATAAACTGACGTTTGTAGACAGACAGAGACAGATCGACAAAGCAAAACAATTGCTTAACCCTGCTTTTTGCTTCACACACGTGGGGTAATTAAAGAATAAACGTAAACTGGTAAGTTATTTAAGAGAAGTTGTAGTCACAAAAGGGCAATGTAAAAGGGGACTGGATAGATAAATTGTGGTCTGTTTGGCCTTTTCTTCTTAAAAGGTCTGATAATTCTGCCACCAGGTTCAAATCCCATACATTCTTCATAAAATATCTCGGTGAAGTAACTTGAAAAATGAAATGCTTTTTTTTGTTTGTTTGTTTTGTATACATTGTCGAGGCTCGAATGAGAGCTAACACACAATGCACAACAAGGGGGGGGGGGGGGGGGGAGGAGACAAGAGGGTGTGGGAGAGGGAAGGACGAAACAGTGGGGAACAAAGGTATTAGGAGATTGGTGGAAGAGAGGGATGGGGAAGGGGTACACAAAATGGACACCATAGGGACTTTCAGGACCTTACACGACAGGGAACTTTCGGGAAGGAAGGCAAGGAATTTGAAGGAGGTGGGTTTGGGGTGGATTAACGGGAGTAGAAAATATCGTGGTTTTGAATGGGGGAGGATAAGGTGGTGGTGAACAGCTGTTTTGAAGCCCTGGAAGGAAGAATGGGATTGAAGAGAGTGTGGGAGTTTATTCCAAAGGCGGGAAAAAAAGAGGAATAAAAGAGTGAATATGAGCAGTGATTCGTGATTTTGGTAGTTTTACCAGAAGGGGGTTACTGGCGGACCATGAGCGCCCTGCAGAAATATGGGGGTGGGGGGTATATTGCAGAAAGAGCAGCCGGGGGAGGGGGGTGAGACTGGAGAGGAGACGGTAGAAGACAGAAAGACCACTGACCTGCCTGCGGTGAGAGAGTGAGAGGCCCAAAGACTCAGCCTCATCGCGGGAGATACCAAAGATCCGAAATGCCTTGGTTTCAACAGCATGAAGCCAAAAAAAGGTGAGAGGCAGGAGCACCAGCCCAGAGGAGAGAGCAGTACTCCATCAGGCTGCAGACAAACGTTTTGTATGAGGTCAGGAGCTCAGGTGGGCCGAGGAAGGACTTTGCACGATGGAGGCTTTGGAGGCCAGGTTGGAAATGTGGCTTTCCCAGGAAAGATCATGGCAGATAGTGAGACCCAGAAGCTTTAATGAAAGGACTTCTTCTAGAGGATTGTTGAGAAAGTAGATGGGGTGTTTTTCCAAACGGTCCTTTCGGAGAGACATTTGCAATGTGTTCACTTGAAAGCTGTGATTACAATTACTGTAGGTTTGGCCATTGTGCTTACAAACCACAATCGGTAACTAGCAGATACCCTCAGAACATCTGTGCAATGCAAAATGTGACTCCAAGTCCTCAACCTTTACATCCCAACCTGAAGGCTTCACTCCCCTTCTCATTCCAAGCCTTCAAATCACCTCCCCACTCCCATCCCAACCATGTCACCTCAACTCCCCCTTCCCCCAAAGTCTGAACCTCCCCCTCTCCCATCTTTGCTCTCCTACCCCACCTCTCTTCCTTTTGATAGGGAGGAGGGGAGGACAAAAGGGCATTCTTACATCGATCATTACATATTTAATATCGTTACCACAATCACCGAGTTTGAAGTGGTCTTACTTGGAACTTCATCATAACTCGTCAACGATTATCTCAGTATTCTGGTGTATTGTGTGCCACTGACAATCTTTCAAATTATAGTGTTTTAACATTTGGGAAAAGTAAATAAATAAAATAAAACCCGCTTATGTTTATTTAATTCACATAATATTTGAATTACATGTCCATGTGAAATACAGCAAAGTATTATTGACAACAATAACAACAATACTTGATGATAACTTCCTGTATTTGAACACGATTCAGCCTTGAAAACCCAGGCGAAAACCAAAAGTTTTTTTTTTTAAATTAAAGACTTCAAATATTAATCATGACTACTTTGTTTCCGCTGCATTAAGAAAACTTACCTTTCTTTCATGATAGACAACACGTTGTTCAGTTTTTAAATGAACCCAGCAGTCTGCTTGATTGTAAGAAAGTTTTCTTTGGGCCGTCTAGAGTAGACCGCTGCCTCGATTGCTCCTGAACAAAACATGCATTACCTCATTACCTCATGAGCGGTAATCAAAACGTCCCTTTATTTCCTCAAAACATACCATTTCATTATAGAAGACGCATTGTTCAGTCTTCAAATGTACACGAAAATCCTCAAGCCTATAAGTAGTGAACAAAATGGCAGTGATTTGATTTTTGAGGTTAGAATTGTGGGTGGAGTTGGCCAGCGAAGCTCCACCCGAGACAGACAGAATACACACAGTGCATATCAGAGCATGCAAGTATGGTGTTAAAATGACTTGTTTTAGACTTTCTAATCTGTCTGGATGTGCAATGCTTTGTGTGATCGTTTTTAATGGGGAATAGTTGTATTTTAGTTCACTTCCTTTGCATACAGGATGTAAGGACATATCTCTATTATAATACCAAGCTTGCACACTAAAAACTCGGCTCGCCGTCACACAATCCCTATGAAAGTGCTGTGGCACTTAGCGGACATGCCGACAATGTTTGGGAAGTCTTGGCGTTCCATAGTACCACTTGCATTTTGCACAATGCGTATTTTTGTCATTCCCCCTGTACGGTCTGTCGTCTGCTACCAGCTATGTTGTACTGCTATCCCGTGCATGTGCACGGGTATCGCTCGTAAGATATAATGTATACAGTGGCATCAAGCTAACGGCATGATAAAAATTATAAACTCAAATGTGGCCATCTCACTGTTGTCTATTTTATGGTTTCAAGTTATCTTTTTCATCAAAAATTGCTGTATTTACACAGCCACTCAATTCCTTTTGCCACGTCCAATAAACACCTCATCTTTCCCTCTTGCAATAACCGCAGTTCCCAAAGTGACCAGAAGGATGTTCACCAACAGCCGCGAGCGCTGGCGCCAGCAGAACGTAAATGGTGCCTTCTCAGACCTGCGGCGCCTTCTTCCCACACATCCAGTGGATAAGAAGTTGAGCAAAAATGAAATATTGCGCCTCGCTATGCGCTACATTACTTTCCTTACGACGCTCGCGGACGACTTGGACGATGTCGGGTTGCCTGGACTACCAGAGTCAGAGCTGTCCTTCAAGCCAAGCCAACCTGTTGCTATGCTGGATTCGTCCGTGGAAAGCTCAGCCACAGGCGGTGGCTCCGGTGGAGAGACAGTTCAGGCAGATGAAGAGGACTGCCAGCGGTAGCATTAGAAGAAGAGCACACAGAGGACACTTAATTTATTTTTTAATATTATATTAAGGCCTTTTGCACTGCCACTTATAATGCTTGTATATTTTCTTTACTTTGACAGATTTACTTAATTATAAGTTGTTTTTTTGGTTGTTTTTTATTTTACAGAAATCGATAATGAAGCACTGCAAAAAAAGTGTCTCACCATTTTTATTTGGCCAGCAAAACCCCACAAAAAAATTTGTACAGTATTTGAAGAGATTGAGAGGAGAAAAATGTTTTAACATGCCTTGTTTGTCATTGTGTGATGGTCCTACATCTATAACGAGCACCCTTAACAAAGTAACAACTGGTGCAGTTTTACAATCATTGCATTCTACCATAAAAACAGG
>CM068952.1:150188820-150212941 GCA_035128595.1 Eptatretus atami
GGTGGAATCTCTCCTGACTGGCCGCATTGTCTTCCACTGCCACTGTACATGTTGGATATGAGCTAACAAAGTTTAAGTTGCTTATGAACAGCAAAGAGCCAAAACTCTGTTTCTCTAAAAGTGTAGAAGACTTAGCATTTGAAGGACCTTACACCACCTCATTAGTCACAATCATGTGATGCAATACTGAGCAACTCACATGATTAATGCCTTCTCATGTGAATAAGTGCCAAGTTAAACCACCTGAGCAGAACATTCTGAAGAATAGAGTAAAATACATTAACACCGCTTTGATGTAATTGGGCAAAAGTTAAGATTTCATTCAATCATTCATATACCATGCTCTACACTGAGTGTCAGTGCTGTCGAAGCAGTTTCTTGGCTAGAGTTACGATCCTGAACGGGTCGCTGCTCCGACACAGGAAGTTGTGGCAGAAATCTGGGATTCGACCACAGTGCCTGGGATAGCTCGCCAACTCTTCACGAAGGCCACAGTGAGATCTTTAACGTCAACCAAGTAATGCCGGCAGACGGGATGAACACTTTACCGTCCATCTCATCTGAGGGACGGCACACACATTGATGAATCACCCTGCCTGTGAAACACCAGGATGACAGTTTATAGCCGGGTTGGGATTATAACTCAAGCGAGACAGCTTGGAGGCGAAATGCTGCAAAGAATACAACTCCACAAACTCCCGACAAGCTGTCACAAACTTGCCATATAGGTACAGCACAAAGCTACTGTATCAAATAGCATAGAGCTCCTTTCGAATACATAGGTTATATACGACCGACTTATTCCACAAGAGTAAATCTAATTCATGTTCATTTTTATAGAAAACTCGTTGCTATTAACAAAGTTGGCCGTTTTTCAGCCAATGCCCAACCACGGGTTTGGTTTCATAATGTTTACAACAAATGAAATAAAGTACATCATAAAGATTGCCATTTAGTTTGAATTCAAGAAAAACAAGGCATCAATGTCACCTGAAAAACAGTTTACCAAGACAAGTGAGCAACATGGTGATGAAGAGGTGGAAGGAGGAGGTCTTTAGGAGCAGAACTGTACAAACGTATCCAATATCAGGCACCAAACAATCTGAAAAACAAGTGGCCTTGTTGTTAACATCCTGCAATGGCACGTAGCCTTCCTTGGAAGAGTGTGTATAATTATCCCCACGCTGAAAAAAGCAAACCGAGGGGATATTGTAATTGGGTCTGTCTGTCTGTCTGTCTGTCTGTCTCTGGTTGGGTTGGGTTGGACTGAACAATTGGGTAGAAATTCACAAAACATGGTAGTTATGATCACCACATGGCAAGAAGGTGCGAGAGCAGTATCATTTTGGCCCCGCCTCCTGGGACAGGAGAGTCCCAGCCTCCCCCAAAAAATTGCAATTACAGGTGCATTTTAAAATAAAATGTATGCAATCAACATTGGGGACGCACAAAACATGCCACGATTTTTTAGATTTGACCCCTGGTTCATGCCCCGGGGGGGGCGGGGCGCGGGGGACTTAAGGTCACAGGGGTCGAAACGGAATATATGTTTTTTTAACTCAAAATCTGATATTGGATCATTCCTGGTGGAACCTTTTGCCATCTTTCACCTTTGCTTGATGTGGGAAGCGTGGGGATTTGCGATGGCGTGCCAACGACTCCGCTCTAGTTATATGTTTGCAAGAGCACTCTATTAACCCTCTCATTCGACATGACTAGCTCTGCTATAATTTGCTGCCTTGACATAGGCATGCACACATACACTCATCTCAATCAGGTCAATGGCAGAACCTATCAAGGTCCAATTACAAATTTATTTGGCTTTATAAAGCAGGGGAACGATCTGAATCATTCTGTGTTCTTATGAAACGTTCATCAAAGCAACGTCAGCAGAAATATATTTGAGAAAGGGACTTCCCAATTATCTGAATGTTCTGGCAGAAATGCTCCTGATGGGATCTGATATCACAGTATAATGTGGTAAGCTCACAAAAAGGAAACCAAGAATGGAGCCACTTGGGGGAGGGTGGGGGGGGGGGGATAGCCCTACTCTCACTTTTCTTGAAAAAGGACTGAACTCCCCCTCCTTTCCATCCCCAAAGAAAAAGTCAATCATCCAATGCAGGTAATTAATCCATTTGTGTGAAATGCAGCTAATAAAGAAACAAATAATAAAATTAATAAATGAATCCATACAAACAAACAAAACAAACGACAGCATATGCACGTTACTCTGGTAACAAAATGCACAACCAGAATGGTTTCAAAGCGGCATTTCACAATTCTTCTTCTTCATCTCTTCCCTTTACAAGGGGTGAGATCAAATGGAACCAAGCTTCTGCCCTGACCACAACACTCCACTTCCTTCTGTCCTCAGGCAACTCTCTCCACTCTCCAACAAATTGATATCCCTCCTCACACATTCTTCCCATCTCATCTGTGGTCGACCTCTTTTCCTCCAACCTTGCTCCCTCAAGCCGTTCGCACCACTAGACCAGCCCACTTCGGCCGGTTTCTTACCAATCTCCACCTCAAGCTTATTTTCACACAAATCTCTTCCCTCAGTTCATCCATCCTAATGATATGCACCCTCTTCACTCCGACAACCCTCCTGACCCAGTTGCTCTCACAGAGCAACAGTTGCTCCCAGTTAAACCTCTGTTGTTTCTCTGTCAGACCTTAAAGGTAGGCCGGCGTTACACAAGAACCAAAACTTTCCCCTTCAATGATTACCTCCGCCACCGAAGGTGAAAGAGGTTATATTTTCACCCCTTTCTGTCTGTTTCTCTGTGTACAGGATATCTCAAAAAGTTGCAGACAGATCTGGATGAAATTTTCTGGACAGGTTGGGTGTGACAAGGACAAACTGATTAGATCTTGAACCAAACAATCTGAAATGAAAGAACAGAAAAATCTTGGTGAAGATCTTGGTGAAGATATTGGTGAAGATCCGGATCCAGATCAGACTCCTAGAATTTTTAAAGTGATTCTTCACCATTGACAGATCGGGATAAACTAATATAAAGCACGATATCTCAAAAAGTTATAGATGTATTCAGACAAAACTTTGTGGACAAGTTGGGTGTGTGGCAAGGAATAATTGATTCGATTTTGGTGAAGATCTGGATCCGAAAGTTATTTAATTTTTAAGTGATTCTTCACCATTGAGAGAAAGGGCCAAAACGATATAGTACTGTATAGCATGATGTTTAACCTCCGCCATCGAAGATGGACGGACGTTACTGTTTTCACCCGTCTGTTTGTTTGTTTGTTTGTGAACAGTATTACGGAAAAACTCAACGGATTTCGACGAAACTTAGTGGGGGGGGTTAGGTATGGTCCAAGGATCATGCCAGTAGATTTTGGACTTGGTCCAAAGTCCAATATGGCCGCTATGGCGGCCATTTTGAAAAAATATTTGAATTTTTGTTTTTGCATTTCTACATGTTTTAAGTGATTTCCAACCCCCCCCCCCCAAAAAAAAATTTTAGAGAAAAAAAAACAAAATTTTGCAACTTTTTTTTCAACAAAATTTCGATTTTTTTTTTTGCATTTCTACATGTTATAAGTGATTTCCAACAAAAAACATGCCAAAACTAGAGGGGGAGCACTCGGTAGAGTGCAAAACCTCCGCCGCCAATACTGCTAGGTCACTCAAGTGAACCTGATATCCTATTCATTCAATTTGACGTCAACAGTGCTCACAGAGTTATAGTTTGCAACTTTCCCTTTTACATTCTCAATTCATTCGTCATAACTAGATTCCTTGAGACAGAAATTGATTTCACATGGGTATATCCACCTGAAGTTCCAAAATCAGCCGCAATTATAATTTTGGCATGTTTTTGTTGAAATCACTTATAACATGTAGAAATGCCACAAAAAAATCGAAATTTTGTTGAAAAAAAAAGTTGCAAAATTTTTTTTTCTTTTTTTCTCTAACAATTTTTTATTTTTTTTGGTTGAAAATCACATAACATGTAGAAATGCAAAAACAAAATTCAAATATTTTTTTCAAATGGCCGCCATAGCGGCCATATTGGACTTTGTACCAAGTCCAAAATCTAATGGCATGATCCTTGGACCATACCTAATCCCCACCAAGTTTCATCGAAATCCGTCGAGGAGTTTTTCCGTAATACTGTTCACAAACAAACAAACAAGCAGTCATAGACTGGTACTTACGAAATCGTCAACTTGACCTCTGACCTTGTCTAATAAAATCTGTCTCTAGAGAAGGTAGCGACGCAAACCAGAAGTTTCTACGATGATTCTGTACCAAACCATCAAAAATTGAATGTTTGACCTCACCGTGACCTTGAACGTTGACAGATTTTGACCAAAATCTAATCAGCACTAGCCATCACCCTCCTGAATCACGTGGTGTAATTTGACATTGGTAGCTTCTTCCGTTCGAGTTATCTGTACCAAACCATCAAAAATCGATATTTGACCTCGCTGTACCAAACCATAAAATCGAATCGTGACCTCGCTGTGACCTTGACCTTTGACCGATTTTGACCAAAATCTAATCAGCACTAGCCATCACCCTCCTGAATCACGTGGTGTAATTTGACATTGGTAGCTTCTTCCGTTCGAGTTATCTGTACCAAACCATCAAAAATCGAATATTTGACCTCGCTGTACCAAACCATCAAAAATCGAATATTTGACCTCGCTGTGACCTTGACCTTTGACCGATTTTGACCAAAATCTAATCAGCACGAGCCATCACCCTCCTGAATCACGTGGTGTAATTTGACATTGGTAGTTCTTCCGTTCTGAGTTATCGTGCCTACAAACAAACAAACAAACATACAAACAAACAAGCAGTCATAGACTGGTACTTACGAAATGTCAACTTGACCTCTGACCTTGTCTAATAAAAGCTGTCTCGAGAGAAGGTAGCGACGCAAACGAGCGCGTAATGCTGTGTCTTACAATCCCCCTCATTAGCATAATCTTCAGTGCATAATACCTCAGATACGACACCCGACATAAATCTCATAAAACATCCGATTTTTACCAGAATTTCGACAACCGAGTTTTAAGCGTCCTAAGCGATCGAAAAACCGAAGACAAAATTAAAATCGAAGTTAAAATGAACTCGTAACGTCGAGCAAAGCAAAAATCGGCATTTCTCCACGCAATTATACCTTAACGTGAATCAACGACGCGTCTCCTCGAGCGCACTGCATCATGGGACGACCCGTGACGTCTGCTCGAGCGCACTGCATCATGGGACGACCCGTGACGTCTGCTCGAGCGCAATGCATCATGGGACGACCCTTGACGCTTCGAGTGAAATATTTTTTATACAATCTTAAAACGTCTCCAAAACATCCGATTTTTACCAGAATTTCGACAACCGAGTTTTAAGCGTCCTAAGCGATCGCAAAAACTGAAGACAAAATTAAAATCGAAGTTAAAACGAACTCGTAACGTCGAGCGAAGCAAAAATACTCCATTTCTCCACGTTAATTTACGGAATTATGTTTGACCTCACTGTGACTTGACCTTTGACCGATTTTGACCAAAATCTAATCAGCGCTAGCCATCACCCTCCTGAATCACGTGGTGTAATTTGACATTGGTAGCTTCTTCCGTTCTCGAGTTATCGTGCCTACAAACAAACAAACAAACAAACAAACATACAAACAAGCAGTCATAGACTGGTACTTACGAAATCGTCAACTTGACTCTGACCTTGTCTAATAAAGCTGTCTCGAGAGAAGGTAGCGACGCAAACCAGAAGTTTCTACGATGATTCTGTACCAAACCATCAAAAATCGAATGTTTGACCTCACCGTGACCTTGACCGTTGACCGATTTTGACCAAAATCTAATCAGCACTAGCCATCAGCCTCCTGAATCACGTGGTGAATTTGACATTGGTAGCTTCTTCCGTTCTTGAGTTATCTGTACCAAACCATCAAAAATCGAATATTTGACCTCACTGTGACCTTGACCTTTGACCGATTTTGGCCAAAATCTAATCAGCACTAGCCATCACCCTCCTGAATCACGTGGTGTAATTTGACCTTGGTAGCTTTTTCCGTTCTCGAGTTATCGTGCCTACAAACAAACAACAAACAAACAAACATACAGAAACGGAAGGCATCAATATACTTACGAAATCTTTAGATTTCGTAAGTAACAAACAAACAAACAAACAAACAGAAACGGTAGTCATCAATATACTTACGAAATCTTTAGATTTCGTAAGTAACAAGCAGTCATAGACTGATACTTACGAAATCATCAACTTGACCTCTGACCTTGTCTAATAAAAGCATGAATCAGTCAGAAGCCCAAGGGGAGCTTGAATTCTGAATTCATTGTGGTCTACGATTTTACACTGTGGTTTGCAGATAATGAGTCCCAGACAAAAACTAGATTTCTTATAAAAATTCCATTTTTTTTTTTTTTTAAAGTGATTCAGTACCAGCAGGATATGCCAGATAATAGGTGTATTACTTTTCAGAGAATCTGATAAAAGACTTATTATTATATATATATATCAGTTATTCATGCTGTTCCAGAATTTCGACAACCGAGTTTTAAGCGTCCTAAGCGATCGCAAAAACCGAAGACAAAATTAAAATCGAAGTTAAAACGAACTCGTAACGTCGAGCGAAGCAAAAAATCTCCATTTCTCCATGCAAACCTTAACGTCACTCAACTACATGTCTGCTCGAGCGCACTGCATAATGGGACGACCCGTGACGTCTGCTCGAGCGCACTGCATAATGGGACGACCCGTGACGTCTGCTCGAGCGCAATGCATCATGGGACGACCCGTGACGTCTGCTCGAGCGCAATGCATCATGGGACGACCCGTGACGTCTGCTCGAGCGCAATGCATCATGGGACGACCCTTGACGCTTCGAGTGAAATATTTTTTATTCAATCTTAAAACGTCTCCAAAACATCCGATTTTTACCAGAATTTCGACAACCGAGTTTTAAGCATCCGAAGCGATCGCAAAAACCGAAGACAAAATTAAAATCGAAGTTAAAACGAACTCGTAACGTCGAGCGAAGCAAAATACTCACATTTCTCCACGTTAATTTACGGAATTATGTTTGACCTCACTGTGACCTTGACCTTTGACCGATTTTGACCAAAATCTAATCAGCACTACCATCACCCTCCTGAATCACGTGATGTAATTTGACATTGGTAGCTTCTTCCGTTCTCGAGTTATCTGTACCAAACCATCAAAAATCGAATGTTTGACCTCACTGACCTTGACCGTTTACCGATTTTGACCAAAATCTAATCAGCACTAGCCATCACCCTCCTGAATCACGTGGTGTAATTTGACATTGGTAGCTTCTTCCGTTCGAGTTATCTGTACCAAACCATCAAAAATCGAATGTTTGACCTCACCGTGACCTTGACCGTTGACCGATTTCGACCAAAATCTAATCAGCACTAGCCATCACCCTCCTGAATCAGGTGGTGTAATTTGACATTGGTAGCTTCTTCCGTCTCGAGTTATCTGTACCAAACCATCAAAATCGAATGTTTGACCTCACCGTGACCTTGACCTTTGACCGATTTTGACCAAAATCTAATCAGCACTAGCCATCACCCTCCTGAATCACGTGGTGTAATTTGACATTGGTAGCTTCCTCCGTTCTCGAGTTATCGTGCCTACAAACAAACACAAACAAACAAACATACAAACAAACAAACAAACAGAAACGGAAGGCATCAATATACTTACAAATCTTTAGATTTCGTAAGTAACAAGCAGTCATAGACTGGTACTTACAAAATCGTCAACTCGACTCTGACCTTGTTCAATAAAAGCTGTCTCTAGAGAAGGTAGCGACGCAACCAGAAGTTTCTACGATGATTCTGTCCCAAACCATCAAAAATCTAATTTTTGACCTCACCGTGACCTTGACCGTTGACCGATTTTGACCAAAATCTAATCAGCACTAGCCATCACCCTCCTGAATCACTTGGTGTAATTTGACATTGGTAGCTTCTTCCGTTCTCGAGTTATCGTGCCTACAAACAAACAAACAAGCAGTCATAGACTGGTACTTACAAAATCGTCAACTTGACCTCTGACCTTGTCTAATAAACGCTGACTCTGGAGAAGGTAGCGACGCAAACCAGAAGTTTCTACGATGATTCTGTACCAAACCATCAAAAATCGAATGTTTTGGATGTTTGACCTCACTGTGACCTTGACCTTTGACCGATTTTGCCCAAAATCTAGTCAGCACGAGCCATCACCCTCCTGAATCAGGTGGTTTAATTTGACATTGGTAGCTTCTTCCGTTCTCGAGTTATCTGTACCAAACCATCAAAAATCGAATATTTACCTCACTGTGACCTTGACCTTTGACAAATTTTGACCAAAATCTAATCAGCACTAGCCATCACCCTCCTGAATAAGGTGGTGTAATTTGACATTGGTAGCTTCTTCCGTTCTCGAGTATCATGCCTACAAACAAACAAACAAACAAACAAGCAGTCATAGACTGGTACTTACGAAATCGTCAACTTGACCTCTGACCTTGTCTAATAAAAGCTGTCTCTGGAGAAGGTAGCGACGCAAACCAGAAGTTTCTACGATGATTCTGTACCAAACCAATCAAAAATCGAACGTTTTGGTGTTTGACCTCACTGTGACCTTGACCTTTGACCGATTTTGACCAAAATCTAAGCAGCGCTAGCCACCACCATCCTGAATCAGGTGGTGTAATTTGACATTGGTAGCTTCTTCCGTTCTCGAGTTATCATTTTTTGGATGTTTGACCTCACTGTGACCTTGACCTTTGACCGATTTTGACCAAAATCTAATCAGCACTAGCCATCACCCTCCTGAATCACGTGGTGTAATTTGACATTGGAGCTTCTTCCGTTCTCGAGTTATCTGTACCAAACCATCAAAAATCGAAATATTTGACCTCACTGTGACCTTGACCTTTGACCGATTTCGACCAAAATCTAATCAGCACTTGCCATCACCCTCCTGAATCACTTGGTGTAATTTGACATTGGTAGCTTCTTCCGTTCTCGAGTTATCGTGCCTACAAACAACAAACAAACAAACAAACATACAAACAAAACAGAAACGGAAGTCATCAATATACTTACGAAATCTTTAGATTCGTAAGTAACAAAGAGAAACGGAAGTCATCAATATACTTACGAAACTTTAGATTTCGTAAATAACAAACAAACAAAAAACCAATGTCACCCGTAGGGTGATCCGTATCTTGCCAAAAGGTGACCACGTGTGACTTCTTTAAGGTCACACTGAGGTGAACAGAGCTGCTATCCACCAGGAGCGACTCCTTGAGGAATATCTGCCTACGAGAGATTCCGATGAGAATCGTTCTACAGAGTAACCATGAAAAAAATATGCGTTTGCCTCATAACGTCACCAAATCACGTCATAATGTCTCAAGCTTGATATATCTAGAAAGCACTCATCGAGGTGTTCAATTTGAGGTACTACACGATATAGTTCCTAAAACTTGAAAATTTGACCTTGGGGTCAAATGTTTGACCTTAGGCGTTAACCATGAAGGTCAAGGCCAATCGCCACCAAAAATTAATCAGCTGAATGCCAGACCATGAACTATATTCCCATGAAGTTTGAAGACGATCCGATCAAAATTACTCAAAAAATAAGGGTTTCGTCGACTCCCCTGATTTGCGACAAAGTGACCTTGACCTTTGACCTTGACCTTCAAAATTTTATGCGCTGAAAGGGACCTCTATAGGCCTCTGATATGCGAAGTTGCAAAAATTTCCAATGAAAACTGTGCTCTGCAGAGTGATTTATACGTGATTACAGACAAACAAACAAACAAACAAAAAATAAACAAAAAAAAAAAAAAACATACAGACTGACTAACATATCTTGCAAAACTTCGTTTTGGCAAGATAACAAACAAACAAACAAACAAACAGAAACGGTAGTCATCAATATACTTACGAAATATTTAGATTTCGTAAGTAACAACGAACAAACAAACAAACAAACAAGCAGTCATAGACTGGTACTTACGAAATCGTCAACTTGACCTCTGACCTTGTCTAATAAAAGCTGTCTCTAGAGAAGGTAGCGACGCAAACGAGCGCGTAATGCTGTGTCTTACAATCCCCCTCATTAGCATAATCTTCAGTGCATAATACCTCAGATACGACACCCGACATAAATCTCATAAAACATCCGATTTTTACCAGAATTTCGACAACACGAGTTTTAAGCGTCCTAAGCGATCGCAAAACTGAAGACAAAATTAAAATCGAAGTTGAAACGAACTCGTAACGTCGAGCGAAGCAAAAATACTCCATTTCTCCACGCTAATTTACGGAATTATGTTTGACCTCACTGTGACCTTGACCTTTGACCGATTTTGATCAAAATCTAATCAGCACTAGCCATCACCCTCCTGAATCACGTGGTGTAATTTGACATTGGTAGCTTCTTCCGTTCTCGAGTTATCGTGCCTACAAACAAACAAACAAACAAACATACAAACAAGCAGTCATAGACTGGTACTTAAAAATCATCAACTTGACCTCTGACCTTGTCTAATAAAAGCATGAATCAGTCAGAAGCCCAAGGGGAGCTTGAATTCTAAATTCATTGTGGTCTACGATTTTACACTGTGGTTTGCAGATAATGAGTCCCAGACAAAAACTAGATTTCTTATAAAAATTCCATTTTTTTTTTTTTTAAAGTGATTCAGTACCAGCAGGATATGCCAGATAATAGGTGTATTACTTTTCAGAAGAATCTGATAAAAGACTTTTATTTATTATATATCAGTTATTCATCGCTGTCCAGAATTTCGACAACCGAGTTTTAAGCGTCCTAAGCGATCGCAAAAACCGAAGACAAAATTAAAATCGAAGTTAAAACGAACTCGTAACGTCGAGCGAAGCAAAAATCTCCATTTCTCCATGCAAAACCTTAACGTCACTCAACGACATGTCTGCTCGAGCGCACTGCATCATGGACGACCCGTGACGTCTGCTCGAGCGCACTGCATCATGGACGACCCGTGACGTCTGCTCGAGCGCAATGCATCATGGGACGACCCTTGACGCTTCGAGTGAAATATTTTTTTTATACAATCTTAAAACGTCTCCAAAACATCCGATTTTTACCAGAATTTCGACAACCGAGTTTTAAGCGTCCTAAGCGATCGCAAAAACTGAAGACAAAATTAAAATCGAAGTTAAAACGAACTCGTAACGTCGAGCGAAGCAAAAATACTCATTTCTCCACGTTAATTTACGGAATTATGTTTGACCTCACTGTGACCTTGACCTTTGACCGATTTTGACCAAAATCTAATCAGCACTAGCCATCACCCTCCTGAATCACGTGGTGTAATTTGACATTGGTAGCTTCTTCCGTTCTCGAGTTATCGTGCCTACAAACAACAAACAAACAAACAAGCAGTCATAGACTGGTACTTACGAAATCGTCAACTGACCTCTGACCTTGTCTAATAAAAGCTGTCTCTAGAGAAGGTAGCGACGCAAACCAGAAGTTTCTACGATGATTCTGTACCAAAACCAAAAAATCGAATGTTTGACCTCACCGTGATCTTGACCGTTGACCGATTTTGACCAAAATCTAATCAGCACTAGCCATCACCCTCCTGAATCACGTGGTGTAATTTGACATTGGTAGCTTCTTCCGTTCTCGAGTTATCTGTACCAAACCATCAAAATCGAATGTTTGACCTCACCGTGACCTTGACCGTTGACCGATTTTGACCAAAATCTAATCAGCACTAGCCATCACCCTCCTGAATCACGTGGTGTAATTTGACATTGGTAGCTTCTTCCGTTCTCGAGTTATCGTGCCTACAACAAACAAACAAACAAACATACAAACAAACAAACAAACAGAAACGGAAGTCATCAATATACTTACGAAATCTTTAGATTTCGTAAGTAACAAGCAGTCATAGACTGGTACTTACGAAATCGTCAACTTGACCTCTCACCTTGTCTAATAAAAGCTGTCTCGAGAGAAGGTAGCGACGCAAACCAGAAGTTTCTACGATGATTCTGTACCAAACCATCAAAAATCGAATGTTTGACCTCACTGTGACCTTGACCTTTGACCGATTTTGACCAAAATCTAAGCAGCACTAGCCATCACCCTCCTGAATCACGTGGTGTAATTTGACATTGGTAGCTTCTTCCGTTCTCGAGTATCTGTACCAAACCATCAAAAATCGAATATTTGACCTCACTGTGACCTTGACCTTTGACCGATTTTGACCAAAATCTAATCAGCACTAGCCATCACCCTCCTGAATCACGTGGTGTAATTTGACATTGGTAGCTTCTTCGCGTTCGAGTTATCTGTACCAAGCCATCAAAAATCGAATGTTTGACCTCACTGTGACCTTGACCTTTGACCGATTTGGACCAAAATCTAATCAGCACTAGCCATCACCTCCTGAATCACGTGATGTAATTTGACATTGGTAGCTTCTTCCGTTCTCGAGTTATCGTGCCTACAAACAAACAAACAAACATACAAACAAGCAGTATAGACTGGTACTTACGAAATCGTCAACTTGACCTCTGACCTTGTCTAATAAAAGCTGTCTCTAGAGAAGGTAGCGACGCAAACCAGAAGTTTCTACGATGATTCTGTACCAAACCATGAAAAATCGAATATTTGACCTCACCGTGACCTTGACCGTTGACCGATTTTGACCAAATCTAATCAGCACTAGCCATCACCCTCCTGAATCACGTGGTGTAATTTGACATTGGTAGCTTCTTCCGTTCTCGAGTTATCTGTACCAAACCATCAAAAATCGAATGTTTGACCTCACCGTGACCTTGACCGTTGACCGATTTTGACCAAAATCTAATCAGCACTAGCCATCACCCTCCTGAATCACGTGGTGTAATTTGACATTGTAGGTTCTTCCGTTCTCGAGTTATCTGTACCAAACCATCAAAATCGAATGTTTGACCTCACCGTGACCTTGACCGTTGACCGATTTTGACCAAAATCTAATCAGCACTAGCCATCACCCTCCTGAATCAGGTGGTGTAATTTGACATTGGTAGCTTCTTCCTTCTCTCGAGTTATCTGTACCAAACCATCAAAAATCGAATGTTTGACCTCACCGTGACCTTGACCGTTGACCGATTTTGACCAAATCTAATCAGCACTAGCATCACCCTCCTGAATCACGTGGTGTAATTTGACATTGGTAGCTTCTTCCGTTCGAGTTATCGTGCCTAACAAACAACAAACAAACAAACAAACAGAAACGGAAGTCATCAATATACTTCCCGAAATCTTTAGATTTCGTAAGTAACAAACAAACAAGCAGTCATAGACTGGTACTTACGAAATCGTCAACTTGACCTCTGACCTTGTCTAATAAAAGCATGAATCAGTCAGAAGCCCAAGGGGAGCTTGAATTCTGAATTCATTGTTGTCTACGATTTTACACTGTGGTTTGCAGATAATGAGTCCCAGACAAAAACTAGATTTCTTATAAAAATTCCATTTTTTTTTTTAAGTGATTCAGTACCAGCAGGATATGCCAGATAATAGGTGTATTACTTTTCAGAAGAATCTGATAAAAGACTTATTATTTTATTATATATATATCAGTTATTCATCGCTGTTCCAGAATTTCGACAACCGAGTTTTAAGCGTCCTAAGCGATCGCAAAAACCGAAGACAAAATTAAATCGAAGTTAAAACGAACTCGTAACGTCGAGCGAAGCAAAAAATCTCCATTTCTCCATGCAAAACCTTAACGTCAATCAACGACGCGTCTGCTCGAGCGCAATGCATCATGGGACGACCCGTGACGTCTGCTCGAGCGCAATGCATCATGGGACGACCCTTGACGCTTCGAGTGAAATATTTTTTTTATACAATCTTAAAACGTCTCCAAACATCCGATTTTTACCAGAATTTCGACAACCGAGTTTTAAGCGTCCTAAGCGATCGCAAAAATGAAGACAAAATTAAATCGAAGTTAAAACGAACTCGTAACGTTGAGCGAAGCAAAAATACTCCATTTCTCACGTTAATTTACGGAATTATGTTTGACCTCACTGTGACCTTGACCTTGACCGATTTTGACCAAATCTAATCAGCACT
The DNA here is from genome assembly GCA_035128595.1 of Eptatretus atami. Lineage (NCBI taxonomy): Eukaryota > Metazoa > Chordata > Myxini > Myxiniformes > Myxinidae > Eptatretus > Eptatretus atami. The sequence goes on from CM068952.1 coordinate 150,202,961, forward strand.
AGCCATCACCCTCCTGAATCACGTGGTTGTAATTTGACATTGGTAGCTTCTTCCGTTCTCGAGTTATCGTGCCTACAAACAAACAAACAAACAAACATACAAACAAACAAACAAACAAACAAACAGAAACGGTAGTCATCAATATACTTACGAAATCTTTAGATTTCGTAAGTAACAACAAGCAGTCATAGACTGGTACTTAACGAAATCGTCAACTTGACCTCTGACCTTGTCTAATAAAAGCTGTCTCTAGAGAAGGTAGCGACGCAAACCAGAAGTTTCTACGATGATTCTGTACCAAACCATCAAAAATCGAATGTTTGACCTCACCGTGACCTTGACCTTTGACCGATTTTGACCAAAATCTAATCAGCACTAGCCATCACCCTCCTGAATCACGTGGTGTAATTTGACATTGGTAGCTTCTTCCGTTCTCGAGTTATCTGTACCAAACCATCAAAAATCTAATATTTGACCTCACTGTGACCTTGACCTTTGACCGATTTTGACCAAAATCTAATCAGCACTAGCCATCACCCTCCTGAATCACGTGGTGTAATTTGACATTGGTAGCTTCTTCCGTTCTCGAGTTATCGTGCCTACAAACAAACAAAACAACAAACAAACAAACAAACAGAAACGGTAGTCATCAATATACTTACGAAATCTTTAGATTTCGTAAGTAACAAACAAGCAGTCATAGACTGGTACTTAACGAAATCGTCAACTTGACCTCTGACCTTGTCTAATAAAAGCTGTCTCTAGAGAAGGTAGCGACGCAAACCAGAAGTTTCTACGATGATTCTGTACCAAACCATCAAAAATCGAATGTTTTCAATGTTTGACCTCACTGTGACCTTGACCTTTGACTGATTTTGACCAAAATCTAATCAGCGCTAGCCACCACCTCCTGAATCACGTGGTGTAATTTGACATTGGTAGCTTCTTCCGTTCTCGAGTTATTTTTTGGATGTTTGACCTCACTGTGACCTTGACCTTTGACCGATTTTGACCAAAATCTAATCAGCACTAGCCATCACCCTCCTGAATCACGTGGTGTAATTTGACCTTGGTAGCTTCTTCCGTTCTCGAGTTATCGTGCCTACAAACTAACAAACAAACACACAAACAAACAAACAGAAACGGAAGTCATCAATATACTTACGAAATCTTTAGATTTCGTAAGTAACAAACTAGCCACGAACCTCAGCCATAGGCTGAAGGTTATCTTGCCAAAAACACAAAATATTTATATCGTCAATGACGTCAGCAAAAGATTCTGTCGTCAAATTATAGCTATATCTGAAAAGCACTCTTCTTGGGCTTCAATTTGAGGTACTACTCTGATATTGTTAGTCAAAGATTTAAAAATGACCTTCATGATCGTCAACTTCGACCTTAGGCGCTAACCATTCAGGTCAAGGCCGATCGCCACCAAAAACTAATCAGCTGAGCGCCTATCGATATACTATATATCCACCAAGTTTGGAGATGATCCGATAAAAATTACTCAAAAGTTAAGGGTTTCGTTGATTTTGATGTTTGACCTTCTGGTGACCTTGACCTTTGACCTTCAACATTTGTGTGTCGAAAGCTATTGCGCTCACGAGTATACATATCAAGTTTGAGAGCGATTGCATGAAAACTGTGATCTACAGAGCAAGTTGAAACTTGAAAATCAATTGTAACAAAAAATAAATACACAAACAAACGACGAAAAACAGATCTTGCAAAAGCTCTGCGTTTGGCAAGATAACAAACAGACAGGGGTGAAAACAGTAACCTCCGTCCATCTTCGATGGCGGAGGTTAATTATAATTGCGGCTGATTTTGGAACTTCAGGTGGATATACCCACGTAAAATCAATTTCTGTCTCAAGGAATCTAGTTATGACGAATGAATTGAGTATGTAAAAGTTAAAAGTAAAAGGGAAAGTTGCAAACTATAACTCTGTGAGCACTGTTGACGTCAAATTGAATGAATAGGATATGAGGTTCACTTGAGTGACCTAGCAGTATTGGCGGCGGAGGTTTTGCACTCTACCGAGTGCTTCCCCTCTAGTTAAAAAATGTATTGGGCCCGATATGTTCTCGTGGACCAGGCAGTACATGGGCGGAGGTATGCGCTCTACTGAGTGCCCTTCTAGTCTTGATATTTTTCTGTCTGCCATCAATCCCTCCACCCTTACCCAAGCATTTCCATGCACCTGTATCCTCTTATGCAACTCTGCCTATGACCTGCCATCCATAGTCACCGTCTCCCGTGCCCTACCACCCCCCCCCCCCCCCCGCCAAAGATACTCGAACCTATTTCCCTGTCTGATCTCATTCCCCTCTAACCTATCATCATACTTCATCTATTATGCGGTTTAACATTCCAACTCCTGATAAATGCCCAAAATAAGCCGAACAGAAGAGAAGTTTTTTTCTTTTCTTCTTTCTGTGTGACAAACTACACCAAGATACCCGAACAATTATTTTAATATGATCAACCTTCAGTCTCAAACGCAGTGATTACACGCATAGAGACAGAATGTATAAACAGATTATCAAAAACCAACCAAGACTGGCAAACATGCAGGCTGCCACCCTCCTGGCTTTCATTCCCTTCAAGATCCCATTGGTAGGACACTGTGTATAAAAAGATCAAGGTAAATAAGTTACATCATCCATGGATGCCACAAGACTGGTTATTAAATATTTGAAGTTTTTTTGTATCCAAAGTCGAGACTCGTGGAAGAACTAGAACAGAACATCCATCCATTGGGACCATACTCTGTGCAGAGCGTTGGTGCTGCCTAAGCAGTCTCCTTGGCTATTGGGCACAATCCTGGACAGGTCGCCACTCTGACACAGTATACCAGCAAGCTGGTACTCAGTTTACCGACCTCGGAAGGATGGCAGGCCGAGTTAACCCCACCTGGTATTAATTCAACAGCTGAGCGGGATTTGAACTCAGGACCCTGGGATCCCAAGCCCACCACCCTAACCATTAAGCCAACACCAGGCATTAGAACAGAACAGAATGGAAGAAACAGTGGAAAGTGGTGAAACACCAACAACAAGGTAGAGGGACACAACAGAGGAAGAATGGATGAGGGGAAGAAAGAGCAAGGAGAGGGGAGAAGGATACAGGGGTTGAACAAGCTGGATACAAAGTCAAACACAGCAAGAAGGGGGCTGTGAAAACAGGAAGGGAAAAATATATTTTTAGAAAGGTACGTGTATGGAGACGGGATCTAACACAATAACCTGGGTGCTTGGGGAGGGTTAATGAGGGTAGACAATACCATGAGTATGGATGGGGGGAATGAGCTGAAGAGGTGAACAGCCATCAAAATCCCAAAGAATGAGATTACAGACTGAAGAAGTTGGTTTCACAGGTGAGAGTAAAGGAACAAATGAGTAGAAGTGAGCAGTTTGAAGATGTAATTTGTTCAGGGTGACAGTGATAACTCATCTGCTCATCGCAAATGACGTAGTCGGATCTAATGTAAACAAGCCAGTACGAGCAGATAGGATACACTGCTCAACATACACCCGAGGGATAGCACACTTTGTGACGAAACGCCCTGCCTGCAAAGCACCAATCCAACGGTTTACAGTTGATCCGAAAATAAAACCCAGACGACAGACAGCTCAAAGGAAAGTGCGCTACCATCCTGTCAGACTCCTGTCAAACCTTTTATTAACAAAATGAAGCCTGGAGGTTATGGTTTCACCCCCATTTGTTTGTCTGTCTGTCTGTCTGTCTATCCATCCATCTCTGAGCAGGATATCTCAAATAGTTAGAGATTGATTCAGACAAAACTTGGTGGACAGATTGGGTGTGACAAGGACGAATTGATTCGATTTTGGTGAAGATCCAAAAACGGAACTGATATTTTTTTAAGTGATTCACCTGTCAGACTGCACCATCCTATCAGACTTCCAGAACAATTACTTTCCTGATGAGAGGTCAGAGAACACGATACCCCGTGCAGTGACTTAAATTTAAATAAAATAATGATTTTATCGATAGTAAAAAATAAATAAATAATAAAATCTGAAAGTTTAGTACTATTGAAGTAGTCCAGAAACAGTCTCAAGCAGCATCGTTATACACCACCGCCATTGAACCTTTGTTTAAATTGAAGTATTGCAGAAGTACAGGTTCTTGGAAGTATTGTGAAGATGATTTGTATTACTAGTGTTCAAGTACTAAAAATAATTAAATTTAAATAAAATAAAGATTGTAAAATTTGTATAAATAAATAAATTCTGGTTGAACTGTCATTTTCCAGTGTCGATTATACCACCTTATCCAACACATTACATTAGTTAGTTGTACCTGCTGCATGTGTCCATTATAGCATCCTTAAAAAACAGCAAGTTTCCTGTTTGGAATGATTTTCAATTTTGTTTGACTGCCAGGCAGGCAGATAGATTTAAAACATTATCTCGCTCCTCTCTGTGCCTGTGCGATCGGAATGAAAAGTACGGCAAAACGAAAGACTTGTCTCCCTATTAGTGTTCAAAATCTAACATTCAATACAAACAAGTTGTCCCTCTATCATAAATTGAGAAGACAAACAGGCGGACATGAAACACTTGCTTAACCACGCATTTTGCTTCGCATGCGCAGGGTCAAAATCATAGACTTGGAGTTCAAATTCAAATAAATCAATTGTTTTTTGGAGTTCTAGGTCACATTTCATAAACGAGAACTGACTGTACTAGTTAAATAGATAAGTCAGTTAAATATATGAAATACCGCCTTCCAATTGAAAGAGAAAACTTACATAATCATGCAAACCATCATGAGGATGTTCCAGAGAGCGATGAAGATGCGGAAGTAGCGAAGGCTGAGCAAAAATTCACGGATGTTATCTCCTGAAACACCACCACCAAGGAAAATCGAGGGACAGACACAACGGAGAGAAGAAAATAAAGAAAGAAAGAAATAAAATTAGGCATCTGGAAATGTCACTCCATTAATTTTAAAAAAAGAGACAATCAGTGTTACAAACTATGTGTTGTAAGTTTGTGAGTATTGGTAAACCAGACCAACCTACCATCTAAATCAATGAAAGCTCGGAAGTTGAAACGACAAACAATAAAGTTAAAGAAACATCTGCCTAATCTTCAAACAAATATGGCAGCAATTAAAATAATAATATGGCTCAGGACATAGCACTAGGGATATACATGCAACCCAACCAATATATAATGGCAGGAAGCAATCTGTGGGAGAGTACACCCACCTGTTGTCGCTTCTTCTTCACCAAAAGTGTTCACTCCCTCTTTCCGTTTCCTAAGGACATGAGAACTCTATTACCAACTTCTCAGAAGTGCTTTACAGGTACTTTTGATTGTCAACTCAACTGTACATGCACACCTTCAGATGATGGTCAGGAAGTTGTTACAAATGGGAAAGGGCTGCATATTTAATACCTGCACCACCGAAGGTGGATGGAGGTTGTGGTTTAACCCCCGTTTGTTTGTCTGTCTGTCCGCCCGTCTCCGAGCAGGATATCTCAAATAGTTATAGACGTATTCGGACAAAACTTGGTGGACAGATTGGATGTGTGACAAGGACGAATCGATTTGATTGTGGTGAAGATCCAAAAACGGAACTGATAATTATTTAAAGTGATTCTTCACCATTGAGAGATGTGGCAAAAAATGATAAATAGCACAATATCTCAAATGGTAGTGGATGAGTTTTGACAAACCTAGGTGGACGAGTTGGTTAGGTGACAAGAACAAACCAATTCGATTTTAGTTCAGGTACGGATCCAGATCCGACCATGGATGAACCCCAACCCACCCTCCTCAATTCTTGCACACCAGTTCAAAATATCTCCCCCACAATAAATTAACATTGTAACTTGACTTCATTAATTAATTCCACACTGTCGCAGCCATTTGCATAAATAGGGAAGGGAGGGGATATTCCCAAAAATAATTACACGATGAATAACGAATTTATCATTGTAAATTGAATGAATATATATGTTACGATTGTGGGGGTAGATGGAGGAATTTCATAGGAAAGTTAGGATTGTATGGAGTTGCTTGGTCCGTGGCTGTGTTGGAGACATCTCGATCTAAACCAAGTCGGGAAACTGTGAGCTTTAGTTTTACTTGTTACCACATGGGGGTGGTGCTGTGTTACTGGGGGGAAAAAAGGCCTTAATCCCTACAAATTATGTAATTGGCCCTGTGACCTTTTCCGACGTTTTTGCATTTACAAGCCAGCAATAAAATTACATTCTTACAACAACAACAATAACAACGCTGCAGGTCCAAGCAGGCGAGAAGCCCCGCCTTCCCGGCTTCGCAACAGCAAGTCACACCCCCGAGGCTTATGATTGGTGAGTGTGACGTGAGAGGGAAAGTGAGGTTCGAAGAGCGGACAGTTGTCAGAGGATACAGTAGTTGTGAGAGGAAAGAGTGGGTGAAGGACACGATCGACGAAGAGGATCTCGTTTTTGCTCTCCTCCCAGCACAACGAAATGGCTGCACGATTTTCATGTTCGTGCTGGTGAATTTGCAGCATGTTGGACATGACGCTAGCCATTCCTGTTCGGCTGAATTGTGAAGTTGTACGATTATGAGAAGGAGGAAGAGGAGTGAACCTCTTAGCGAACTCGTCGTTATCCTGTTGTGTGTTCAAAGAGAAAAGTGGGCGATCGTTCTGAGCAGACCTCATGTAAGAGAGGAACATTTGGATATTCGTTCATGAGAAGAAGCCAAACGGTAGTTGGTGAGCCCTGGCACTGAATACCGCCTCACGTACGTGACCGCAGAGAGCGGCTTGGCACAATTTTGGGCACATCTTCCTGCGCAGGACGAAGTGGCTCCTCCCAAAGTTCAATAAAGACAATCTCTGGACAAGGCTAAGTGCCAGAATAAAGGGAGGATTTTCTTTTCTTTCCCCCTTGTTTGTATTAAAATTCATGTGTGGAGGCACCTCGACTGTAGGCTTTAATGTACCTCACGTTTTATTATTACATTTTTAGGTCATCTCTATCAACTCAGTAGAGATGACCTAATAATAACAGTCTCGAAGTCTGTCGCCCCGTGGACCGTCCACATCAAACCGGAGTGGAGACAAATAACCAATAGTGGAATGGATAGAGGTCGATGAGACATGCACACACGATATAACTTTCAAGGTCGTCCAAGGTCGAGGTCAACGTCACGAGGCTGTCAAAGTTGCGAAAATCGTCGATTTCAAATCGTATCTCTCCCTCATTTATCAAGAGAGATCAAATGTATTAGTGATTCAGATACTACGGATATTATCGAGAACAACACGAGCCATTTTTTGGAAATTTGCTCTCGTTCCGATTTTATAGCCCTTCAACTTCGTCTGATTCCCCGTATGGCATGTTCATAAAGTACGTACATACAAAAAAAAAGTATTGAATTAAGAACCGAACTCTCCGAGACAAATATTACATTTTAAGCTTTTGTCAGATTTACTAAAACAATGGAACACAAGTTTATATGCACACTTATTTTCATTTATGACATTAACATTGTCTTGAATGTCAATTTGTACTTTTATTTTCAAATAATGACGTGCTGTGATATTAAAAGAAAAAGGTAAATTACACCGGCTAGGGACTGCATCGTCATGCTTCAAAACATCGGTTCATAAGGAACTGCTGGCTTTGCAAGCATTAGCGATGTATGAGGGGGGTGGGTGGGTGGTCACCAGCCTGCATACAGAGGGGGGTGGGTGGTTTTGAAACCCGGAAGTAGAGCGTACGTACTTTAGGAACTGCCCGTATTCCAGTTGGCACAGAGTTACTTTCGACCTCTGGCAGAGATGACGGCACTCCGCTCGGGGTATTTTGATAATTGCTATTGTAAATATTTGATCTATTTCCTTACCCCCCCCCCTCCCCCCATCCCGTGTTTTATTTTAAGTTCTGGTGTTGTCTATTTGTCGTGGGTTCGAGTATAAACCCCTTGTGCTGTGAATCCATCTGCCAGTCTTTGCCGCCCTTCCCTCCCGCACGCGCCAAAATCTCCGAGAATGTTGTGTTCGCCTCAAAGGAGAACCACTCGGCGATCCGGCCTGGTCAGTGTTAACCGCACGACCACCACAATTGGGTCAGGGCAATCAGACAAAGAAGGATAAAGTAGAAACCGGGTTGTATTTGGCACATGGGATGTTTTGGGACATGCTCTCTGGTAGTCCAGTCGCGATGGATGGTCAATGACATCAATACCAATACATTGTTACTCACTTCATCACATTTTAAATAGCAACATGCAAACACTAAAATGTAATATAATTGGCCAAGAATAGCTGCTAAAGGGGATGTTTCAATGTACCCTAAGTTTCCCCTACTTGCTTTGAGCTGAAGATTAGTCGTCTGAATGGCAGCTGCCTTTTAATACTCAGAAATGCAAAGTGCTTCATCTTGGAAACGGCAACAGTGCAGGGGAGATGTATTAACTGCATAATCAAATGCGAGAACAAGTGCAAGAAGAAATAGATCTTGAAATTATTGAATACAAGAATCTTCACTTTTGCAGGCAAGTTGCTGCAAGTGTAAACAAGAACGGCAGTAGGTAGAGCACATACCTCCGCTAGGCTGAACAGTTTACGTTTTGTCTTGCACCGATAGGCCGGATCTGGATCCAGACCTCCAGAAATCTAATCGGCTTGTTCTTGTCAAATACCCAACTCATACAGCAAGTATTATCATAATAAATATTCAACTTCTGCAAAGATCATGCTGTACAGGGTGTTTCAAAAAGATTGATACAACTTTGACTTCCTGCCATTTCTTTGTTTTTTCAGTTATACCGTTTTCCTTTTCAAGGTTTGGTGGTGTTATCATGGTATTTGTTCCCTGGGAGTTTCTAGCTCAGTCACTCAACTATACCAATTGATAGTGAAGCAGAAGACAAAAGTGGTGGCTCTGTGGATGATACTAAATCATATGTAGACATCGCCGGAGGTTCTGCTGGGAAAACGACCTCAGAACACGTGATGGACCCACCAATTTTGCCATTCAACGTATTTGGAAACATTTTGAGCACAAGGGTACAGTGCACAACCAGAGCAAGGGCAACAGCGGCAGTCCACATCAGTAACCAAGAGCCAAGCCAACATCGATACCGTGCAGGATTCTGCAGTGGACAGTCCCAATGTCCATGGGCAGGCCAGAAATTCCACTTGTCGGTACCATCTAAGGAAACCAATCCTAGTTATGATTTTTGAATTGGTGTATATATATATATATATATATATATATATATATATATATATATATATTATATTTAGTATATTTATGATCATTTTGATGTGAAAACATTGCAGACTGGCAGCTTATTGGTAGTTATCATCTCTGGAATGTACCCACCCTCCGCATAATGAAAGCGAAAAGGCAAACTCAGAAACATTCACTACTAGAGGGGGAGCACTCGGTAGAGTGCAAAACCTCCGCCGCCAATACTGCTAGGTCACTCAAGTGAACCTGATATCCTATTCATTCAATTTGACGTCAAAGTGCTCACGAGTTATAGTTTGCAACTTTCCCTTTACTTTTAACTTTTACATACTCAATTCATTCGTCATAACTAGATTCCTTGAGACAAATTGATTTTACGTGGGTATATCCACCTGAAGTTCCAAATCAGCCGCAATTTAATTTTGGCATGTTTTTTGTTGGAAATCACTTATAACATGTAGAAATGCAAAAAAAAAAAAAAATCGAATTTTTGTTGAAAAAAAGTTGCAAAAATTTTTTTTTTCCTCTAACAATTTTTTTTTGGGGGGGGGGGGGGTTGGAAATCACTTAAAACATGTAGAAATAGAAAAAAAATTCAAATATTTTTCAATGGCCGCCATAGCGGCCATATTGGATTTTGGACCAAGTCCAAAATCTAATGGCATGATCCTTGGACCATACCTAACCCCCACCAAGTTTCGTCGAAATCCGTCGAGGAGTTTTTCCGTAATACTGTTTCAACAACA
>CM068952.1:150217217-150238968 GCA_035128595.1 Eptatretus atami
GTACTTAGGTATATTGAAGTTTGGCAATTAACCCTACCCCACGCGGTCGAATTATTGACGATTCATGGTCCTGTAAGGGACCCGTGCCTTTCGGACTTATCCGAGTGTCACGACCTATATGCCGGGTGTTCGGTGGAGACGACTCTACTGCTCCACCTAGCGGTTGTGCTTGCCACCGAGACCCGGCCCCACAACAGTGGGACCTGTGCTTGAATAGGCTGACCCAGCATGGGGTCTGCATTTGTTTCTGAGGCATATAAACTGGGAAGTAGTCAGAGAAGAGCTTCTAAGGTTGAACCAGCTAGAAGCTAACACATGAAGACAGCCTGAAGAGACAGGGCATCCACTCGCTGAATTATCAATACAAGAGAGGTGACATGATCCAGTTGTTCAAAATTATAAATGGCTACGACAGGATTTCTTTGTGAAGGCAAGATACCAACCCAGGATGAGAGGAGCAGGAGCAGGACTAAACATCATAAAAAGGATTCTTTAGTTAAAAGATCATCACTGATTGGAAGAGTCTTCACCCACAGCATGTATGTCAAGACCCCAACAGTGAGGCCTTTAAAGACTCTTTTAGATAATCTCTGGAAATGCAGGGAGAGGAGCTTGCACTGACTCTCCCACATACCCCATCAAAGGTGTCCATTTCACAAAGAACGGAAGAATCTACAGGATCAACCATCTTCTGATTCCGCATACAGTATACAGCAGTCTATATGGTTTACCATTCACGATAAAAATGGATAATCACAGATTTAAACCACAAACTTAATTTTTCATGATGTTCACGAGAGAACATATGAAAGTGAGGATGGTGTTTGACAAGAAAAGCCAGAGGTCGGGCCGTACGGCCAAGCCAGAGGTCGGGCGTCCGGCAAGCCAGAGGTCGGGGCCGGCCAAGCCAGAGGTCGGGCCGTCCGGCAAGCAGAGGTCGGGCCGTCGGGCCAAGCCAGAGGTCGGGCCGTCCGGCCAAGCCAGAGGTCGGCCGTCCGGCCAAGCAGAGTCGGGCGCAGGCAAGCCAGAGGTCGGCCGTCGCCAAGCCAGAGGGTCGGGCCGTCCGCCAAGCCAGAGGTCGGGCGTCAGGCAAGCCAGAGGTCGGCCGTGAGGCAAAGCCAGAGGTCGGGCGTCCGGCCAAGCAGAGTCGGGCGTCCAGCCAAGCCAGAGGTCGGCCGTCCAGCGCAAGCCAGAGGTCGGCCGTCAGGCAAGCCAGGTCGGCGTCCGGCAAGCCAAGGTCGGCCGTCCGGGCAACAGAGGTCGGGCCGTCGGCAAGCCAGAGGTCGGGCCGTCCGGGCCAAGCCAGAGGTCGGGCCGTCCGGCAAGCCAGAGGTCGGGCCGTCCGGGCAAGCCAGAGGTCGGGCCGTCCGCCAAGCCAGAGGTGGGCCGTCCGGCAAGCAGAGGTACGGGCGTCCAGACCAAGCCAGCGGTCGGGCCGTACGGGCAAGCCATGTCTTTGTATGCAGGTCACGTGCGCTTCCACGCGACCCTGCACTCACTCCTGTGTGTACGTTTCATACATGTATATTATATATATTTATAATATCGAATGAGAATGGAACAGGAAACACTGCAGTGAAAACGTGGATAAAAATACAACTCACAGTTTAAAGTTCAACACGGCAGCGGCATTTACCAGCAGCGACCTGAACAAGGAGGAAGCGGGAAGTGGAGACGAGAAATAAACAATTCAGTGAAACGATGAAGGATTTCACTAATAACTATTCATTATTGAAGTGTAAGCCGTTTCATGTGCGTCATCAGGTTAGAAGGGAAGCTTGAATTACCCGAAAAGAAGAAAGTCCGAAATCATCACGATGAGTCGATGACGTGACAGACCACGGACACGGAGCACGTTCACTTAGTGAACGACTTAACGAAGAAGAAGAACGATTAAAGTGTATTTTATCACTATTATTTTAAAAAATCTCCATGAATGACTTCAATGATTAGTTATGTAGTTATGGTTATAACTAAATTGGAATTGTGAAAATTGGTTTACTCTCGAGTCGAAATCCTCATCGAATGCAAAACAATAATTTGCGGTAATATTTTTTTTTTATTAATGATGATTATTCATGTTTGGGTCGATTCAACGTCACAATTATATTTATATATTTCTCACAAAAATAAAACAAAGGATATGTACAGAGCTCGTCTGGTGTGTCATCAGAATGAGGCATTCTGGGATAGCTAGTTACCACTTCCGGCCAAGACAGTGCGTCAGTGCGTCAGTGCGTCAGTGCGTCAGTGCGTCAGTGCGTCATGTGCGTCAGTCCTCCAGACTCCAAAACTATTAAACCTCTCAGCCTGAAAACTTTGCATGCATCGTAAGAAAACTCCAAGGAATAATGGGACAGATAACAGTAATTTTTGAGAGGAATCTTGCAAATGATGATACAAGCATCAAATTTGGCACATTTGTTCTCCAGGGGATTCTAATCAAATCTGCCTGATTGGCCATTTGAAAAATCCAAATTTTGAAAAATTTGAAAAATAAAAAAAAATTCAAAAAAGTCAAGATCACGAATCAATGTTGGATGCTGGCTGAGATTGGTGAATGTTTCAGAACATCATCAAAGACGTTCCAAGTCTGCCATGCAGTTTCTTCCCTTTACCGTGGAAGGCAGACACGACGTCCATTCCAGTGAACGCATGGAAGTATGGGATCCCCTTGCTTTCTCAGGCCCTATTGCAGAAAACGACCTCATGGACTGGAATCCATCGCGCCTTGGCTCCTTGTCCAAAGGCAATTCACATGTTTCCAGACATAGTTCTCTGTAAGGATGCAGTACAGATAATTGCTATGACTAGTATGTCCGTGTCATTAGCCTTAATGATAATGGATTTGCTACCATCCGTCGTTGCATCCCTGCGCGTACAAATATTCGAGTGTCAGCTTCTTCATGACAACATGGAGACAAGCATCCAGTGACTTCCTTGTGTTGCTAATGGCATCTTCTCCTTTTGTGACAATGACTGTGCTTGTCGTCTGTGCTTCACACATCTTTTCCGCAAGGAAGTGAAACAGCTCGGTCTTGTTGCTGTCATCTCGAAGAAAGCTTCTCCATTTACTTGGGGTCTTACTGGTTCCTGTCACTCTTCTTCTCATTCCTTGCCTCCTTTTCGACCTTGCCTCGGACTTCAGACTTGACTTCTTGTACACATCAAACACTACGTCCACCCTCTCGTACCTGGCACCATAGATTCCACCTTGGGATGATGTCTTCTTTAGCATAGTCTCAAAATATTTTGAAGTGCGTGGAGGTAGGGCATTGATAAGTGCTGAGCCATCAATGATGACTGCATCTCCCCTTGATTCTCTGTCTGGATGTTCACTTGCGCTTCAAAAATTTCAGCCAGCTGTGACTTCAAATTTTTTTATTTTTCAAAATTTGGATTTTCAAATGGCCCATCAGGCAGATTTGATCAGAAAGCCCTGCAGAACAGAAATGCCCAATTTGATGCTTGTATCATAATTTGCACGATTTTTCTACTATCTACTACACTAGTGTAAGAGTGAAAATTGGATGTTTGGTTAATTAAAACACACCCATTTTAAATTAAATTAACAGTCTTATTTAATTATATCCTTCATCATGTAATCCTTAGCCACCTCGCTCTCTGGAGTCTTCAGTTAGGCGTTTCCTAGGTAACCTCGCTGGGGTCTGAAGCGCGCATGTTTTATGGCCTGCTCAACCATGCCTTGACTTGAACAGGCCACAACGACTTCTTAACGATAAAGTTTTTTTTTCCACTTTCCTCACTCGTATTATCAAATGCCTGTTCATCATAGCTACGAATCGCTGTATACATCGCTTCTGTAAGTTCTTAGTTTTCAAGTTAAGAGCTTGGAGCGATTTCATGCATTATATGATACGATTTTCAATGATCTACTCTCACGGACTAATTATAGTATATCATCAAAATATTATTTCGGTTTTGAGGATTGGATATCGTCCGGACTAAATAATTGTCGAAATCTGTTGTGAAATCTGATAATTTAAAGAAATAACGAGTCATAACTAAGCCGATATACCTATTTACTTTAAAGAGGCAAGGTTATGTTCCCTCCTTCCAAATCATATGAAAATGTGAAATTTCCGAAGCATTAAACTGATCATTTTTCTACTGTTTGGAGAATTATATTGAATAGAACAAATTTTTTTAGGAATGTGACAAAATCTACCAGTTTCATTGAGCTACATGATTTAATACATTCACTGCTAGACTCATGCCCTGTCCCCAGAGGGACTGCCTATCCAGAGCGTCTGCCAGATCTGTGTCGACATTTTGGAGGTTACGGGAGGTGTTCTTCAGGGAATCAAAGCAAATCTGGTTAAAAAAAACGGACGTTTAAAAAAAAAGAATTTATCATGTTTGCGCGGACCCGAACCAATGTACCACATGACACGTGTACAGACGAGCAGGCAAAATGGCGGATTTATTATTATTTAATTAACTGCTGCATGTGCGGTGAAGACCGGCTTTAAAGTTAAGGGATCCTTCATGGTATGCAGCAACAGCCTGGCCAACCGTTCCTTCGCTATCACTGAATTGAAGTGCTTAAGGCACTTGCAGAGCGCCCATTGTCGAAAGCGGTACCGCGCTACGACATTCTGAGTGAATCGTTCACTCACTGCGGACGCTTTTGCCACATACGTACTTCAGAGCGAGTGGTTTGTGCTCCGTCACCCTGAGGGAGTTTGTGAAATAACACCTGATTTCCGAGCCTTTTGCCTATTAATGTGTTTTCTGAATACCGAGCCAAAAAATTTTTTTCCCACCTGTTCCACGCAGCTGTTTATGAAGATAAATGTTTGTGAACATATCCCTGAAACGTCTACATAATGCAACTTTGATTTTTTGTGAAAGCTCCTCAAGGTTTCTGGGTTGTACACAGTAAGTATGTAGTTGTTAATATCACATGACTCCAACCTGCCGGTTCCTGAAAAATGCTGATGTTGCGCAAGCGTGTATGTGTGTGTTGCGGTGTGTGTGTTCATAAAGCATAACATGTTCGTTCTCTCTCTTCTCTCTCTCTCTCTCTCTCTCTCTCTCTCTGTGGATGTATTCGGACTGTGGTTATGTCTGGATGGTGCTTGTCTCCAGACGTGTCCGGTAGTGTTTGTCTTTGCCAGCTTGGCTCAAACGCGTCCTGATGTGTTTGTCTCTGGATGCGTCAGGGTGGTGTTTGTCTCCGGATGTGTCCGGGCGTGTCTTAACGATAATTTTTTTCTTTCACTTTGCTCACCCATATTATTGAATGCCTGTTCATAATAGCTATGAATCACTGGTACATTGCAATGCTTATAAATGCCGGGAGATGGCAGCGTTCGTTGCTTTATTTCATTTCCACACATACGATAACCATGAGAATCTCTTAAATTAAGCTGAGTTCCGAAATTTAAGCTCCAGAATCAAACTTAGAAGCAGTTCCGAGTCCTAAAAAGTGTTCATTTGTCCAATTCGGACATAGTTGACATTTTTGGCGTGTCCGGGAGGTGTTTGTTTAATATGACAGTTTGGTGATTGCTAATCATCTGCGAAGCAAGCAGTTTCTTATCATCCATTTTATTGGGTGCTTAAGGCACTTGGCGAGTGTTCTACAATATTCGCACTGTCACTTAATACTGTATATCGATCGACTTGAACAAGGTTCAGGGGTTACTCGTGTGCGCGTTGTTGGCCACGTGTTCCTCAGTGCAACAGTGGTTGCTGGCTCGTTCAAAATGTGAAATTTAATTTTCCATTGACATTCCCCTTTTTGTTCTTCCATTATATGAACCGTCACTTTGGCATAGATAAATACAAATAAAAATTAAACATTTCGCTTTTAAAATCTCTTCAACCATTCATGTGTTGCTTGGTGAAGCCACTTGGGGTGCTTCTTCAAGTATGAAGTAATGAATCGCCACATCATGGCAGCAAAAGCTGAGAGGTACGTATGCGCACTCTGTGTAACCTGGATTTGATTCACGACCGAGCTATAAACTGTCATCCCAGTATTCCAACAGGCCAGGTGATTCATCAATTTGTGCATCTTCTCTCGAAAGGATGACAAACTGGTGTCACATCTGCCGAATTCCTCACCCCTCTCCCTCCCAATCCTACCCTCTCTCTCTCCCACCCAACCTCTTTCCGACCAACAAGCCCCTCCCCCCTTTCCACTTCCTTCCTCTCTCTCTTTTTTTAAACTTGTCTACTGTGTGACAGCAAAAAGAGCTTTCAGTGAGGGCAAAGTCAGAACAACTGATCTTTTTCAGAGTGACCACTGACTTGCAACCTGTCTTTCTCACTCTAAAACATGACACTGTACCCCACTCGCACCTCTTCATCACGCACCTAGACACCCCCTTTGTTCTTCATTACCCCCCCCTTACTTTCCCTGCACCTTGGACTAGCACGTGCCATTTGTTCGTGCTGGGTAAGCCAGAGGTCACCAACACATCAACTTGTCTTACTCTCTTGCTTATCTGCCCTTCTGCAGAGTGATTCCAATGGTGCTTGTCATGTTAATCTAAGTAAGACTGTGTAGATAAATAGCCCGTGTTAGCTATGCTTTGTCTCTTTATGCATGAATCTGTATCACTGTATGTTTTTTGCCGCTGCCACACGAATAATGTATGTCCTTGCTGTATGACTACGCGCTGTGAATAAAATCAGTCTTCATTGTGCGACATGCTTTCCTCGCTCCCCATCCTGTAAATCTTCCCTTGGTGTTTTGTTTCTTTAATCCTGTTCAGAGTGCCCATTCCTTCATTGGTCGAGCAAAGTCCGCACTTATTTCTAGCCTGTGATATTTTTACTCCAACTGATTAACTCATCTGATTAGCCGGCGCTCGACTTCGTGTTCCACTCGGCAGTCATTCAAGGTGCAGTGCCGAAGGCGTAGCCATCGTTAGGTTGCCGTGCGAACGAAAGGTATCGCATAAACATCAGAGGCGTACCCTGCCGCGCCGGTAATTCTAAGTCAAGCGACTACGGCTGTGTAATATCCGCAGCCCTTTGGACCGCAGAGTTATCCAATGGTAGGTGGCCTTAGGGCCGGAGGTAGGAAGGGGCTTGAGGAGTCTCCCTTCTTGGTGACCCTGAACCCCAAGATCCACAACAATATTACCCTTGCCAGAGGAAAGGGTATGTATATTTTGCATCTGTTCTTTGTTTGTCTGTTTGTCCACACGGATGTGAGAAAGTGTATGAATTACATTAAACCTTTAATTCCCCGAAGACCCCTTAGACCCTTACAATGCCAAGACCCATAAAGACCATGACCCCAAAAGATGATAACACAAGTTTGATGACGCTGGAAAAACTTGGAGACTTTGCCTGCACAGAAGACATGGGGATTACCATAGAATACCTGAATCCTCATTCCTGATCAAAAATCCCAATGGTGGTTTTTGCTTAGTCATGACCTTTGCTGGTGTGGGCCTGTACAGTAAGCTCCAGCTCTCTCTAATGCCAAATGTAGATTCCATCCTCTGCAAAGTCACTCCTAAGTGGAAGTGTCTGATTGCGACCGAGCCTCATGAGTGCCTTCTACCAAATTCCATTATCCCACCAGTCCATGAAGTGTTGCAGTGTAGCCACACCTTCCGTGAAACACACATGTATGTATACCAGATCTGCAATGGGAATGTCTGATCAGAAACCGCACTCGAAGAACTCATCGCCGCATCCTTTGGTGACCTCTTGGAGAAGGGGAGCAGTACTAAACTGCGCAGATGACCTGTATTGCAGTGGTAGCACATTGGATGAACTCTTCCAAACTGGAGAATGGTTTGCATGCTTGTGTAAATGTCGACTTTGTCTCTCTGCTCCGAAGACAGGTACAGTACAGTGCCTTCAGAAAGTATTCACACTCCTCGACTTTGTCACATTTTGTTGTGTTACAGCAGTGAATTTAAAATGGATTGCTGCATTGATTGATACGTGTCGGATGATTGATACGGGTGGCATTGTAGCATTGATTGATTGATACAGATAGAATGTCAGACTGATGGAGTGATACAGGGAGAATGTAGGCATTGATTGCATTGATTGATAATAGGTGGAAATGTAGCAATGATTGATTGACTGAATACAGGTGAAATGTCACATTGATTGATTGATTGAACAGTGGAAATGTAGCATTGATTGATTGAATACAGTGGAAATGTCACATTGATTGATGTTGATACAGGTGGAAATTCACATTGATTGATTGATTGATACAGGTGAAATGTAGCATTGATTGATGATTGACAGGTGGAAATGTAGCACTGATTGATTGATGATTCATACAGGTGGAAATGTAGCATTGATTGATACAGGGGTCATTCCATGTCAAATCATCAAAGAATCTGGCCATCATCTCTCAGATTTTTGTAAACTTTGCGGACCAATTGGGACCCATGAAAACGGCAAGAACTCAAATATTTTTGCTAACAGCCTCTTAATTAGTGAGATAGCAGACTAACGAACTTTGGACTAATTAGCATGACGTCGCGAATTCAAATGGCCTATATCTCTAAAAGTTATAACACCTAGAGAGCTGGTTTTGGTGTCATTTTAAAGGTATTTTCATGCCCTATGAATTTGTCTGGACAACATTTTCCTACCTCCAACCACAAAAAAGTTATCACAAAATATAAACTTCAATCGTGAATCCCCAAAAATGTATCCTTCAAATTTTTCTCAAATTCATCCCAGAGGTACCTTAGATGTCAAGAAGCTTCCACATAAATTTTGTGATGGCCACTCCAATAGTTTCTGAGATATGAGCAATAATGTACATGGACGTATGGCATATAGGTTCGAAAATCAGCATTTGTAATGTATTATACAATCAATAAGTGAGTTCAAGTACACAGTGTTACTAACTGACTTAGGCTTTCAATTTCCTCTTCAATGCAGCAACAGCAGCACTTGTTTCTTCCCCTCAGGCCCAGTTTGAAAATGAAAGTATATGATACTTCAAAGCAATTGATGGCGTCCCTGTGTTCCCTGTCATGGCTAGGTTAGAATGATTGTATATACATTACAAATGCTGATTTTCGAACCTATATGCCATACGTACATGTACATTATTGCTCATATCTCAGAAACTATTTGGAGTGCCATCACAAAACGTATGTGGAAGCTTCTTGACACATCATAGGTACCTCTGGCATGAATTTGAGAAAATTTGAAGGATAAATTTTATTGGGATTCACGTTGAAGTTTATATTTTGTGATAACTTTTTTGTGGTTGGAACGTAGGAAAATGTTGCCCAGACAAATTCATAGGCATGAAAATACCTTTAAATGACACCCAAAACCAGCTCTCTAGGTGTTATACTTTAGAGATATGGCCATTTGAATTCGCGACGTCGTGCTAATAGTCCAAAGTTCGTTATCTGTATCTCACTAATTAAGAGGCGTTAGCAAAAATATTTCAGTTCTTGCCGTTTTTCATGGGTCCCAATTGGTTTCCAAAGTTTTACAAAAACTGAGAGATGATACGGCAGATTCTTTGATGATTTGACATGGAATGACCACAGGTAGGAATGTAGCATTGATAGATTTGATATCGTACAGGTAAGAAATGTAGCATTATTGATTGAATTGATATTAACAGGTGGAAATGTCACATTGATCGATTTTAACAGGTGAATTCCATTGAATGATATTATCAGTGAAATTCACATGGATGATACAGGTGAATTACGATCGTTGATTCTGATACAGTGGAATGTCAGCATTGAAGATTGATTGATACAGGTGAAATGTCAATGATCGATATTGATACAGGTGGAATGTTCAGCATTGATAATTGATTGTTATGATACAGGTGGAAATGTCACATTGATGAATTGTGATACAGCGAAATTCACAATTTGAGGAATTTTTTGATACAGTGGAAATGTCAGGATGTACATATGTAATATTGATGATTGATTGATACAGGTGGAAATGCAGCATTGATCGATTGATTCGATACAGGTGGAAATGTAGCATTCGATTGATTTGATACAGGTGGAAATGTAGCATGATTTGATTGATACGGTCGTGAATCAGCATTGATTGTTATACAGTGGAAATGTAAGCATTGATTGAGACAGGTGGAATGTAGCATTCATTGATTCAGTGATGAAAATGTAGCATTCGATTGATTGATTGATTCATGTGAAATGTAGCATTCATTGGATTGATTGACTACAGGTAGAATGAGCCATTGATTGACAAGGCAGCAGGTTTATTATTTCGGCGATGAGTGAGAGGAAGGAAATTGCAAGGACCCGATCTGCTATGTGAATGATTTGTCACAGCATAATAGAGGTTAGGCATTGATTTCTTGTTTTTTCTATACGGTCAAGAAATCTCAACATTCTCCCTCTAAAGACTAACTTGAAGGAGTTACTGTATAGCTCGATAAACAGTAACCGCAATAAATTGCTAGTTAGCACGAGATTGCTTCAATATCCAGAAGTAGCAGAACTTTCTCGAAACTATCGTGATCTTTTCACACACAACTCATGTGTCTGCCT
Organism: Eptatretus atami; assembly: GCA_035128595.1. NCBI lineage: Eukaryota > Metazoa > Chordata > Myxini > Myxiniformes > Myxinidae > Eptatretus > Eptatretus atami. Next base: position 150,227,729 of record CM068952.1, read on the forward strand.
CCTGGTGCTTTCCACTCTTTCAGACTTTTGATGGCATCTTTCACCTCGGTACTGTCTAACAGATCTGTGTCAATGAATAGATCCCCTCCAGTTGTGCAGCGACATCAACCTTGCTCTGCCACACACTCTCACGGTTTTAAACATCGCTAAAATGTTCTTCCACCTTTAACAATTGAGCTACTTCAGGTGTTTAGCAGTCCCCTGTTTTATCTTTCACTGGTTTATCACCTCCCTTCTCAATCTTCTGTTACATGTCAAGGTAACTTGTAGACTATTCCGTGTCGCCCTTTATCAGCAGCTGTTTCCTGTTTCTCCAGCACGGTAGTCAAATGTATTTCTCTTATCCACCTTAGCAACTCTTACTTCTTTTTTGTGTAATTCCTTTTACAAAGCTCTTCTTTTTCTTGCTGTTGTACATCCTTCACATTTTTGTTTTGATTGTCTTCCTTTCTTAATATGTTCATTGCTTGTGTGACGATGCCATCGGTTTTTTCTTGATTGTTTTTTGTGCTCGCAATCACCTTCTTGCAGGAGAAAGTATATTACATCATTATTTTACAGGCTTCATCGATGATGCAAAAAGGCATCCCATTTTCACCTCTCCAATGCATCAAACTCTATTTTGTATCTCTTTTATATTGTCTGTATAAGTCTTGTCCTTGCAGTTGTCTAGCAAATATTTGATCATCTGCACTGTACTGCTGTCTTTTTCAGTTTGAGTTCCAGGTGTGTAACCAGCAGTTGCGTGGATCCGGCTGAATACATGTCAATTCCCCTCCTGCCCTCCATGGTTTCAAGCAGAACCCTCCATCCTACCTGCAATCTCTTCTCCACCAAATTACCTTACCTCTCTTACTCGGTATGTCATTAGGGATCTCCTCCACATTCTCCGATCGTAAAGTATCTATCTGTTGCTTGTTCTTCTTTCAGGTGATGTCCCATGGTTTGTTTCTTGTGGGAAAACGGTCCTCAGTGTGGGATTTTGTTTTCAAAGTCTAAATGACAACTATAACACCTGCACCTTATACTCGCACTTAACTTTTAGAATAAAACATCTCACCTTAACAAACATTAATTAATTTATATAATACAACAATTAATTCCATGTTGAATCCACAAGCTACTGTATCACATGTCTTAACACTTGCACTGAAAACCAATTACACTGTTTTCTGGTCATTCATAAGAATTGTGTCACACCACACAGTGCCTTCAGAAAGTACTCACACCCCTCGACTTATGTCACTTTTTGTTTGAGGCTTGAATTTAAAATGGATTCATTATAATGTTTTCTTGTCACCGATCTTACACAAATACGCCATAATGACAAAGTGAAAACTGTTTTAAGAAAGTTTTACAAATTAATTAAAAAATGAAAAGCTAAATGTCTATTCGCATCCAAAAAGTATTCAACCCATGATCCAATACTGGAGGAGTGTCTTTGGCAGTGATTAGCAGCTTCAAGTCTTCTTGGGTATTTCTGATCAGCTTGTAAGCCTGGATTTGGGGATTTTCCCCATGTCTTCCTGATACATCTTGTCAAGCTCCGTCAAGTTGGATGGGCGAGCACTCGGTGAATCGTCAGCAATTCTTCAAATTTCCACAAGATTTCTCAATGGGATCAAGTCTGGGCTTTGGCCTGGGCCAGCTCAAAGGACTTCACGTTATTTTATTAAAAGCTTCCATTGTTGCTTTGGTTGTATGCTTGGGTCATTTTCTGTTGAATGTAAATCTTACCCAGTCTGAGGTTTCTCTTGCACTCTGAAGCAGCGTTCTCCTCTAGGGATTTACCTTATTTGCTCCATTCATGTTCCCTCTATCCCTACAAGTCTCCCAGCCCCTGACGCTGATAAGGCATCCCATAGCATGATGCTGCCTAACCATCAGCTTCCACCGTAAGGGATGGTGTTAATGGGTGATGAGCTTGGCTCAGTTTTCTGCAGAATACACTTTGCATTCAGTCCAAAGAGTTCAATTTTCATCTCATCAACCAATGGACCTTTTTCCTCATGCTCTCAGAGTCTTTCACGTGCCTTTTTGCAAACTCCATGGTGTGTCAATGTGCGCTTTCTCAGGATGGCTCTGTCTGACCCACTGTCCCATAAAGCCGAGAATTGGTGAAGTGCTGCAGAGACTGGTTGGTACTTCCAGGCAGTCCCCATTCAGCAAGGACTCCCTGTTAGTTTTGTGAGAGTGTCATTGTTCTTGTTCACCTCCCTGACCAACCGTCTTCTGGCTGGATTGCCGGGTCTTTGTCGGACGTCCAGCTCTCGAAAGTCGGTAGTTCCATTTCCTCCATTTCCTAATGATGCAGCTACTGGGTCATTCATTATGTTGGGAACTTTCAACACCCATACATTACTTATACCCTTCCGCTTATGAATGCCTCCTCAACAATTTTATCTCGGAGTTCTACTCGGACAGTTCTTTGGACTTCATAGTGAAGTTTCCAACTCTGACATTGCACTGCCAACTGGTGGGATCTCCTTATACAGAAAGGTGTGTTTCTTTATAAATCATGTCCAATCAATGATTGTTCACAGGTGGACCTCCAAGTTTTAAGAGACATCTCAAGGATGATCAAAGGAAATTGGATATGCAACCTGAAGCTCAGTTTGGAAGTGTCATAGCAAAAGGGGTTGAATATCTTATTGATGCAAGATACTTTTCAGCTTTTTTATTTTTTAATTATTTGTAAAAATTCGAAAACATGCTTCAACTTAGACATTATGGGGTATTTTGTGTAAGATCAGTGAAAACATTAATTTTAAGCCATTTTAAATTCAGGCTATAACACATAAAATGTGACAAAATCAAGGGGTGTGAAATACTTTTTGAAGTCACTGTATATGGTTTCTAGGCTTATGGAAGAGGAAAAACAATGGCAGCAGGTTTTATAGACTAACAAAGTGTAAGCAGAAGGGGAAGGGGTGGGATTGGGGTTGGGTTGGGGTTGGGGTTGGGGTGGATTTCAACAAGGAGGAAAGGAGGAATAAAAAAAATAGGACCTGCCTGTTTGAAGCTCAACCTTGGATTCAGGAGCAAGTCAGCAAATCGTCACAAGAACCCTCAAATTCCGAATTTTTTTTTTAATGCCGTGAATATATACTTTGGTACATCAAGAGGTATGAAGGTGTGGTTCAAGTGTCATTGAAATTCTGTGTGTAGTTCCGGAGAAGGCAAATAACTATTTGGGGAGTCAACCCCCCCCCCCACCACACCACCAGTAAGATCCCCTTAAATGAGTGGCAGATTTGATGCAGTCGATACAAGAGGGGCTGAGAGGGAAGCACAAAACAGTGGGGAAACCATATGATCATTAGGAAGATCCGTGTAAGGGAGAGGGATGTGGTGGGGAACATGGGCTATAACAAGATCGACCTACAGTGCTTTAGTGAAAGAAAAGCAGGGATTTGAAGGAGGTCGGTTAGGGGTGGATTAACAGGGGTAAGGAAAGATCCGTGTTTTGGGATGGGGGAGATAGAGATTGGTGGTGATCAGCGTTTGGAAGACCTGGAGGAAGAGTGGATTGAAGAGAGTGTGGGGTTTGTTCCAAAGGTGGGGGAAAAGAGGATAAACAATAGGTGAGGCAGTGTTCTTGATTTGGGTGTTGCCAGAAGGGAATTGCTGGCGGACCTTGAGGGCTGCGGAATATGGCCAGGACAGACGGAGTCGAGCGGGGGGGGGGTGGGGGGGGCGTGAGGTCAGAGAGGAGATGTAGAAGACAGAAGACCAAACGACCTGCCTGGGTTGAGAGTGAGAAGACTCATGACTCAGGCCTCATCACCGGAGATATCAATGATCCTAAATGCTTTGGTTTCCACAGCATGAAGCTGGAGATGAGAGGCAGGAGCACAAGACCAGAGGGGAGAGCAGTTACTCATCGGCTGTGGATGAAAGGCTTTGTAGCGTGGATCAGGAGCGTCAGGTGTTTTGCACATGCAAGAAATTCCATGTTGGAATTTAACCATAAGGTCCGAGACACTTGCTTTCAGTTTTCGCCGATAGCTTGAACGTTGAATTATTATCGTGTTGGGAGACCAAAAATGGTTTCCACTCTATGTGCTTGCATGGATTCTGGCCAAAAAGACACACAATGTGTCATGAACAATCACAATGTCGAAGAAATAATCTCTCTCCTTTTCGATCTATCTAACTGAAGCTCTTGTTGCAATGGCCATTGAGTTGAGCCTTTTGAAATATAGGTCTTTCCTACCACCTTGCCTACAATTATTGAATTTAAAGAGAATTACCATGGATGGAGAGGTATCATATTCCGAACATTTATTATTAATCACGGAACGGCGGCAGTCTGTCTCGTGTCTCTCTGTCGCCTCTCTTCTGCGTGCCCCCGAGAACCAAACAATATAGTACTGATATAAGCCCTCATAGTGTTGCGAATCTGGAAGCGTGAGCACACGAACATAGCACAGGTCCTATAGAACAGTTATATCGGTACAGTATGTGTTTAGTTAGGGCCCATCCCGTGTCTAATGGGTGATAAATGTACTTGCGTATGATTACTTTGATAAGTCAGGGTTTTCTTTACATTTTACACCTCATACTAGCAACGCAGCAAATCCCTTTCACTCGCTCTGGCCACGCATTGCTCTCGTGCGTGTCAGACGTCGACGTTGGGTGGAAGCCATGCAGATTAATGTTCCTCTGGCTATTTAGGGGCGGAGCCCACGCGAAATAATGTTCCTCTGCCTGTTTGGTGGGCGGAGCCCATGGCAGATAATGTTCCTCTGCCTGTTTTGGTGGCAGAGTTCAAGGAGGAGCCTCGCGGCCCTGCGACCAATCAGCGTGCTACGGGTGGGGTAGACCGCCGCTCAGCCAGTCAGATCCCACGAAGGAGAAAAGAGGTTCCGCGTGACGTCACCACGCCCCCCAGGCCAATCGACGGACTTGCGCTGTTTTGCCGTGAAGGGCGCGCAGCGTATCTGGGCCAAAACCGTCCAGAGGGAGAGCAGGAGGTCGTTCCCCGCCCCCCCCCGCGAGACAGGGTGAATAAGGGTGCGGCGCGATCGAAGAACCAGGAGATCCTGGGAAGAAGAGCGGAGGAGCTGAGAGCCACCATCCCACAAGAACCGCAAGGGTTGCACGCCGGTGTCTCAGTCGGTAACTAGAGAAGTTTGTGAGATGTTGAATGACATTCGAGGCAGCAGGTTTGTGGTCATTCTGATGGGGCAGGTGGAGCCAAGTGTGGAGTTTATCAGCCCTCGCTTTTGGCGTTCACTCAAAGACTTGGAATGGCCGAGAAACGCTCCTGCATTCCTCGACGGTTCGGATACAGAGGAGTGTTTTGGTTGTCGGCACGAGGGCTGAGTGGACTCGGGGGCCGCCGCGGCTCGCTGGTGTCTGGATTCGGTTAGCCCTCGTGCTGGTTCCCAAGGTTCGATATCAGCTTCGCAAGACCACAAGAGGTGGCACAGGTCGAGGCAAGGCTCTGTGGTCCTTTAGCTCGCCTTTCCTCCGAGCTGGAGGCCTCAATAAAGGCTGGTGGCCACATTTCTTGTGTGTGTGTGTGTGTGGGTGTGTGTGTGTGTGTGTGTGATGTGTGTGTGTTGTTTGGTCAGTTCAGTAAGTAAATAATGTTAAGTGCCTTTATTGCTTGTACATACGTGCATCTCTTTAGTCGGATAACTCTGCCTTCCTTGCGTGCTGTCCCTCCTCCCCCCCTTATAAATAAAGCATGTGTTAAATGTAATCGTTCGTTGCTGTGTTTCCTTCCATTGGCTTGCATGAATGGCGTGTTGGAAATTTAGCAGCCGTTGTTGCGCATAAGGGACATTTGGAAAACGGATCTCGGCATCCCCCGCCTCGGGTCGCACCACCGGTTCGAGCCGCATAGGCTCGTTCCCGTAAAGAGCCCCCCGTCGAGGGTGTGAATATCTCGGTAAAAACTCGCACCGTGGAGTGTAAGGTATTTTGAAGTTGGCAATAACCCTGTACCACGTGGTGTAATTTATTGACGATTCACGGTCGGTAAGGCCCGTACTTGTCGGAGTTTTCCGAAAGGTACGAATCTAAATTCCGGGTTGTTCGGTGGAGCTTGACTCTACTGGCTCCATCTAGCGGTTCGTGCTCGTCGCCGATACGCGGCCTGCAACAATAGCTCCCACCCCGCGCTCCCCATAAATACAGTTGGCAAAGCTTTGGGTGTATTTTTCATGTCACGCAGAGGTTGGTTAACCATTTCTTTGTTCATAATGACCATTGCATCATCCTTCGAATCCATTAATAAATCACACACGATCCTGCCATGTTTCACAAGAGGCATTCCCCATAAGTTCGAAGTCGCACTCAATGGCAACGAATCTTTGAGGGTTTGGGGTAGCATGTGCGACGTGCCTGTTCCACAATTCTTCGGGCCTTGCACTGCAGACTCCCGACCCATATCGCAGGAAGTCTGCAGTATGGGCAAGCTGCAAGATAGTCCTGTCGGTGAACTGAGAAAGTTCTCCAACTCTCGTTATGTCAGAGGTACATCTGTTTTCTCTCAAGTACTTTTTCCAAGTATTTGTGATTTATTTTAGAAGCTTTACCGAACCAATTTCAGTAAAACGATCCCCTATCATCGCACAAACTATCTATATTAGATCCCCGATGGCCACTATTGTTTGGGGTTTCTGCTGATGTGTGCAAAGCATTCTGGGGCATTTTGAAAGTCCATAATTTTTCAGCCATTTACAAATTCACTGCACTTTTAAAACACTTTGTGAAGTTATTGTATCCCAAAATTGTGCAGTGTCCTGTTCTTTCCAACTGACTTGTGAGTTCACTTTAACAGGGAAATTTAAGGATAGCATACACCGCCGTTCCACTTCGGCATGTGACTGTTTAGCCACCATCTGTGTAACACAAAATGCTTTGATCAACTCTTAATATCAACATCTTGTACAACTTTCTTCAGATCCACATAATCATTACAAAATTTCAGCATGGATAATAATTATTTTTACGTTGTCCTGCAGTTGTCCAGCCTCCACTCACCTCGTATATGATGGTGGTTCGTATATGATGGACCTCCACCACAACCTCGTATTTTTTAGCAGTTGTCCACCTCTCTTGAACCACTTCTCGTATATGATGACACTGAAGCACCAGCTGCACATTAAAAGCCATTTCTCGATTGTTTGGCGGCCTTAATTAGCATTGCAATGTGGTCTTTACACTTCAAGGAAATTCTATTTACTCAAAAAAATGTGAACTATTTATGCAACACAAGATGTATGAAGACTTGTGAGTGTCCGAAATCTTCTTTCAAGTATGATGTCAAATGAGCTGATCGTGAATGAAAGATTGGCCTGGAATTGGAACTGAAAAGCCAAGCTTGCCTCCAAGCCCTAATAATCAATATATATATATATATATATATTATATATATATATATATACATATATTATATATATATATACATATACATATATACATTATATATATATATATATATATATATATATACATATATAACTGAAAAAGTGTTGTGTGCGTGCTTGTGTGTAATCAGCACATGTCAGAGGATTTGAAACTTGGGAAGGGTCATCTATTACGAAGTGGGGGGTTGTCAGGGTTGCGGTTAAGGAGTGAAGTGGCTAAATTGGGAAAAGGAAGTGAAGGGAGGAGAAGGGAGATAACAGAGGGTAGGGGAGTGTTGGAAGGTGGTGAGCAAAAGGGGAGGAAGTTTGTGAGAAGATAGGGAAAGGGTATGGAAGTGACTTTTATGGAGCATACACTGGGGGAGGTGGGTGAAATATTCCTCCATATATACATACATCATCATACATACTACACGGGGAGGCATGCGCTCACAGCGACGTTGCTGCTTCCACTTTCCGCTGGTGCTCCAGGGTCCTCCGTCTGGCCGTCCCATGCGATGCTGGCCATCCCCATTCTCTTTGGACATTGGCAGGCACCCACCTAAGGACCATCTCAGGTTAAACCGAGGAGATCAGCTGTTTGGTGGAACAAAACACCTCTGCACCACCTCGACACACACGAAAGTGTGTTTTTGTGGAGTAAAGTGTTTATTGGTGCCGGAGTGCAATCTGATACCCTCCATATTTGCCATTGTTCATAAAATATATCCTCTCCAGTTTCATTGGGCTTGGGTTCAGATGGGGTGAGAAAAAACATTTACAACGACGCCGCACACATTGTTTTTGAAACATAGACTGCTGTTATTGGCTCTGAAATTTCTGTTTGAATCTGAGTTTGATTATTTCTGTTTGCATGATCTGCTTCTTTTGTATTAATACACCTGTTTGTCATCTTGCAAATGATGAAATAACCTCCTCTAGATTATGACCAGTCTGCGTGTAAGCAGGGTCACAGCTTCCACGTTGAGGAAAGACCTGTCTTCAAAGCAAAAAACTTATGGAATTGAATTCTCAATAAGGGAAGGTATGGGGGAGGCAGGGGGACTTTCCCACACACCTTAATGTCTGTGAACCAGCTCAAGTCACTATCATTGCAGCTTCTTTGTTGGTGACTTTGATCACCAAGCCGCCAGAAGATGGCAGGAAGCAGAAGAAATTCAGATCTGCATTCACAGAAAGCCACATTGATGTATCAGCCTCAACAACATGTCACTGCTTTGATTCTATACCCCAGCACCAACCAGCAAACAACAAACTCCAGCTTCTCGCTGTTCCTTGGTGAACCGAGGGATGGCAAAGGTGGAAAGACGAAAATAAATGCTACAAACACAGATCTCCCTGCTGCTCCTTTATACCCCAGTTTTCTCCACCTTCTGAATGGGTTTTTTATGCAATATGGGGAAGAACTTTCTGTATCTCCTGATGCAGCCATTTGGTGGCACACCAACCTCACCATGTGCCTCCACTTTCCTCTATGCGGGACAGGGTGGAAGACCGAATAAAAACTGACGCTCACTTCAACCCCACTCCCCACTTGTCTCCACTTGCTGTATTTGAACTCCAACCTGCATCATGGGAATGTCCAGAGGACCTGCTGCTTGCGTCCAGAGCGAAGAAAACAATTAATTCAATTACAGTTACAGGCCAGTTCATCTGCTACGCTTCCTCTCTGAGTGGAGTGAGGTCGATTCTCCCTTCCCCCTCATGAGTAAGAGTGATGTCAGCATGTGCCCATCTGCTCTACTCACAAGCTTGGTCGGGCAAAAGACAAGTGAAGTCAGACAATAGAAAAAGGCACGGACAGAGCAACCAGATGTATGCACCATAGCTGCTATCGTATCAATACTAAAATATACATTTGGTGTCTGCTGTCTGCATGCCTTTAGCCGATTCATTCAGTTTTTACTTGTAATTCCAATCTCAACGCAATTTTTGAGGAGACTAAGGGTCATGAGAAAAATGTTGGAAGGCGACCTGGTTACTCCTTCCCCCCGCCCAGGAATTCCAAAGTGGGCTGAACAACAATTGTTTTATGTAATTGTACCATGTAGCACTACTCTAGGGGTGCAGGGTGAGGGTGTAATGAGTGCGCTCCAGAACCTGAATTGGTATATGAAGTAACCCTTTGCCATATTTTCGCGTCACTTAGCCTATATTGTTATCTCGCTGCAATTATCCGAAGGAAATTCCCATGTTTATTAGCTATTTATATTGGGTGGGGTTATGTAATTAATAAGAGGACATATTAGAACTGTACTTTATAACTGCTGGCAGTGATGACCGGGTACCAAGACGTCACGGGCTTTGTTGCAATTGATTGGACAGCTGACCCATGATGTTTTTTTTATATCATTCAAATTGGATTCAGAATGAGATTAAAAATAAATTCAATTTAGATAAATGGAGAGACGAATAGGAATACGGTCCTCATTGGAGTAACCAGAAGGAACCAAGCAAGCAAAAAGCAAAGATGAAGTCATCAGGAGGAACCTGAAATAGGATTCCCATTTTCAAGACTGCTACTCATCCTACCTCAATACGCCATCCAGGAAGCCAAGTGAGCCTTAATTCAATAAAATCACAATGAACCCAGATGCAAAAAGTTCAATATTATCTGGCTGCCAGAACCTATGTGTCGCGATGAGGGTGAAATTTATAAACATGTGTTTCCCCATCACTCTAGAAGCATAATGGTGAAAGTTTCATGTGGATTGATTAAGCAGTTCCAGAGAAAACATTATTTAATATTTTTCTTCAATCCATATGGCTGCCAAACCATTGTGAACGCCATCAATTATTCCTCAACAAACTGTACAACCCAATGGCTTGGGGAACATTTTTGTGATGTTTGCCGCTCGCCTGTCCAGCCGTTCTGGAGAAGATTTTTTATAGGTTTTAGGGTAAATCCAATATGGCTGCCAACAGGGAACGCTATGACATCATATGTGTGAACCTTTTGTTCCTCATGGAATAGGCGGTCATACATGTAAAGTTTTGCCTCGATCTGTTCAGCTCTTCAGAAGAAAGATTTTGAAGGTTTTAAAAAAAACAACAATTTTTAATGGCTGCTGAATCATGTGACCGATGATGTAATCTTTTTTTTTTTCTGTGAACCATTTTATCCGGCGAGATGAACCCTCAAAAATTTCATACTGATGAGATGTACATTCTACATACGCAATTAGATGCATCACGAAAAGGCAGCCTATGATGTCATTTTAAAAAATTCACACTTACTCCCCATGAGAAGTACTTGGCCATTGTGCCAAAGGTTTGTTGTGTCTGTTAATATAATTAACGATGAAAATGCTAATTCACTTTTGGACACATGAGGGCGTTTTCAGCCATGACATGGTGATATTGGGTGATGAAGAAGAGTAAGGAGATATGGCAGACATCTAATAAAGTGTTGGTTGTTATACTATATGGTCTGGACCTGAATTTCTCAAACGCCAACAAAAGTTTGAATTTTTACCTCGGTGTGGGTTTCAGAGATAGACATCCAAAGTTTTTTTTCCCATTTTTCAACATGGCTGCCACACCACGTAACCTATGAAGTCCATAGTTTTATCATTAAAATATTCCCACATGAGTATCGCACCTATGGTGAAAGTTTTGTCTCAATCCAGCACGTTGTGAGAAAACACGAAGTACTGTGCGGACAAACAAACGGACCCAAATGCAATTCTCTCCTTCAAGTGCGGGTAAGCTGGAGAGTTCATTGAAACACCTGAGGTTTACCCTGCACAGTCTTGAGAAAAAGGACAGGGGAAGGGTCTTTTCAACCCTGGCTTTGCGTTCCCGAGCACAATCTATTTCCTATGAGGCCATCATTTTGTCTGAATCTCATATTTTCCC
>CM068952.1:150240050-150257446 GCA_035128595.1 Eptatretus atami
TACCCGGACAACAGTCTGGAGACAAGCACCATCACAGACATAACCACAGTCCGAATACATCCAGAGAGAGAGAGAGAGAGAGAGAGAGAGAGAGAGAGAGAGAACGAACATGTTATGCTTTATGAACACACACACACGCACAACACATACACGCTTGGCCAACATCAGCAATTTTTCAGGAACGCGGCAGGTTGGAGTCATGTTGTATATTCAACAACTTAAGTACTTATGTGTCAACCGCATGAAAACCTTGAGGAGCTTTCAGACGCATAAAATAAGGTTGCATTTATGAGACGTTCAGAGGATATGTTCACAAACCTTTATTTCAAAACAGCTGCGTGGAACAGGTGGGAAAAAAATTTTTTGGACTCGGTATATCCAGAAACACATAATGAATAGGCAAAAGCTCGGAATCAGGTGTTATTTCAAACTCCCTCAGGGTGACGGAGCAACAAAACGCACTCGCTCTGAAAAGTAGTGATGTGGCAAAGCTGTCCGCAGTGAGTGAACGATTCACTCAGAATGTCGTACTGCGGTACGCGCTTTCGACAATGGGGCTCGCAGTGCCTTAAGCACTTCAATTCAGTGATAGCGAAGGAACGGTGGCCAGGCTGTTGCTGATACCATGAAGGATCCCTTTAACCTTTAAAGCCGGTCTTCAACCGCACATGCAGCAGTATTAAATAATAATAAATCCCATTTTGCCCTCTCGTCTGTACACGTGTCATGTGTACATTGTTCGGGGTCCGCGCAAACAATGATAAACTGTTTTTTTTTTAACGTCCGTTGTTTTTAACCAGATTTGCTTTGATTTCCGCGAAGCAACACCTCCCGTAACTCCAAAAATGTCGACACAGATCTGGCAGACGCTCTGGATAGGTCAGTCCTCTGGGGACAGGGCAATAGGTCTGCAGTTGAATGTTATTAATCATGTTAGCTCAATGAAATGTGATTTGTCACATTACTCAAAAAAGATTTTTCAATTCAATATAATTCTCCAAACAGTAGAAAAAGATCAGTTTAATGCTTCGGAAATTTCACACTTTTATAATGTATTGAGAGGAGGCGAACATAACCTTGCCTCTTTAAAGTAAATAGGTATATCGGCTTAGTTGACTCGTTATTTCTTAAAGATTATCAGATTTCACAACCAGATTTCGACAATTATTAGTCGTGGACGATATCCAATCTCAAACCTGAAATAATCATTTGATGATATACATAATTAGTCCGTGAGAGTAGAATCAGTGAAAATCCGTAATCATATAATGCATGAAATCGCTCCAAGTCTCTTAACTTGAAAATATAGAACTACAGAAGCGATGTATATCGCGATTCGTACTATGATGAAAAGGCAGTTTGATAATACGAGATGAGGAAAGTGGAAAAAAAACTATTATCGTTAAAGAAGTCCGTTGTGGCCTGTTCAAGTCAAGGCATGGTTGAGGCAGGCCATAAACATGGCGCTTCAGACCCCAGCGAGGTTACCTAGGAAACGCTAACTGAAAGACTCCAACGAGCGAGGTGGCTAGGATTACATGGAAGAAGGATATTAATTAAAATTAAGACTGTTAATGTTTAATTTAAAAATGGGTGTTTAAATTAACCACAACATCCAATTTTCACTCTTACACTAAGTGTAGTAGATATAGAAAACTCTGAAATTATAGATACGAAGCATCAAATTGGGGCATTTCTGTTCTGCGGGCTTTTCTGATCAAATCTGGCTGATAGGCCATTTGAAAATTCCAATTTTGAAAAATAAGATAAAATTTGAAGTACAGCTGGCTGAAATTCTTTGAAGCGCAAGTGAACATCCAGACAGAGAATCAAGGGAGATGAGTCATGATCTGATGGCTCAGTCACTTATCAATGCCCTACCCTCCACGCACTTCAAAGATATTTTTGATGAATAGCTAAAGAAACATCCATCCCAAAGGTGAATCCTATGTGCCAGGTACGAGAGGGTGGACGTAGTGTTGATGTGTACAAAAGTCAAGTCTGAGAGTCCGAGGTCAATAGGGTCGAAACAGGAGGCAAGGAATGAGAAGAAGAAGTGAACAGGAACCAGTAAGACCAAGTAAATGAGAAGCTTCTTCGAGATGAGACAGCAACAAACGGGAGCTGTTTTCAACCTTGCGGAAAAGATGTGTGGAGCAACAGACGACAAGCACAAGTCATTGTCACAAAAGGAGAAGATGCCATCACAACCAAAGGAAGTACACTGATGCTGTGTCTCCAATGTTGTCATGAAGAAGCTGACACTCGAATATTTGTACACGCCAGGGAATGCAACGACGGATGGTAGCAAATCCATATCATTAAGGCTATGACACGGGACATTACTAGTCATCAGCATTATCTGTACTGCATCTCTTTACAGGAACATGTCTGAGAACTGTGAATGCCTTTGACAAGGAGCCAAGGCGCGATGGATTCCAGTCCATGAGGTCGTTTCTGCAATAGGGCCTGAGAAAGCAAGAGGGAATCTCATACTTCCATTGCGTCACTGGAATGGACGGTCGTGTCGCCTTCCACGGTAAAAGGGAAGAAAAACTGCATGGCTAGACCTGGAACGTCTTTGACTGATGTTTCCTGAAACATTTCACGCGAATCTAGCCAGCATCGAACATTGATTCGTGATCTTGACTTTTTTTGAATTTTTTTTGTTTTTTTTCAATTTTTCAGAAATTTGGATTTTCAATGGCCAATCAGGCAGATTTGATTAGAACCCCTGGAGGAACAAATGTGCCAAATTTGATGCGTATCATCATTTGCGAAGATTCCGCTCAAAAATTACTGTTATCTGTCCGCATTATTTTCCTTGGAGTTTTCTTACGATGCATGCAAAGTTTCAAGGCTGAGAGGTTAATAGTTTTGGGTTCTGGATGTGACGCGATGACGCAACTGACGCAACTGAGCACTGACCACTGACCCTGACGCACTGTCCTTGGCCGGAAGTGGTAACTAGCTATCCAGAATCGCTCATTCTGATGACACACCAGACGAGCTCTGTAATATCCTTTGTTTGTAATTTTTTGTGAGAATATATAAAGTATAATTTGGACGTTGAATCGAACCCAAAACATGAATAATTCATCATTAATACAAAAAAGAAATATTAACCGCAAATTATTGTTTTGCATTCGATGAGGATTTCGAACTCGAGAGTAAACCAAATTTTCACAATTCCAATTAAGTTATAACCAAACTACATAACTAAATCAATCTGAGTTCATTATGGAGATTTTTTAAAATAATAAGTGAATAAAATACACTTTATCGTTCTTCTTCTTCGTTATAGTCGTTCACTAAGTGAACGTGCTCCGTGTCCGTGGTCTGTCACGTCACGACTCATCGTGATGATTCGGACTTTCTCTTTTCGGGTAATTCAAGCTCCCTTCTAAACCTGATGACCGCACATGAAACGGCTTACCTTCAAGCTAATGAATAGTTATTAGTGAAATCCTTACATCGTCACTGAATTGTTTATTTCTCGTCTCCAGCTTCGCCGCTTCCTCCTTGTTCAGGTCGCTGCTGGTCAAATGCCGCTGCCGTGGTTGAACTTTAACTGTGAGTTGTATTTTATCCACGTTTCACTGCAGTGTTTCTGTCATTCTCCATTCGATATATATACAATGATATATATATATAATCATGTATGAAACGTACACACAGGAGTGAGTGGCAGGGTCGCGTGGAAGCGCACGTGGACCTGCAACAAAGACATGGCTTGGGCCGGACGGCCGACCTCTGGCTTGGCCGGACGGCCCGACCTCTGGCTTGGCCGGACGGCCCGACCCTCTGGCTTGGCCGGACGGCCCCGACCTCTGGCTGCCGGACGGCCCGACCTCTCTTGCCCGGACGGCCGACTCCTGCTTGCCCGTACGGCCCGACCTCTGGGCTTGCCCCGTACGGCCCGACCTACTGGTTGCCCGTACGGCCCGACCTCTGGCTTGCCCGTACGGCCCGACCTCGTGGCTTGCCCGACGCCCACTCTGGCGCCCGACGGCCCGACCTCTGGCTTGCCCGTACGCCGCCTCGGCTCCGTACCCATCTGGCTTGGCCCGTTACGGCCCGAACTCTGGCTTGCCCGTATCGGCCGACCTCTGGCTTGCCCGTACGGCCCGACCTCTGGCTTGCCCGTACGGCCCGACCTCCTGGCTTGCCCGTAACGGCCCGACCTCTGGCTTCCCGTACGGGCCCGACCTCTGGCTTGCCCGTACGGCCCGACCTCTAGGCTTGCCGCGTAACGGCCCGACCTCTGGCTTGCCGTACGGCCCCGACCCTGGCTTTGCCCGTACGGCCGATGCTTCCGAGCCCGACTCTGGCTTGCCCGTACGGCCCGACCTCTGGCCTTGCCCGTACGGCCCGACTCTGCTTGCCGTTGACCCGCCTTGCTGCCCGTACGGCCCGATCCTTGGCTTGCCCGTTACGGCCCGCCTCTGGCTTGCCCGTACGGCCCGACCTCTGGCTTGCCCCGTACGGCCGACTCTGGCTTGGGCGGCACCTCTGGCCCGTAGCGGCCGACTGGTCCGACGCCCTTGCTTGGCCGTACGGCACCGTACTCTCTGGCTTTTCTTGTCAAACACATCCATCACTTTCATATGTTCTCAGTCGTGAACATCATGAAAAATTTAAGTTTTGTGGTTTAAATCTGTGATGATGTTCCATTTTATCAGTGAATGGTAAACATTATAGACTGCTGTATACTGTAATGCGAATCAGAAGATGGTTGATCCTGTAGATCTTCCGTTTTTGTGAAATGGACACCTTTGATGGTGATGTGGGAGAGTCAGTGCAAGCTCTCTCCCTGCATTTCCAGAGAATTATCTAAAAGAGTCTTTAAAAGGGCCTCACGTTGGGGTCTTGACATACATGCTGTGGTGAAGACCTTCCAATCAGTGATGATCTTTTAACTAAAGAATCCTTTTTAATGATGTTTAGTCCTGCTCCTGCTCTCTCTCATCCTGGGTTGGTATCTGCCTTCAAAAAAGAAATCCTGTCGTAGCCATCTATAATTTTGAACAACTGGATCATTGTCACCTCTTGTATTGGATAATTCAGCGAGTGGATGCCCTGTCTCTGCAGGCTGTTCTCATGGTTATGTTCTAGCTGGTTCAACCTTAGAAGCTCTTCTCTGACTACTTCCCAGTTAGTATGCCTCAGAAACAAATGCAGACCTCATGCTGGGTCAGCTATTCAAGCACAGGTCCACTGTTGTGGGCCGGTCTCGGTGGCAATGCACAACCGCTAGGTGGAGCAGTAGAGTCGCTCCTCACCGACAACCGGCATATAGGTCGTGACATCTCGGATAAGTCCGAAGGCACGGGTCGCCTTACAGGACCGATGAATCGCAATAATTCGAACCGCTGTGGGGTAAAGGGTAAATTGGCCAACTTCCAATATACCTAAGTACCGACGCGGCAAAGCTACCGGGGAATTTCACACCCTCGACAGAACCGTCGAGCGGGAATGAGTCCGTTACCCGTGCCCGAACCGTGTGTAACCCGAGCGAATGGTTACCAAGGCCGTCGGCCAAATGAACAATGTTACTGCCTTCGCTAATTTCTCAACACGCACGTGGCTAATCCAATAAATAGAAGAACGGGGAACGAGCTGTGAAATTCAACTAGAGGGAATTTAGTTTACAATAATCGGGGGACGAAGGGGAGCACGTAAGGGAAGAGTTATCGATAAGAAGGGAATCGAATTACAAGCATTCCTTAAACAATTCTACTTGGAGACAGGGCCCTATGGACACACAATACCCTAGAAATAGATGGAACCTCAAGTCTTTATTGCCCCCTTCAGCTCAAGGAGGAAGAACAACTGAGGGAAGCGAACGTGGCTGGCTACCTGGCCGCGTTCGCAGCGGCTTGGATGACCGCACCTTCCGGAGACCAGGCCGCCAAAGAACGGACGCAGGGCAGCCGAACCCATGAGGATGGCGAGACGAGGTGATCTCCCCGTGATGAGAGGTCGAACCGCTTGTTGTAATGCGCCAGACGAGACGCCTCGGATGCGCGGGATGCAGTCAGTGGCAGACCCAGACTGAAGAGCACTCCAGCAGACGGACGCAATCATCAACTTTTCCCGGTCGTTTTGGGGCCGGGTCTGCTCCCCCCCGTCGCTGCTTCTCCCCATTGGATGGACCGGCGGTGTCCGCGCTCTGCCTTCTTGAAAAGGACCGCCCGGCTTTGGTCCGCGCGTCGGCCCCATTGGGTGGAAAATGACCATACCCTTCATTGGCGTGAAGCCAGAAACGAAGCGCTGCCGTGCCCTATTTGGGGCCAAGCAAAGAGCGAAACCTGCGTGACCATATTGGTGCAAATCCCACCTGCCTGGGCAAGAATTCCGCCCACGCACACGCCCGCATGCAGGTGAGTGCGTGAAGAGCGCGGAAATCAGCCGCGAGCAGAGGGTGGTGGTTGTTGGGTATAAAATCCTATCGTATAAAATAACTTCGCAGTGTACGTACACCTTAATTCCCATTAGAACACATAGGGAAAGGGAGGCTATCTATCCACATTTATTAAGAAATAACTGAGCTACGGGCACCGTGAAATGTTGAGTGCTCAATGGCTGCGAGATTGTAACACCACAAACAAGGGACGTGTATTACGAAAGATGTCTGAAGCTCGTTTTATCATAAATCTTCTATGGCCGTTGTTAACCCTCTCCCAAAGGTGTGTGGGGGTTATGTTTTTCACCTTTGTTTGTTTGACTGTGAGCAGGATATCTCAGAAAGTTGTGGACAGGTTGCGTGTGTGGACGAGGACGAAATGATCGATTTTGGTTGAAATACAGATTTCTGGATCACAAGACTTTTTCAAGTGATGAAAAACTATATACTAGGTGTTTCAAAAGAGTGATGCAACTTTAATAATATTATATTTGCAAAGAAACAGAAACTCAGGAACTTGAAGCAAAACATTTCTTGAAAGCTTGTGACATGGTATTTTCTATCCCTGATTGCTGTTGCAGTAAGGTTCACTGCTCCAGTTAGTTGAGAGCCAAGAATCTGAAATTGGCATCTACGCAAAGATCCTTGTAAATTGACGTTCTGTGTGTGCCCTTCCGTGGTTCAGAGACGGATTCAGATCTGACTCCAACACAAGTTCGTCCAACATTTCCTGTAGTCTCTTGTGGCCTGCCTAGAGGTAGTCGACCTCCTGTCTGTACAGATCATCCAGCGTGACAGGGCAGTTGCCAATAGACTGAGTCATTGCAGCCCCCAGAACAGTAATCCAGTAGGGTTCAAGTCTGGGCATGGGGTGCCCCAGTCATGGAGCGGTACCAGCGGCAACGAGGCGGTTTCTGAAGAGCTGCGGCAAGGAAAGTGATGGTGTCACCGGCTGTTATGCGGGGTGTGCACCATCCTGCATAAACCAGGTCATGCTGAGCTGGTTGAGGGTGACGCTTTTGGGACGAGATCAATTAATGAACTTCGGAGCATGGCCCGGTAGTGTCAACCGTTGATCGTCACCGTCTGCCTGTCCTTGTCATTCCAAACCAAGTAGTCTCCTAGCATTCCCAATCTGGCATTGATGGTGCAGAAGCATGTGACCTTAGGCCCTTTCAGGTACCTCCGTGATCTCAGGTGGTTCTGCTCTCCCCCCCACCCACCCCCCCGAAATAAAAAAAATTGTTGTGGTTGCTGATGGCAGCGTTCAAGTGGAAATGGGCTTATCGACTGAACGCGGATCAGTGATCCGTTTTGGTACCGGCTCCATCCGTCAACTGGAGCCAATTGCAGCATATCAAGTCTCCTTCTCAGCAATCTTGACTCAGTTTTCTGCCAAAATAGAGATGATATATGGGAAAAAGCTTCAGTTCCTTAGTGATGATACACTGACTGATGTTGGTTTTTGTTGCCTAACTCCCGGCGCAGGCGGTGGGACTTCTTGTAGTCCTGGGCCCAGGCATTATCGGTACCATTGAGAAAACCAATTTTAGGGCTACTAAGTGTTATTGGTCTAGGGACTATATGGATTATTGAACCTCCGCCATGAAGATCGGAGGTTACTGTTTTCACCCCTTTCTGTTGTTGTTGTTTGTTTTGTGACAGTATTACGGAAATAACTCCTCGAACGGATTTCGACCGAAAATACTTGGGGGGATAGGTTAATGTCCAAGGATCATGCCATTAGATTATGGACTTAGTCCAAAATCCAATATGGCCGCTATGGCGGCCATTTTTGAAAAAATATTTAATTTTTTTTTTTTGTCATTTCTACATGTTTTTAAGTGATTTCCATCCCCCCCCCCCCAAAAAAAGATTGGTATTAGAAAAAAAATAATTTTTGCAAACTTTTTTTTCAACAAAGTTTTCGAATTTTTTTTTTTTGGCATTTCTACATGTAATAAGTGATTTCCCAACAAAAAAACATGCCAAAATTATAATTGCGGGCGATTTTGGAACTTTCAGTGGATAAATCCCCGTAAATAATTTCTTGTCTCAAGGAAATCCAAGTTATGACGAATTAATTGAGTATGTAAAAAGTAAGGAAGATAGTTGCAAACGATAACTCTGAGGCACCGTGACGCAAATTGAATGAATAGGATATCAGGTTCACTTGAGTGACCTAAGCAGTATTGGCGGCGGAGGTTTTGCACTTCTAATCCGAGTGCTCCCCCTCTAGTTCAAATGTGAATAACCGTTCCAGAAGAAAGCAGTCTTAGTGTATGTATTTTGCATTTTTTACAATTTATACCATCTGAGATATTTGACGTTTTGGGGGAAAATCAAAAACCCAAAAAAAAAAAACCAAGGACCACATGGGGAGGAAGTGGCAAGCTGAAGTCACGCAGGAGGGAGCCAGAGCACCCGAATGCTTCTGCCATGCTCTCATGCGCAGAGGCTGGGTACAAGGCCCTGTGGTGATTCACTGCCGATAGATGTCCTCGTGCTGTGTCTTGCCTTCAATAAGGACATCCCATGCCCCGTGTATCAGAAGTGTGGTACGCAAACCCGCACACGGTTCTAGACATTGACAAGCTTGCTAAGATCGATGGGAGCACAGTGTCTGAGTGCCCTGGTTGGAACTCACGTGTTCTCTTCGGTTGTGATACAGTCAGTGCTTTGCAAGCCGGGAAAGATGGGCGGCCTTGAACAAATTTGAAGTCGGATAGAGACCTACCAAAGAGGCCTTCAGTCAGCTCGGTCAATTCATCGAAGTATCCACCCGAGCCTTTAGAAAGCTGCAAGAGGTCACCTGCCACATGTACGTGCCGCTAACGAACACCACGGAAGTCAATGAAGTCGACATCAACCTCTTCTGTGCCAGGACGGGGAGAGATAGTCCATCAGCTTCCACCATGTGAAGACTGCCTCTCATGCACGTCCTCCGTGCAAACCTTAGCCAGGCTGTATTTGGAGGCGCTGTCTGCAATGCAACCGTTCCTATGTTCCGAGTCCCAAGGGTTGTGGATGGACCACTGATGATGACGGGAAGCTGGCCATCGAGTGGATGCAGGGTTTCTCCAGACGGATGCAGTGTTGAACTGCTTTCTGCAAGTGTGGAGACCGGTCGTGCAAACTCCAGACGGCCACGTGCCTGTGCCAATAGACTGAGTGCACTGACATGTGCAAAGTTGCGACCTGCAGCAACCAACCACTGATGTATGGAGGAAAGAGGTTGTAGACCTCGGGGACTCTGAATGCTGATAACAGTGATGAAGACTAGACTACTGATCATGGTGTGAATGTTTTGGCACATCACAAGGACATTCATGGCTACAAAATATGCATGAGGTAAAAAACATAGTACATAACATGCCAGCAGTAGCCGTGGTGAAATTTGGGTTATCCGTAAATTAACATTTTTGGACGCTTGTTGGAACTAGGGTAGGGGAGGGCAATTCCCTTTAACTGTGTAAAAACTTGTAAAATGTTCATAAATGTTTTTCCTCATACAATGTGCATGTTGTAAGGCTATTGCGGTTCAGTAGCACTACCCAGGGAACTTGTGTGACAATATTACAAATTAAATGTATGAAAATCACTAATCAGCAAACATTTTGAGAGGCACTATTGTTCGCCCCTTTCTTGCCATAAAACAAATTCCTGCCTCAGGAATGACAGAAAGGTTATTCGGATGGTATAAAAAGCATTTCAGACATGTATTTTTGTGGTTTGCAGTTCATTCCTAAGCCCGCATGGTGGAAACAGCAATTGCATCATTAACTCCGCCATCGAAGATCGGAGGTTACTTGTTTTCACCCTTTTCTGTTTGTTACTTTACGAAATCTAAAGAATTTCGTAGTATAAAATTGATGACTACCGTTTTTGTTTGTTTGTTTGTTTGTTTGTTTTGTAGGCACGATAACTCGAGAACGGAAAAGAAGCTACAATGTCAAAAGTACATACCGTGTTCAGGAAGGGTGGATGGCTAGTGCTGATTAGATTTTTGGTCAAATCGGTCAAAGGTCAAGGTCAAGTTTTTTTTGACAGTTTTTGAGGTCAAATATTAGATTTTTGATGGTTGGTAAGATAACTCGGACGGAAGAGCTACAAATGTCAAAAATTACACCACGTGATTCAGGAGGGGTTGAATGGCTAGTGCTGATTAGATTTGGTCAAACATCGGTCAACGGTCAGGTCACGCGTGGAGGTCAAACATTCGATTTTTGGATGGTTTTGGTACAGAATCATCGAGAAACTTCTGGTTTGGGTCGCTACCTTCTCTAGAGACAGCTTTACATTAAGACAAGGTCAGAGTCAAGTTGACGATTTTTCCGTAAGTTAAACCAAGTCTATGGACTGCTTGTTGTTTGTTTGTTTGTGAACAGTATACGAAAAACTCCCTCGACGGATTTCGACGAAACTTGGTGGGGGGATAGGTAATGGTCCAAGGATCATGCATTAGATTTTTGGACTTGGTCCAAAATCCAATATGGCCGCTATGGCGGCATTTTTGAATAATAATTGGAATTTTTTTTTCTATTTCTACATGTTTAAGTGATTTCAACCCCCCCAAAAAAAATTGTTAGAGGAAAAAAAAAATTTTTGCACTTTTTTTTTCACAAAATTCGATTTTTTTTTTTTTTGCATTTCTACATGTTATAAAGTTGATTTCCAACAAAAACATGCCAAAATTATAATTGGCGGCTTGAATTTTGGGAACTTCATGGTGGATATACCCCGTAAATCAATTTGTCCTCAAGGAATCTAGTTATTGACGAATGAATTGAGTATGTAAGTTAAAAGTAAAAGGGAAAGTTTGCAAACTATAACTCTGAGCACTCGTTGACGTCAAATTGAATGAATAGGATATTCGTTCACTTGAGTGACCTAGCAAGTATGGGGCAGAGGTTTTGCAAACTCTACCGAGTGCCCCCTCTGTTAGTGAATGTTTCTCTGAGTTTGGCCTTTCGCTTTCCATTATGCGGAGGGTGGGTACATTCCAGAAGATGAATTAACTATCAATAAGCTGCCAGTCTGCAATGGTTATCACATCAAAATATGATCTATATATATATATATATATATATATATTATATATATATACACCAATTCAAAATCATAATAGATTGGTTTCCTTAAGATGGACCGTGACAAGTGGAATTTTCCTGGCCTGGGCCATGGACCTATTGGGACTGTCACTGCAAGAATCTGCACGGTATCGATGTTGGCTTGGCTCTTGGTTTACTGATGTGGACTGCCGCTTGGTTGCCTTGCTTCTGGGTGTGACTGTAACCCTTGTGCTCAAATATGTTTCACAATTACGTTGAATGGCAAAATTGGTGGGTCCATTACGTGTTCTGAGGTCGTTTTCCGCAGCAGGAACCTCCGCGAAATGTCTACTATGATTTAGTCCAATACCACCAGCGCACCACTTTTGGTCTTCTGCTCACTAATCAATTGGGTAAGTTGAGTGGACTGAGCTAGCATATCCCAGGGAACAAATACCATGATAACACCACCAAACCTTGAAAGGAAACGGTATAACTAAAAACAAGAATGGCAGGAAGTCAAAGTTTGTAATCAATCTTTTTGAAACATCCTGTACAGCATGATCTTTTGCAGAAAGTTGAATATTTTATTATGATAATACGTTGCTGTATGAGTATTGGGTATTTGACAAGAACAAGCCGATTAGATTTCTGGAGGTCTGGATCCAGATCCGGCCTATCGGTGAGACAAAACGTAAACTGTTTCGCCTAGCGGAGGTATGTGCTCTACCTACTGCCGTTCTTGTTACCACTTGCAGCAAACTTGCCTGCAAAAGTGAAGATTCTTGTATTCAATAATTTCAAGATCTATTTCTTCTTGCACTTGTCTGATTGATTATGCAGTTAATACATTCCCCTGCTCTTGTTGCCGTTTCCAAGATGAAGCACTTTGGCATTTCTGAGTACTTAGGCAGCTGCATTCAGACGACTAATCTTTCAGCTCAAAGCAAGTCGGGGAAACTTAGGGTACATTGAAACATCCCCTTTAGCAGCTATCTTGGCCAATTATATTACATTTTAGTGTTTGCATGTTGCTTTTTAAAAATGTGATGAAGTGAGTAAAATGTATTGGCATTGGATGTCCCATTGACCCATCCCATCGCGACTGGACTACAGAGAGCATGTCCAAAACATCCATGGTGCCAAATCAACCCGGTTTCTACTTTATTCCTTCTTTGTCTGATTGCCCTGACCCATTGTGGGTGGTCGTGCGGTTAACACTGACCAGGGCCGGATCCGCCGAGTGGGTTCTCCTTTGAAGGCGAACACAACATTCTCGGAGATTTTGGGGCGTGCCGGGGGGAAGGGCGGCACAAGACTGAGCAGTATGGATTCACAGCAAAGGGGTTATACTCGAACCCACGACAAAAGACGTGTTTGTCTTTGGCCAGCTTGGCTCCAAACGCGTCCTGATGGTGTTTGTCTCTGGATGCGTCAGGGTGGTGTTTGTCTCCGGATGTGTCCGGGCGGTGTCTTAACGATAATTTTTTTTCTTTCACTTTGCTCACCCATATTATTGAATGCCTGTTCATAATAGCTATGAATCACTGGGTACATTGCAATGCTTATAAATGCCGGGAGATGGCAGCGTTCGTTGCTTTATTTCATTTCCACACATACGATAACCATGAGAATCTCTTAAATTAAGCTGAGTTCCGAAATTTAAGCTCCAGAATCAAACTTAGAAGCAGTTCCGAGTCCTAAAAAAGTGTTCATTTGTCCAATTCGGACATAGTTGACATTTTTGGCGTGTCCGGGAGGTGTTTGTTTAATATGACAGTTTGGTGATTGCTAATCATCTGCGAAGCAAGCAGTTTCTTATCATCCATTTTATTGGGGTGCTTAAGGCACTTGGCGAGTGTTCTACAATATTCGCACTGTCACTTAATACTGTATATCGATCGACTTGAACAAGGTTCAGGGGTTACTCGTGTGCGTTGTTGGCCACGTGTTCCTCAGTGCAACAGGTGGTTGCTGGCTCGTTCAAAATGTGAAATTTAATTTTCCATGACATTCCCCTTTTTGTTCTTCCATTATATGAACCGTCACTTTGGCATAGATAAATACAAATAAAAATTAAACATTTCGCTTTTAAAATCTCTTCAACCATTTCATGTGTTGCTTGGTGAAGCCACTTGGGGTGCCTTCTTCAAGTTATGAAGTAATGAATCGCCACATCATGGCAGCAAAGCTGAGAGGTACGTATGCGCACTCTGTGTAACCTGGATTTGATTCACGACCGAGCTATAAACTGTCATCCCAGTATTCCACAGGCAGGGTGATTCATCAATTTGTGCATCTTCTCTCGAAAGGATGACAAACTGGGTGTCACATCTGCCCGGAATTCCTCACCCCTCTCCCTCCCAATCCTACCCTCTCTCTCTCCCACCCAACCCCTCTTTCCGACCACAAGCCCCTCCCCCCTTTCCACTTCCCTTCCTCTCTCTCTTTTTTTTAAACTTGTCTACTGTGTGGACGCAAAAAGAGCTTTCAGTGAGGGCAAAGTCAGAACAACTGATCTTTTTCAGAGTGACCACTGACTTGCAACCTGTCTTTCTCACTCTAAACATCGACACTGTACCCCACTCGCACCTCTTCATCACGCACCTAGACACCCCCTTTGTTCTTCATTACCCCCCCCCTTACTTTCCCTGCACCTTGGACTAGCACGTGCCCATTTGTTCGTGCTGGGTAAGCCAGAGGTCACCAACACATCAACTTGTCTTAACTCTCTTGCTTATCTGCCCTTCTGCAGAGTGATTCCAATGGTGCTTGTCATGTTAATCTAAGTAAGACTGTGTAAGATAAATAGCCCGTGTTAGCTATGCTTTGTCTCTTTATTGCATGAATCTGTATCACTGTATGTTTTTTGCCGTGCCACACGAATAATGTATGTCCTTGCTGTATGACTACCGCTGTGAATAAAATCAGTCTTCATTGTGCGACATGCTTTTCCTCGCTCCCCATCCTGTAAATTTCCCCTTGGTGTTTGTTCTTTTAATCCTGTTCAGAGTGCCCATTCCTTCATTGGTCGAGCAAAGTCCGCACTTATTTCTAGCCTGTGATATTTTTTACTCCAACTGATTAACTCATCTGATTAGCCGGCGCTCGACTTCGTGTTCCACTCGGCAGTCATTCAAGGTGCAGTGCCGAAGGCGTAGCCCATCGTTAGGTTGCCGTGCGAACGGAAAGGTATCGCATAAACATCAGAGGCGTAACCCTGCCCGGCCGGTAATTCTAAGTCAAGCGACTACGGCTGTGTAATATCCGCAGCCCTTTGGACCGCAGAGTTATCCATGGTAGGTGGCCTTAGGGCCGGAGGTAGGAAGGGGCTTGAGGAGTCTCCCTTCTTGGTGAACCCTGAACCCCAGATCCACAACAATATTACCCTTGCCAGAGGAAAGGGTATTGTATTTGCATCTGTTTCTTTGTTTGTCTGTTTGTCCACACGGAATGTGAGAATGTGTATGAATTACATTAAAGCCTTTAATTCCCCGAAGACCCCTTAGACCCTTTACAATGCCAAGACCCATAAAGACCATGAAGCCCCAAAAGAATGATAACACAAGTTTGATGACCTGGAAAAACTTGGAGACTTTGCCTGCACAGAAGACATGGGGATTACCATAGAATACCTGAATTCCTCATTCCTGATCAAAAATCCCAATGGTGGTTTTTGCTTAGTCATGACCTTTGCTGGTGTGGGCCTGTACAGTAAGCTCCAGCTCTCTCTAATGCCAAATGTAGATTCCATCCTCCGCAAAGTCACTCCTAAGTGGAAGTGTCTGATTGCGACCGAGCTCATGAGTGCCTTCTACCAAATTCCATTATCCCACCAGTCCATGAAGTGTTGCAGTGTAGCCACACCCTTCCGTGAAACACACATGTATGTATACCAGATCTGCAATGGGAATGTCTGGATCAGAAACCGCACTCGAAGAACTCATGCGCCGCATCCTTGGTGACCTCTTGGAGAAGGGGAGCAGTACTAAACTCGCAGATGACCTGTATTGCAGTGGTAGCACATTGGATGAACTTCTTCCAAACTGGAGAATGGTTTTGCATGCCTTGTGTAAATGTCGACTTTGTCTCTCTGCTCCGAAGACAGGTACAGTACAGTGCCTTCAGAAAGTATTCACACTCCTCGACTTTTGTCACATTTTGTTGTGTTACAGCAGTGAATTTAAAATGGATTGCTGCATTGATTGATACGTGTCGGATTGATTGATACGGGTGGCATTGTAGCATTGATTGATTGATACAGATAGAAATGTCAGACTGATTGAGTGATACAGGTAGAAATGTAGCATTGATTGATTGATTGATATAGGTGGAAATGTAGCAATGATTGATTGACTGATACAGGTGGAAATGTCACATTGATTGATTGATTGATACAGGTGGAAATGTAGCATTGATTGATTGATACAGGTGGAAATGTCACATCGATTGATTGATTGATACAGGTGGAAATGTCACATTGATTGATTGATTGATACAGGTGGAAATGTAGCATTGATTGATTGATTGACAGGTGGAAATGTAGCACTGATTGATTGATTGATTCATACAGGTGGAAATGTAGCATTGATTGATACAGGGGTCATTCCATGTCAAATCATCAAAGAATCTGCCATATCCTCAGATTTTGTAAAACTTTGGGAACCAATTGGGACCCATGAAAAACGGCAAGAACTCAAATATTTTGCTAACAGCCTCTTAATTAGTGAGATACAGACTAACGAACTTTGGACTAATTAGCATGACGTCGCGAATTCAAATGGCCATATCTCTAAAAGTATAACACCTAGAGAGCTGGTTTTGGTGTCATTTTAAAGGTATTTTCATGCCCTATGAATTTGTCTGGGCAACATTTTCCTACCTCCACCACAAAAAAGTTATCACAAAATATAACTTCAATCGTGAATCCCCAAAAAATGTATCCTTCAAATTTTCTCAAATTCATCCCAGAGGTACCTTATGATGTCAAGAAGCTTCCACATAAATTTTGTGATGGCCACTCCAATAGTTTCTGAGATATGAGCAATAATGTACATGGACTATGGCATATAGGTTCGAAATCAGCATTTGTAATGTATTATACAATCAATAAGGAGTTCAAGTACACAGTGTTCACTAACCTGACTTAGGCTTTCAATTTCCTCTTCAATGCAGCAACAGCAGCACTTGTTTCTTCCCCTCAGGCCAGTTGAAAATGAAAGTATATGATACTTCAAAGCAATTGATGGTCGTTCCCTGTGTTCCCGGTCATGGCTAGGTTAGAATGATTGTATAATACATTACAAATGCTGATTTTCGAACCTATATGCCATACGTACATGTACATTATTGCTCATATCTCAGAAACTATTGGAGTGCCCATCACAAAACGTATGTGGAAGCTTCTTGACATCATAAGGTACCTCTGGGATGAATTTGAGAAAATTTGAAGGATAAATTTTTTGGGGATTCACGATTGAAGTTATTATTTTGTGATAACTTTTTGTGGTTGGAGGTAGGAAAATGTTGCCCAGAAAATTCATAGGGCATGAAAAATACCTTTAAATGACACCAAAACCAGCTCTCTAGGTGTTATACTTTTAGAGATATGGCCATTTGAATTCGCGACGTCGCTGCTAATTAGTCCAAAGTTCGTTAGTCTGTATCTCACTAATTAAGAGGCTGTTAGCAAAATATTTCAGTTCTTGCCGTTTTTCATGGGTCCCAATTGTTCCCAAAGTTTTACAAAAATCTGAGAGATGATGGCAGATTCTTTGATGATTTGACATGGAATGACCCACAGGTAGGAATGTAGCATTGATTGATTGATTGATACAGGTAGAAATGTAGCATTGATTGATTGATTGATTTATACAGGTGGAAATGTCACATTGATCGATTGATTGATACAGGTGGAAATGTCACATTGATTGATTGAT
>CM068952.1:150262444-150279192 GCA_035128595.1 Eptatretus atami
ACCACCACCACCAGTAGATCCCCTTAATGAGTGCAGATTTTGATGCAGTCGATACAAGAGGGCAGGAGAGGGAAGCACAAAACAGTGGGGGGAACAATGACATTAGGAGATCGTGTAAGGGAGAGGGATGTGGTGGGGAACATGGGCTATACAAGATCGACACTACAGTGACTTTTAGTGAAGAAAGCAGGGAATTTGAAGGAGGTCGGTTAGGGGTGGATTAACAGGGGTAGAAAGATCGTGGTTTTGGATGGGGGAAGATAAGAGATGGTGGTGATCAGCTGTTTTGAAGACCTGGAGGAAGAGGGGATATGAAGAGAGTGTGGGAGTTTGTTCCAAAGGTGGGGAAAAAGAGAATGAAACAATGAAGGTGAGCAGTGATTCTTGATTTTTGTGGTTTTGCCAGAGGGAATTGCTGGCGGACCTTGAGGGCCTGCGGAAATATGGCCAGGACAGACGGCAGTCAGAGCGGGGGGGGGGTGAGGTCAGAGAGGAGATGGTAGAAGACAGAAAGACCACCACCTGCCTGCGGTGAGAGTGAGAGACTCAATGACTCAGCCTCATCACCGGAGATATCAATATCCTAAATGCTTTGGTTTCCACAGCATGAAGCTGAGAAAGATGAGAGGCAGGAGCACCAGCCCAGAGGGGAGAGCAGTACTCCATCAGGCTGTGGATGAAAGCTTTGTACTGGTCAGGAGCTCAGGTGTTTTCGCACATGCAAGAAATTCCATGTGGATTTAACCACTAAGGTCCGAGAACACTTGCTCTTCAGTTTTCAGCCGATAGCTGAACGTTGATATTATTCGTGTTGGGAGACCAAAAATGTTTCCACTCTATGCTGGCTTGCTTGGATTCTGGCAAAAACTAACAGACCATGATGTCATGACATCACAATGTCGAAGAAATAATCTCTCTCCTTTTCGTCTATCATAACTGAAGCTCTGTTGCAATGGCCACTTGAGTTGCCTTTTGAACAATATAGGTCCTTTCCTACCCACCTTTCCCTAACATTATTGAATTTAAAGAGAAATATCCATGGATGAGAGGTATCATATTCCGAACATTATTATTAATCAAGCGAACGGCGGCAGTCTGTCTCTGTCTTCTGTCGCTCTCTCTATCTCGTGCCCCCAGAACCAAACAAATATGTACTGTATAACAGCCCTCATAGTGTTGCGAATCTGGAAGCCGTGAGCACACAACATACACAGGTCCTATAGAACAGTTATATCGGTAAGTATGTGTTTTTAGTTAGGGTCCCCATCCCGTGTCTAATGGGTGAATAAATGTACTTGCGCTATGAGTTACTTTGATAGTCAGGGTTTCTTTTACATTTTTACACCTCATAACTACGCAACGCCAGCATCACCTTCACCTCGCTCTGGCCGACGCCATTGCCTACGTGCGTGTCAGCACGTACGTGGGTGGAGCCCATGCAGGATAATGTTCCTTCTGGCTATTTAGTGGCGGAGCCCACGCAGAATAATGTTCCTCTGCCTGTTTGGTGGGCGGAGCCCATGCAGAATAATGTTCCTCTGCCTGTTTGGTGGCAGAGTTCAAGAGGAGCCTCGCGGCCTCGACCAATCAGCGTGCTACGGTGGGGTGACCGCGCCTCAGCCAGTCAGATCCCACGACAGGGAGAAAGAGGTCCGCGTGACGTCACCACCCCCAGGCCAATCGACGGACTTGCCGCTCGTTTTGGCCAGTGACAGGGCGACGAGCGATTCTGCGTGCCAAAACCGTCCAGTAAGGAGAGCGGAGGCGTTCCCCCCCCCCCCCCGAAGACAGGTGAATAAGGGTGCGGCGCGATCGAGAACCAGGGAGATCCTGGGAAGAAGAGCGAGAGAGCTGGAGAGCCACCATCCCCCACAAGAACCGCAAGGGTTGCACGCCGTGTCTCAGTCGGTGAACTAGAGAGTTTGTGAGATAGTTGATGACCATCGAGCCAGCAAGGTTGTGGTCATTCTGATGGGCAGGTGGAGCAAGGTGGAGTTAATCAGCCCTCGCTTTGGCGTTCAACTCAAAGACTTAGGGAAGTGGCCGAGAAACCTCCTGCATTCTCGACGGTTCGGGATACAGAGGAGATGTTTGGTTGTCGGCACGAGCGCTGAGTGGAGCTCGGAGGCCGCTCGCGGCTCGCTGGTGTCTGGATTCGGTTAGCCTCTCGCTGGTTCCCGGTTCGAATCAGCTCGAAGACCACAAGAGGTGCACAGGTCCGAGGCAGGCTCTGGTCTTCAGCTCGCCTTTCCCTCCGAGCTGGAGGCCTCAATAAAGGCTGTTGGCCACCATTTCTTGTGTGTGTGTGTGTGTGTGTGTGTTGTGTGTGTGTGTGTGTGTGTGTGTGTGTTTTTGGTGCCAGTCTAGTAAGTAATAAATTGTTAAGTGCCTTGCTGTACATACGTGCATCTCTTTAGTCGGATAACTCTGCCTTCTTGCGTGCTTCCCTCCTCCCCCCCCTTATAAATAAAGCCATGTGTTAAATGTATCCGTTCGTTGCTGTGTTTCCTTCCATTGGCTTAGCATGATGCGTGTTGGAGAATTAGCAAGGCCGTTGTTGCCGCCATAAGGGACATTTGGACCAACGGATCTCGGCGACCATCCGCTCGGGTCGCACACGGTTCGAGCACGCTAGCGGCTCGTTCCGTAAGAGCACCGTCGAGGTGTGAATACTCGGTAAACTCGCCACGTGGAGCTGTAGGTATTTTTGAAGATTGGCAAATAACCCTGTACCACGTGGTGTAATTATTGACGATTCACGGTCCGGTAAGGGACCCGTACTTGTCGGAGTTTTTCCGAAAGGTACGATCTAAATTCCGGGTGTTCGGTGGAGCTGATCTACTGCTCCATTCTAGCGGTCGTGCTCGTCGCCGATACCCGGCCTGCAACAATAGCTCCCACCCCCCCTCCCCCATAAATACAGTTGGCAGAAGCTTGTGTATTTTCATGTCACGCAGAGGTTGGTAACCATTTCTTTGTTCATAATGACGCATTGCATCATCCTTCGATCCATTAAATAAATCACCACGATCCATGCCATGTTCACAAGAGGCATTCCCCATAAGTTCGAAGTCCACTCAATGCAACGATCTTAGGGTTTTGGGTAGCATTGCGACGTGCCTGTCCACAATTCTTCGGGCCTGCACTGCAGACTCCCGACCATATCGCCAGGAGTCTGCAGTATGGGCAGCTGCAAGATAGTCCTGTCGGTGAAACTGAGAAAGTTCTCCAACTCTCGTTATGCAGAGGTACACTGTTTTCTCTCAAGTACTTTTCCAAGTATTTGTGATTTATTTTAGAAGCTTTACGAACCATTTCAGTAAACGATCCCTATCATGCACAAACTATCTATATTAGATGCCCCGATGGCCACATTGTTTGGGGTTTCTGCTGATGTGTGCAAAGCATTCTGGGCATTTTGAAAGTCCATTATTATTCAGCCATTTACAAATTCACTGCACTTTTAAAACACTTTGTGAAAGATGTGTATCACCAAATTGTGCAGTGTCCTGTCATTTCAACTGACTTGATGAAGTTCAACTTTACAGGGAATTTAAGGATACATACACCGCCGTTCCACTTCGCATGTGACTGATTCTCTCTTCTTTCCCAGAGGGGAGAGCAGTACTCCATCAGGCTGTGGATGAAAGCTTTGTACGTGGTCAGGAGCTCAGGTGTTTTCGCACATGCAAGAAATTCCATGTGGATTTAACCACTAAGGTCCGAGAACACTTGCTTTCAGTTTTCAGCCGATAGCTGAACGTTGAATTATTATCGTGTTGGGAGACCAAAAATGTTTCCACTCTATGCTGGCTTGCTTGGATTCTGGCAAAAACTAACAGACCATGATGTCATGACATCACAATGTCGAAGAAATAATCTCTCTCCTTTTCGTCTATCATAACTGAAGCTCTGTTGCAATGGCCACTTGAGTTGCCTTTTGAACAAATATAGGTCCTTTCCTACCCACCTTTCCCTAACATTATTGAATTTAAAGAGAAATATCCATGGATGAGAGGTATCATATTCCGAACATTTATTATTAATCAAGCGAACGGCGGCAGTCTGTCTCTGTCTCTGTCGCTCTCTCTATCTCGTGCCCCCAGAACCAAACAAATATGTACTGTATAACAGCCCTCATAGTGTTGCGAATCTGGAAGCCGTGAGCACACAACATACACAGGTCCTATAGAACAGTTATATCGGTAAGTATGTGTTTTTAGTTAGGGTCCCCATCCCGTGTCTAATGGGTGAATAAATGTACTTGCGCTGTGAGTTACTTTGATAGTCAGGGTTTTCTTTTACATTTTTACACCTCATAACTACGCAACGCCAGCATCACCTTCACCTCGCTCTGGCCAACGCCATTGCCTACGTGCGTGTCAGCACGTACGTGGGTGGAGCCCATGCAGGATAATGTTCCTCTGGCTATTTAGTGGGCGGAGCCCACGCAGAATAATGTTCCTCTGCCTGTTTGGTGGGCGGAGCCCATGCAGAATAATGTTCCTCTGCCTGTTTGGTGGGCAGAGTTCAAGGAGGAGCCTCGCGGCCCTCGACCAATCAGCGTGCTACGGGTGGGGTGACCGCCGCTCAGCCAGTCAGATCCCACGACAGGGAGAAAGAGGTCCGCGTGACGTCACCACGCCCCCAGGCCAATCGACGGACTTGCCGCTCGTTTTGGCCAGTGACAGGGTGACAGGGCGACGAGCGATTCTGCGTGCACCAAACCGTCCAGTAAGGGAGAGCGGAGGCGTCCCCCCCCCCCCCCCCGAAGACAGGGTGAATAAGGGTGCGCGCGATCGAGAACCAGGGAGATCCTGGGAAGAAGAGCGAGAGAGCTGGAGACCACCATCCCCCACAAGAACCGCAAGGGTTGCACGCCGTGTCTCAGTCGGTGAACTAGAGAGTTTGTGAGATAGTTGATGACCATCGAGCCAGCAAGGTTTGGTCATTCTGATGGGCAGGTGGAGCAAGGTGGAGTTATCAGCCCTCCTTTGGCGGTCAACTCAAAGACTTAGGGAAGTGGCCGAGAAAACCCCTGCATTCTCGACGGTTCGGGATACAGAGGAGATGTTTGGTTGTCGGCACGAGCGCTGAGTGGAGCTCGGAGGCCGCTCGCGGCTCGCTGGTGTCTGGATTCGGTTAGCCTCTCGCTGGTTCCCGGTTCGAATCAGCTCGAAGACCACAAGAGGTGACAGGTCCGAGGCAGGCTCTGGTCTTCAGCTCGCCTTTCCCTCGAGCTGGAGGCCCTCAATAAAGGCTGTGGCCACCATTTCTTGTGTGTGTTGTGTGTGTGTTGTGTGTGTGGTGTGTGTGTGTGTGTGGGTGTTTTTGGTGCCAGTCTAGTAAGTAATAAATTGTTAAGTGCCTTGCTGTACATACGTGCATCTCTTTAGTCGGATAACTCTGCCTTCTTGCGTGCTTCCCTCCTCCCCCCCCTTATAAATAAAGCCATGTGTTAAATGTATCCGTTCGTTGCTGTGTTTCCTTCCATTGGCTTAGCATGATGCGGTTTGGAGAATTAGCAAGGCCGTTGTTGCCGCCATAAGGGACATTTGGACCAACGGATCTCGGCGACCATCCGCTCGGGTCGCACACGGTCGAGCACGCTAGCGGCTCGTTCCGTAAGAGCACCGTCGAGGGTGTGAATACTCGGTAAACTCGCCACGTGGAGCTGTAGGTATTTTTGAAGATGGCAAAACCCTGTACCACGTGGTGTAATTATTGACGATTCACGGTCCGGTAAGGGACCCGTACTTGTCGGAGTTTTTCCGAAAGGTACGATCTAAATTCCGGTGTTCGGTGGAGCTGACTCTACTGCTCCATCTAGCGGTCGTGCTCGTCGCCGATACCCGGCCTGCAACAATAGCTCCCACCCCCCCTCCCCCATAAATACAGTTGCAGAAGCTTTGTGTATTTTCATGTCACGCAGAGGTTGGTAACCATTTCTTTGTTCATAAATGACGCATTGCATCATCCTTCGATCCTTAAATAAATCACCACGATCCTGCCATGTTCACAAGAGGCATTCCCCATAAGTTCGAAGTTCCACTCAATGCAACGATCTTGAGGGTTTGGGTAGCATGTGCGACGTGCCTGTCCACAATTCTTCGGGCCTTGCACTGCAGACTCCCGACCATATCGCCAGGAGTCTGCAGTATGGGCAGCTGCAAGATAGTCCTGTCGGTGAAACTGAGAAAGTTCTCCAACTCTCGTTATGCAGAGGTACACTGTTTTCTCTCAAGTACTTTTCCAAGTATTTGTGATTTATTTTAGAAGCTTTACGAACCATTTCAGTAAACGATCCCTATCATGCACAAACTATCTATATTAGCATGCCCGATGGCCACTATTGTTTGGGGTTTCTGCTGATGTGTGCAAAGCATTCTTGGGCATTTTGAAAGTCCATTATTTTCAGCCATTTACAAATTCACTGCACTTTTAAAACACTTTGTGAAAGATGTGTATCACCAAATTGTGTCAGTGTCCTGTCATTTCAACTGACTTGATGAAGTTCAACTTTACAGGGAATTTAAGGATACATACACCGCCGTTCCACTTCGCATGTGACTGTTAGCCACCATCTTGATTGTAACCAAAATGCTTTGATCAACTCTTAATATCACATCTTGTACAACTTCTTCAGTCCACAATATCATTACAAAATTTCAGCATGGATATATTATTTTTACAGTTGTCCTGCAGTTGTCCACCTCCACCACCTCGTATATGATGGTGGTTCTCGTATATGATGGACTCCACCACCACCTCGTATTTTACAGTTGTCCACCTCAATCTTGAACCACTCTCGTATATGATGACACTGAACACCAGCTGCACATAAAAGCCAATTTTCTCGATTGTTGGCCCCCTTAATTAGCATTGCAATGTGGTCTTTACACTTCAAAAGGAAATTCTATTTACTCAAACATGTGAACTATTATGGCACAACACAAGATGTATGAAAGACTTGTGAGTGTCGAAATCTTCTTTCACAAGTATGATGTCATGAGCTGATCATGAATGAAATTGCCTGGACATTGGGAAACTGAAAAGCCAAGCTTGCCTCCAAGCCTAATATATCATATATATTATATATAATATAATATATATATATATATACATATATATATATATATATATATACATATACATATATAATATATATATATATATATATATATATATATACATATATAACTGAAAAGTGTGTGTGTTGCGTGCTTGTGTGTAATCAGCACATGTCAGAGGATTTGAACTTGGGAAGGGTCATCTATTACGAAGTGGGGGTTGTCAGGGTGCGGTTAGAGTGAAGTGCTAAATTGGAAAAGGAAGTGAAGGGAGGATGAAGGGAGATAACAGAGGGTAGGGGAGTGTTGGAAGAGTGGTGAGCAAAGGGAGGAAGTTTGTGAGAAGATAGGGGAAAGGTATGGAAGTGACATTTATGGAGCATACACGGGGAGGTGGGTGAATATTCGCCATATATACATACATACATACATACATTACATACACGGGGAGCATGCGCTTCACAGCACGTTGCTGCGTTCACTTTCGCTGGTGCTCCAGGGTCTCCGTCTGCCGTCCCCATGCAGATGCCTGGCCCATCCCCATCTTCTTTGGACATTGCAGGCACCCACCTGAAGGACCATCTCAGGTTAAACCGAGGAGATCACTGTTTGGTGGACAACACCTCAGCACCACCTCGACACACACGAAAGTTGTGTTTTGTTGGAGTAAAGTGTTTTATGGTGGCCGGAGTGCAAATCCTGATAACCTCCATATTTGCATTGTTCATAAATATATCCTCTCCAGTTTCATTGGGCTTGGGTTCAGATGGGGTGAGAAAAAAAACATTTACAACCTCCGCACACATTGTTTTGAATAAGACTGCGTTTTATGCTCTGAAATTTCTGTTGAATCTGAGTTTGGAACTTATTTTTCTGTTTGCATTGATCTGCTTCTTTTGTAATTAATACCACCTGTTTTGTCATCTTGCAAATGATGAAATAACTCTCTAGATTATGGACCCGTCTGCTGTAATGCAGGTCACAGCTTCCACGTTGAGGAAGACCTGTCTTCAAAGCAAAACTTATGAGAATTGAATTCTCAATAAGGGAAGTATGGGGGAGGCAGGGGGACTTTCCACCACACCCTTAATGTCTGTGAACCAGCCAAGTCATATCATTGCAGCTTTACTTGTTGTGACTTTGATCACCAAGCCCCAGAGATGGCAGGAGCAGAAGAAATTCAGATCTCATTCACAGAA
Source organism: Eptatretus atami (assembly GCA_035128595.1). Taxonomy (NCBI): domain Eukaryota; kingdom Metazoa; phylum Chordata; class Myxini; order Myxiniformes; family Myxinidae; genus Eptatretus; species Eptatretus atami. Next base: position 150,270,714 of record CM068952.1, read on the forward strand.
AGCCACATTGATTGTATCAGCCTCACCACATGATCCCATTGGACTTCTATACCCCAGCACCAACCAGCAACAACAACTCCAGCTTCTCCTGTTGCCTTGTGAACCAGGGATGGCAGGTGGAAGACGAAATAATGCTACAACACAGATGCTACCCTGCTCGCTCCTTATACCCCAGTTTCTCCACCTTCTGATGGTTTTATGCAATATGGGGAAGAACTTTTTGTATCATCCTGAATGCACCATTTGTGGCACACCAACCTCACCACCTGTCCTCCACTTTCCTCTATGCGGGACAGGGTGGAAAGACCCGATAAAACTGACCTCACTTCAACCCCCACTCCCCACTTGGTCTCCACTTGCTGTATTGAACTCCCAACCTGCATCATGGGAATGTCCAGAGACCTGCTGCTTGCAAGTCAGAGAAGAAAACAATTAATTCAACTTACAGTTACAGGCCAGTTCATCTGCACCTTCCTCTCTGAGTGAGTGAGGTCAGATCTCCACCTTCCCCTCAGAGTAGAGTGATGTCAGCATGTGCCCATCTGCTCTACTCAACAAGGCTTGGTCGGGCAAAAGACAATGAAGTCAGACAAGAAAAGGCACGGACAGACACACCAGATGTATGCACCATAGGCTGCTATCGTATCATACTAAAATATACAATTTGGTGTCTGTCTGTCTGCATGCCTTTAGCCGATTCAATTCGTTTTTACTTGTAATCCAATTCTCAACCAAATTTTTGAGGAGACTAAGGGTCATGAGAAAATGTTGGAGCGACCTGGTCTCCCCTTCCCCCGCCCAGGAATTCAAAGGTGGGCTGACACAAATGTTTTATGTAATTTGTACCATGTAGCACTATCATAGGGGTGCAGGTGAGGGTGTAATGAGTGACGCTCCAGAACCCTGAATTGTATCATGAGTAACCCTTTGCCATATTTTCGCAGTCACTTAGCCTATATTGTTATAACTCGACTGCAATTATGCCGAAGGAATTCCATGTTTATTAGCTATTTATATTGTGTGTTTATGTAATTAATAAGAGACATAATTAGAACTGTCACTTTATAACTGCTGGCAGTGATGGACCGGGTACCAAGACGTCACGCTTTGTTGCAACTTTGTTGGACAGCTGACCCATGATGTTTTTTTTATTATCATTCAATTGGATTCAGAATGAGATTAAAATAAATCAATTTAGATCAAATGGAAGACCGAATGAGATAGTCCTGCATTGGAGTAACAGAAGGAACAAGCAAGCAAAAAGCAAAGATGAAGTCATCAGGAGGAACCTGAATAGGATTCCCATTTTCAGCTGCTACTCATCTACCCTCAAAACCCAATCCAGGAATAGCCAAGTGAGCCTTATTCAAAAATAAAAATCACAATGAACCCAGATCAAAAAGTTCAATAATTATCTGGCTGCAGACCATGTGTCCGATGAAGGTGAAATTTATAACATGTGTTCCCCATCACTACTAGAACATAATTGTGAAGTTTCATGTGGATTGATTAAGCAGTTCCAGAGAAAACATTATTTAATATTTTTCTTCAATCCAATATGGCTGCCAAACCATGTGACGCCATCAATTTATTCCTCAACAACTTGTACACCCATGGCTTGGGGAACATTTTTGTGATGTTTGCCCTCGACCTGTCCAGCCGTTCTGGAGAAGATTTTTTTATAGGTTTTAGGGTAAATCCAATATGGCTGCCAAACCATGGGACCTATGACATCATATGTGTGAACCTTTTGTTCCTCATGGATAGGCGGTCATACATGTAAAGTTTTGCCTCGATCTGTTCAGCCTCTTCAGAAGAATGTTTTGAAGGTTTAAAAAAAAACAACAATTTTTTATGGCTGCTGAATCATGTGACCGATGATGTAATCTTTTTTTTTTTTCTGTGAACCATTTATCCGAGATGACCCTCAAAAAAATTTTCATACTGATGAGATGTAGCATTCTACATACGCAATTATGATGCATCACGAAGGCACCTATGATGTCATTTAAAAAATTCACACTTAGCTCCCACTGAGAAGTACTTGCATTGTGCCAAGTTTTGTTGTGTTCTGTTAATATAATTACGATGAAAATGCTAATTCCACTTTTGGACACATGAGGGCGTTTCACAATGACATGTGATATTGGGTGATGAAAGAAGAGTAAGGAGATATGGCAGACATCTAATAAAGTTGTTGTTATACTTATATGTCTGGACCGATTCTTCTCAAAACGCAACAAAGTTTTAATTTTTACCTCGGTGTGGTTTCAGAGATAGACATCCAAAGTTTTTTTCTCCCATTTTTCCAACATGGCTGCCACACCACGTAACCTATGACGTCATAGTTATTCATTAAAATATTCCACATGAGTAGTCGCACCTATGGTTGAAATTTTGTCTCAATCCGACAACGGTTGTGGAGAAAAAACACGGAAAGTACTGTGCGGACAAACAAACGGACCCAAATGCAATTCTCTCCTTCAGTGCGGGTAACTGGAGAGTTCATTGAACACCTGAGTTACCCTGCACAGTCTTGAGAAAAGGACAGGGGAAGGTCTTTTCAACCCTGGCTTTGCGTCCCGAGCACAATCTATTTCCTATGAGCCATCATTTTGTTCTGAATCTCAATATTTTCCAACATTGATAGTGTGAGCACCAAATTTGATTGATCGAGATGGTGTAAAATGGGTGTAAGATTTTTGTCCAAGTTACTGCTAAAGTGGAGGTTTTTGGAAGTGCCAACACGTGATTTGTGTTCTACAGTAGGCTATTCTCATATATCATTCAATTTAAATAAAATAAAGATTTTAATGGCTGTAGAAAACAAACAGAATTATTTTTTTTTCAGAAGTTTACAGCAGTTGATGCACCACTACCACCTCATTTAACACGCTAAATTAGTTATCCGTGCCTGTTGTTTGTATCCTTTACGACGTCGCTAAAAACAGTTAAGTTCCTGTTTGGAATGATTTTCAATTTTGTTTGACTGCCAGACAGACACACAGACTGAAGCCATTGTTTTACCATGCTGTGGCATGCGTGCTCGGGACGAGACGCCTTACAATGTACCAAATTCAGAGCCAAAATACAGCCTAAACTGCAGGCTCGTGTTCGATTCATGTTCCCATTTGTGTTCTACAGTGTTCAAAATATAGAATTAATTTGAAAATTAAGTAGTTCGTCGATCCTGACGTCTGAAGACACACAGACAGAGTGAATCATGCTTAGCCTGCTTTGCTCTTCGTCTGCAGTGGTAACAACAACAATAATAATGATGATAATAGCATTGATAATAATAATGATATCACTGCAAAATAATAACATTCATAACATCGACAATAATAATTGGCTCTAATAATAAAGTTCATATCATGAGAATCCTCCTCAGCCGCTCCCGTAGGGAGTGGGTACTTCTCATAATCCACATGAACAAACCAAAATGAAAACGTAAAGTGCCTATAATGCCAAATACCCCGTCCCAGTTCATACCGATACCTCGTTATACTTGAGACAGCTTTACAATCTGAATTCATATTTAGCTAGTCAGTGGGCTTATGTCCAGGGGTATGGGAAATATTCCGAGTGTGACATGTAATTGGATGTACAAAAACTCAAAAAATAATTGTACAGTTTCAGGATGAAATGTATAAATGCCACTTTCTAAAAATATTCATTTGGAGTTGTACAAAGAAAATTGGCAGTTTTGTTCATCGACCTTTTCAGGCTTTTAAACAGTCCATCAAATGTTGAAAGAAACTTGTTCAATTGCTGCAGGGAAGGTGAGCGAATTGGATTTTCGCCGTAGGGGTCTTCGACTTATTATGCCACAGCAAAAGTTGAAATTTCAATCTGCTTCCCCTTCCCTTCCAATTCCGTCCATGCATCCTCTTTCCCACTACTTCAGGTTCTCTTTTTCAAGTCGTTGTATGCCACCCTCTCTCCATCTCCATAACAACTTCCCTCTCTTCTTGTGGGTTCCATTTTGTTCTGAATATTTAAATCCCACACGAGGTACAAAACTGTGCACAGACGCTTCCTAGTGCACCAATTGTGGTTTGCTCATTTTATTGACATCTTTTTGATTATAATATCTGGATGTTTTTAGCTCACCTGGAATGTAGTTCGGGGGAGCTTATGGGATGGCGCGTCGTCAGTTTCATCCGTCTATCCATCCCCAAACACCTTGCAACTTCTTCTCTGAAACTGCACACACGATTTCAATGCAACTTGACCACAACCTTCATTCCCGTGTTGTACCAAAGTTTGTTCACACCATTCAAAAAAAAAACATTCGGCATCTAGGGGGTCTACCGGGGGGTCACTCTAAAACAGGTATTTGCTTTCTTCTCAGAAAACTACACACCCAATTCCAATTGAACATGACCAAAACCTTCATCACCTGTGATGGACCAAAGTTTGTTCACAGCATTAAAAAAAAAAAAAATCCATGGGTATTTACTTTCTTTCTCCGTTACATATTTTGTGGGTCATCCACACCTACCAGTGGTTCCATGGTTTTCTTATACCAGTGCTCAAGGTATTGCCCCTATTTTTTAACTTCTTTGATATGAAGAGCATTTGCATTAGTGGTGGATGTTAAAGATCCATGGTGCCCTTCACCGAACAGTTGGCGAGTGATCACCGACACCCTGGTTGAATACCAAATTCCTGCTACAACCTACAGGGCACAGGAGCTCCTTGTGAGCCAACGGCTATCCATATCTAGTGCCAACGTGGTCTGTGATGTTCCCTCCTGCAGTTGGGTTACTTTGTTTGAGGAGGTCGGTGGCAGGATGTGCACTCCAGCCAGTGCAAAACTTTTCATTCCGTAAAACCCGTAAACGCAAAGAAAACTGAAAACCCACTCCGTGGGAGGACCTTCATGTGCTTGCTGCCTTCGCAGGGCAGCTCACTGGATGACGGGATTAGGCAAAGCCTTCGGGACCCGCATTCTTTGATGATAGGAGGAAAACCACTAGGTACTTTCCTGGGTCACATTGCGGTTGTGTGCATCGGGGTTATGCTGAGGTGTCAACCACCAGATGGCAGTCTTCCTTGGATTAACCTCAGACGGCCCCTTTGGGTGGGTGCCGTGGAATGTCCTCCCAAGGGAGGATGATCACCTGTCTCTGTTTTCATCTGAACTCAAGCGTTTGGACATCGGTATTGCAGCACTCTCTGAGGTTCGGAGACCGGATTGTGGTGAGATCATGGCGGGTGGTTACACCTACTATTGGTCTGTCACTTGATGATTACCATTCCCAAGGAGTTGCTGTAGCTGTGTCCAATAAGCTGACTCCAATGATAATTGAGGTAACACCGGTCAACAAGCGTATTATGAGACTCAGTATTCGTCACTCCTTGGTTGGTCATTTCCCTGGGTTTTCTGTTATATGATCCGACGGGTTGGTTTGATCTCCCGTGAAGGACGCATTCTATGCCATGCTCGAGTCTGTGATTGATCAGCGTCCCAGGTGTGATACTCTTCAGTCTTGGGGATTTCAGTGCATCGACTGGCACTGATAGGATGGTTATGAGACGTGTTTGGTTCCTACAGGTCTGGAACTGTGAAGCAGAAATACATTAAGTTCTTGACTTTGCATGAAGTTGTGGACTAGGGTGGCTGGTTCATGGTTTTCAGCGCCACAGGCTCATCACTGGACTTGGTATTCCAACGCTGGTTGATGTTGCAAAGGAGAATGACCATGTGCTCGTTGATGGTCCGCTGGAGATAATCCAGAACTGCAGGGTCAAAACCAGTGCTCAGTTCCTCAATACCGACCACAGGCTTGTTGTAGCAACTCTGAAGTTGCAGCTTAAATCGGTGAGAAATGTACATCTCAGCAAGCTGGATTGGTAAGCTCAAGAATGAGAGGGCAGTTGAAGAGTTTGCGAACAGTCTGAGTGGGGATGTGAGTCTGAGTACTTTGGAAATCTGAAGAGTTGTGGAGTGCCTTCAAGACCACCTTCCTTGATGTTGCCGGTGGAGGTCTTGGAACTCACCAACAGGCGAAGAAGAACTTTGTCTCTCAAGGATACTGGATACCACTGACCAGTCGCAGGGCTAGGCTTTAATGGCAGAGCTAGTGTTCAGCGATTTGAGGCAAAAAAACTGTACGTGCACTAAGGGTAGACAAGGAGGCCTATGTGCGAGGAATCTGTGAGGGGGTAGAGCATTAACTGTGGTCAAGTGATTCACATCCTGTTTACAGGGCAATTCATGAATTTCGTTCCTTCAAGCCCATCCCTCGGTGCACTGCAGTTAGGGCAGAGGGTGGTGGACTCTTGACAGAGGAGTCCAAAATGAAGGCCCGCTGGGCCAGTTACTTGAAGCGGCTGTACCAAGCTGATCTACCAAGCTGTTGAGTTTGAGTGTCAGTGGTGCTCCGATTCCTATTACTGACCCACCAACCAACTGTGATCCACCTTTGTTTGTGGAAAACCCAGCTGCGGTGTAAACCGGTTGAAATGGGGTAAATCTCCTGGATCTGTGGCTTCCATGCTGAACTTTAACGCTGGTGGAAATGCTTGTACTCGTGTCATTGCATGCAGTTCTGTGCTCTCCCTGTAACACAGGCATCATCCCAACTGACTGGAAGAGGGCCTTGTTGTCCTTCATTGAAAGGAAGGGTGATCACCAGGACTGCAATAATCCCGAGGGGTGACGCTGCTCTCAGTGCCGGCAAGATATTGCGAGGATAATTCTTCAATGGATTTGCCACCATCTGCTCGAGCACAGCGACCGCAGAAGAAGTTGGGCTTTACACCAAACAGGTCAACAATTGACGTATCCTGCACTTCGGGACATCCCGAATGCAGACGAGAGTTTTCAGCAGGGGCGCTTGCAGCCTATGTTGATCTCTACAAAGTGCGCGATTCAGTGAATCAGATACTCTCTGGAGAATTCTCGCGTCTTCGTGGGGTGCCATCAAAACTGATCAATTGATGTCTGGACTATACTCTGGTACTAGAGTGCTGTGAGATGTGTGAGTCCATCTCTGACTTATTTCCAGTTGTTACTGGAGTTCATCAGGGGTGTATACTGGCCCCCACACTTTTCAGTGCTTGTATGGAATGGATTCTGGGGGCTGTCGGAGAGATCAAGCTGCGGTGCATCGTTCGGGAGTGTCAAGATCTTCTGACCTTGATTTCGCAGGCGATGCTGTCATCTTTGCGGAGACACTGGATATCCTTTTGGGGGCCCTCGAGGTGCTGAATGAGGAGTCGAAGCCACTGGGAGTACAGGGTTTCCTGGGTCAAAACAAAGATCCAGGTTTCATGACATATTGGATGGCTATCTCTGTATGTACCTATTTGTGGCGAGGATGTTGAGGGTCACAGAGAGAATCACTTTCCTTGCAGTGAATATTATGCTCTGCTGGCTGTGAGCCAGAGGTAATGGACGTCTTGGTTGGCTGCGGAGTCATGGATTCACTGGATCATGTGTGTGGCGCTGCCTGCACTTGTACAAGAGAATGAAACATCTGAGTCTGCAGGTCCTTGGTGAACTTCCAATTTTTCTCTCACGGATGTGAAAATTGGACTCTGGACAAGGATCTGAGATGGAGACTAACTCTCCCGTACCAGGTCTCTTTGGAGAATCCTTGGCAATCGCTGTCGGACTTTGTGTCCAACTCTGAGCGGTTGCCTGAGAGAGCTCAGATGAGATTGTGTACAATACCTGTATAGTAGAGCAACAGCTGCGTAGTAGGACATTGGCTCGTTTTCCTGATGCTGATACCTGCTCACCAGATTTTCTCAGCGAAGGGGAGCCTCATGAGTGAAGGAGGCCAACGGACCAACCATGTTCTTGCGGCTGCAGCAGTTGATCGGCATCTCAAGGAGATTGGATGGGCCAGGTATCTGCTGGGAGGAGGCAGATGTGGCCCCTGGAAGTACCGGTTGGAAAGTGGATGCAGCAACATGCTGCTCTGGCATTGCTCCATACCTGACTACTGACCATGGCACAGGGCGACTGAATCAGCTCCACAGCTGCACCCACCACAACAAAATTGTGCTACCCACAAGTCCTTTCCTAACTATGAAAGAAAAATATGTTTGAATGGATTGTTTCACTGGCCACACACGAGTAAGTCCAAATTGGACCACAACTCTAAAAAGTGCATAGCATAAATAGAAGAATATGTCCAAAAGCAGAAAATATCCCTGGCTATTGGACCACATAATACACCTGACCCGGGTCGCCTCACACATACACAGACAAAACTACCAGCAGCCAAGCTGAAAACACTCATCTGCGACACAACTCAAAGCAAAAGAACAATATAAACTGACAGAAAGCTCACCCACCAACCTGGTATACTAAATTCACAAACCGAGTGGGAAAATTTAACTCAGAATCCTTAGGATCCAAAAACAAACCACCAGCTAACATAATAACCAAAACACACAGGCAAATTCCACAGAAATAGTACAAAAAACACAGCAAAAAAAAGAGCAAAAATCTCTCTCTGGG
>CM068952.1:150279217-150298681 GCA_035128595.1 Eptatretus atami
AACCGCAAGGGTTGCACGCCGTGTCTCAGTCGGTGAACTAGAGAGTTTGTGAGATAGTTGATGACCATCGAGCCAGCAAGGTTGTGGTCATTCTGATGGGCAGGTGGAGCAAGTGTGGAGTTATCAGCCCTCGCTTTGGCGTTCAACTCAAAGACTTAGGGAAGTGGCCGAGAAAACCTCCTGCATTCTCGACGGTTCGGGATACAGAGGAGATGTTTGGTTGTCGGCGCCAGAGCGCTGAGTGGAGCTCGGGAGAGCCGCTCGCGGCTCGCTGGTGTCTGGATTCGGTTAGCCTCTCGCTGGTTCCGGGTTCGAATCAGCTCGAAGACCACAAGAGGTGCAACGGTCCGAGGCAGGCTCTGGTCTTCAGCTCGCCTTTCCCTCGCGAGCTGGAGGCCTCAATAAAGGCTGTGGCCACCATTTCTTGTGTGTGTGTGTGTGTGTGTGTGTTGTGTGTGTGTGTGTGTGTGTGTGTGTTTTTGGTGCCAGTCTAGTAAGTAATAAATTGTTAAGTGCCTTGCTGTACATACGTGCATCTCTTTAGTCGGATAACTCTGCCTTCTTGCGTGCTTCCCTCCTCCCCCCCCTTATAAATAAAGCCATGTGTTAAATGTATCCGTTCGTTGCTGTGTTTCCTTCCATTGGCTTAGCATGATGCGTGTTGGAGAATTAGCAAGGCCGTTGTTGCCGCCATAAGGGACATTTGGACCAACGGATCTCGGCGACCATCCGCTCGGGTCGCACACGGTTCGAGCACGCTAGCGGCTCGTTCCGTAAGAGCCACCGTCGAGGGTGTGAATACTCGGTAAACTCGCCACGTGGAGCTGTAGGTATTTTGAAGATTGGCAAAATAACCCTGTACCACGTGGTGTAATTATTGACGATTCACGGTCCGGTAAGGGACCCGTACTTGTCGGAGTTTCCAGAAAGGTACGATCTAAATTCCGGGTGTTCGGTGGAGCTGACTCTACTGCTCCATCTAGCGGTCGTGCTCGTCGCCGATACCCGGCCTGCAACAATAGCTCCCACCCCCCCTCCCCCATAAATACAGTTGGCAGAAGCTTTGTGTATTTTCATGTCACGCAGAGGTTGGTAACCATTTCTTTGTTCATAATGACGCATTGCATCATCCTTCGATCCATTAAATAAATCACCACGATCCTGCCATGTTCACAAGAGGCATTCCCCATAAGGTTCGAAGTCCACTCAATGGCAACGATCTTTGAGGGTTTGGGTAGCATGTGCGACGTGCCTGTCCACAATTCTTCGGGCCTTGCACTGCAGACTCCCGACCATATCGCCAGGAGTCTGCAGTATGGGCAGCTGCAAGATAGTCCTGTCGGTGAACTGAGAAAGTTCTCCAACTCTCGTTATGCAGAGGTACACTGTTTTCTCTCAAGTACTTTTCCAAGTATTTGTGATTTATTTTAGAAGCTTTACGAACCATTTCAGTAAACGATCCCTATCATGCACAAACTATCTATATTAGCATGCCCCGATGGCCACTATTGTTTGGGGTTTCTGCTGATGTGTGCAAAGCATTCTGGGGCATTTTGAAAGTCCATTATTTTCAGCCATTTACAAATTCACTGCACTTTTAAAACACTTTGTGAAAGATGTGTATCACCAAATTGTGCAGTGTCCTGTTCATTTCAACTGACTTGATGAAGTTCAACTTTACAGGGAATTTAAGGATACATACACCGCCGTTCCACTTCGCATGTGACTGTTAGCCACCATCTTGATGTTAACCAAAATGCTTTGATCAACTCTTAATATCACATCTTGTACAACTTTCTTCAGATCCACAATATCATTACAAAATTTCAGCATGGATATATTATTTTTACAGTTGTCCTGCAGTTGTCCACCTCCACCACCTCGTATATGATGGTGGTTCTCGTATATGATGGACCTCCACCACCACCTCGTATTTTACAGTTGTCCACCTCAATCTTGAACCACTCTCGTATATGATGACACTGAACACCAGCTGCACATTAAAAAGCCAATTTTCTCGATTGTTGGCCCCCTTAATTAGCATTGCAATGTGGTCTTTACACTTCAAAAGGAAATTCTATTTACTCAAAACATGTGAACTATTATGCACAACACAAGATGTATGAAGACTTGTGAGTGTCGAAATCTTCTTTCACAAGTATGATGTCATGAGCTGATCATGAATGAAGATTGCCTGGACATTGGGAAACTGAAAAGCCAAGCTTGCCTCCAAGCCTAATATATCATATATATATATATATATATATATATATATATATATATATATACATATATAACTGAAAAGTGTGTCGTGTGCCGTGCTTGTGTGTAATCAGCACATGTCAGAGGATTTGAAACTTGGGAAAGGGTCATCTATTACGAAGTGGGGGTTGTCAGGGTGCGGTTAGGAGTGAAGTGCTAAATTGGGAAAAGGAAGTGAAGGGAGGATGAAGGGGAGATAACAGAGGGTAGGGGAGTGTTGGAAGAGTGGTGAGCAAAGGGGAGGAAGTTTGTGAGAAGATAGGGGAAAGGGTATGGAAGTGACATTTATGGAGCATACACGGGGAGGTGGGGTGAATATTCCTCCATATATACATACATACATACATACATACATACACGGGGAGCATGCGCTTCACAGCACGTTGCTGCGTTCACTTTCCGCTGGTGCTCCAGGGTCCTCCGTCTGGCCGTCCCCATGCAGATGCCTGGCCCATCCCCATCTCTTTGGACATTGCAGGCACCCACCTGAAGGGACCATCTCAGGTTAAACCGAGGAGATCACTGTTTGGTGGACAACACCTCAGCACCACCTCGACACACACGAAAGTGTGTTTTGTGGAGTAAAGTGTTTTATGGTGGCCGGAGTGCAAATCCTGATACCTCCATATTTGCATTGTTCATAAAATATATCCTCTCCAGTTTCATTGGGCTTGGGTTCAGATGGGGTGAGAAAAAAAACATTTACAACCTCCGCACACATTGTTTTGAATAAGACTGCTGTTATTGCTCTGAAATTTCTGTTGAATCTGAGTTTGAACTTATTTTCTGTTTGCATTGATCTGCTTCTTTTGTAATTAATACCACCTGTTTGTCATCTTGCAAAATGATGAAATAACTCTCTAGATTATGACCCAGTCTGCGTGTAATGCAGGTCACAGCTTCCACGTTGAGGAAGACCTGTCTTCAAAGCAAAACTTATGAGAATTGAATTCTCAATAAGGGAAGTATGGGGGAGGCAGGGGGACTTTCCACCACACCCTTAATGTCTGTGAACCAGCTCAAGTCACTATCATTGCAAGCTTTACTTTGTTGTGACTTTGATCACCAAGCCCCAGAGATGGCAGGAGCAGAAGAAATTCAGATCTCATTCACAGAAAGCCACATTGATGTATCAGCCTCACCACATGATCACTGCTTGGATTCTATACCCCAGCACCAACCAGCAACAACAAACTCCAGCTTCTCCTGTTGCCTTGTGAACCGAGGGATGGCAAGGTGGAAGACGAAAATAAATGCTACAAACACAGATGCTACCCTGCTCGCTCCTTTATACCCCAGTTTCTCCACCTTCTGATGGGTTTTTATGCAATATGGGGAAGAACTTTCTTGTATCATCCTGAATGCACCATTTGTGGCACACCAACCTCACCACCTGTCCTCCACTTTCCTCTATGCGGGACAGGGTGGAAGACCCGAATAAAAACTGACCTCACTTCAACCCCCACTCCCCACTTGGTCTCCACTTGCTGTATTGAACTCCCAACCTGCATCATGGGAATGTCCAGAGGACCTGCTGCTTGCAAGTCAGAGAAGAAAACAATTAATTCAACTTACAGTTACAGGCCAGTTCATCTGCACCTTCCTCTCTGAGTGGAGTGAGGTCAGATCTCCACCTTCCCCTCAGAGTAGAGTGATGTCAGCATGTGCCCATCTGCTCTACTCAACAAGGCTTGGTCGGGCAAAAGACAATGAAGTCAGACAAAGAAAAAGGCACGGACAGACACACCAGATGTATGCACCATAGCTGCTATCGTATCATACTAAAATATACAATTTGGTGTCTGTCTGTCTGCATGCCTTTAGCCGATTCATTCAGTTTTTACTTGTAATCCAATCTCAACCAAATTTTTGAGGAGACTAAGGGTCATGAGAAAATGTTGGAGCGACCTGGTACTCCCCTTCCCCCCGCCCAGGAATTCCAAAGGTGGGGCTGACACAAATGTTTTATGTAATTTGTACCATGTAGCACTACTCATAGGGGTGCAGGGTGAGGGTGTAATGAGTGACGCTCCAGAACCCTGAATTGTATCATGAGTAACCCTTTGCCATATTTTCGCAGTCACTTAGCCTATATTGTTTATACTCGACTGCAATTATCCTAAGGAATTCCCATGTTTATTAGCTATTTATACTGGTGTGTTATGTAATTAATAAGAGACATAATTAGAACTGTCACTTTATAACTGCTGGCAGTGATGACCGGGTACCAAGACGTCACGCTTTGTTGCAACTTTGATTGGACAGCTGACCCATGATGTTTTTTTTTATTATCATTCAATTGGATTCAGAATGAGATTAAAATAAATTCAATTTAGATCAAATGGAAGACCGAATAGGAATAGTCCTGCATTGGAGTAACCAGAAGGAACCAAGCAAGCAAAAAGCAAAGATGAAGTCATCAGGAGGAACCTGAATAGGATTCCCATTTTCAGCTGCTACTCATCTACCCTCAAACCCATCCAGGAATAGCCAAGTGAGCCTTATTCAAAAAATAAAAATCACAATGAACCCAGATCAAAAAGTTCAATAATCTGGCTGCCAGACCATGTGTCCGATGAAGGTGAAATTTATAACATGTGTTCCCCATCACTACTAGAACATAATTGTGAAGTTTCATGTGGATTGATTAAGCAGTTCCAGAGAAAACATTATTTAATATTTTTCTTCAATCCAATATGGCTGCCAAACCATGTGACCCATCAATTATTCCTCAACAAACTTGTACACCCATGGCTTGGGGAACATTTTTGTGATGTTTGCCCTCGACCTGTCCAGCCGTTCTGGAGAAGATTTTTTTATAGGTTTTAGGGTAAATCCAATATGGCTGCCAAACCATGGGACCTATGACATCATATGTGTGAACCTTTTGTTCCTCATGGATAGGCGGTCATACATGTAAAGTTTTGCCTCGATCTGTTCAGCCTCTTCAGAAGAAGATTTTTGAAGGTTTAAAAAAAACAACAATTTTTAATGGCTGCTGAATCATGTGACCGATGATGTAATCTTTTTTTTTTTTCTGTGAACCATTTTATCCCGAGATGACCCTCAAAAAATTTCATACTGATGAGATGTAGCATTCTACATACGCAATTATGATGGCATCACGAAGGCACCTATGATGTCATTTAAAAAATTCACACTTACTCCCCATGAGAAGTACTTGCATTGTGCCAAGTTTGTTGTGTTCTGTTAATATAATTACGATGAAAATGCTAATTCCACTTTGGACACATGAGGGCGTTTCACAATGACATGTGATATTGGGTGATGAAGAAGAGTAAGGAGATATGGCAGACATCTAATAAAGTGTGTTGTTATACTTATATGGTCTGGACCTGATTCTTCTCAAAACGCAACAAAGTTTGAATTTTTACCTCGGTGTGGTTTCAGAGATAGACATCCAAAGTTTTTTTCCCCATTTTTCCAACATGGCTGCCACACCACGTAACCTATGACGTCATAGTTATCATTAAAATATTCCACATGAGTAGTCGCACCTATGGTGAAAGTTTTGTCTCAATCCGACAACGGTTGTGGAGAAAAACACGAAAGTACTGTGCGGACAAACAAACGGACCCAAATGCAATTCCCTCTCCTTCAGTGCGGGTAACTGGAGAGTTCATTGAACACCTGAGTTACCCTGCACAGTCTTGAGAAAAAGGACAGGGGAAGGGTCTTTTCAACCCTGGCTTTGCGTTCCCGAGCACAATCTATTTCCTATGAGCCATCATTTTGTCTGAATCTCAATATTTTCCAACATTGATAGTGTGAGCACCAAATTTGATTGATCGAGATGGTGTAAAATGGTGTAAGATTTTGTCCAAGTACTGCTAAAGTGGAGGTTTTTGGAAGTGCCAACAACGTGATTTGTGTTCTACAGTAGGCTATTCTCATATATCATTCAATTTAAATAAAATAAAGATTTTAATGGCTGTAGAAAACAAACAGAATTATTTTTTTTCAGAAGTTTACAGCAGTTGATGCACCACTACCACCTCATTTAACACGCTAAATTAGTTATCCGTGCCTGTTGTTTGTATCCTTTACGACGTCGCTAAAAACAGTAAGTTTCCTGTTTGGAATGATTTTCAATTTTGTTTGACTGCCAGACAGACACACAGACTGAAGCCATTGTTTTACCATGCTGTGGCATGCGTGCTCGGGACGAGACGCCTTACAATGTACCAAATTCAGAGCCAAAATACAGCTAAACTGCAGGCTCGTGTTCCGATTCATGTTCCCATTTGTGTTCTACAGTGTTCAAAATATAGAATTAATTTGAAATTAAGTAGTTCGTCGATCCTGACGTCTGAAGACACACAGACAGAGTGAATCAATTGCTTAGCCCTGCTTTGCTCTTCGTCTGCAGGGTGGTAACAACAACAATAATAATGATGATAATAGCATGATAATAATAATGATATCACTGCAAAATAATAACATTCATAACATCGACAATAATAATTGGCTCTAATAATAAAGTTCATATCATGAGAATCCTCCTCAGCCGCTCCCGTAGGGAGTGGGTACTTCTCATAATCCACATGAACAAACCAAAATGAAAACGTAAAGTGCCTCATAATGCCAAATACCCCGTCCCCCAGTTCATACCGATACCTCTGTTATACTTGAGACAGCTTTACAAATCTGAATTCATATTTAGCTAGTCAGTGGGCTTATGTCCAGGGGTATGGGAAATATTCCGAGTGTGACATGTAATTGGATGTACAAAAACTCAAAAAAATAATTGTACAGTTTCAAGGATGAAATGTATAAACTGCCACTTCTAAAAATATTCATTTGGAGTTGTACAAAGAAAATTGGCAGTTTTGTTCATCGACCTTTTCAGGCTTTTAACACGTCCATCAAATGTTGAAAGAAACTTGTTCAATTGCTGCAGGGGAAGGTGAGCCGAATTGGATTTTCGCGTAGGGTCTTCGACTTATTATGCACAGCAAAAGTGAAATTTCAATCTGCTTCCCCTTCCCTTCCAATTCCGTCCATGCATCCTCTTTCCCACTACTTCAGGTTCTCTTTTCTCAAGTCGTTGTATGCCACCCTCTCTCCATCTCCATAACAACTTCCTCTCTTCTTGTGGGTTCCATTTTTGTTCTGAATATTTAAATCCCACACGAGGTACAAACTGTGCACAGAGTTCCTTAGTGCACCAATTGTGGTTTGCTCATTTTATTGACATTCTTTTGATATAATATCTGGATGTTTTTAGCTCACCTGGAATGTAGTTCGGGGGAGCTTATGGGATGGCGCGTCGTCAGTTCATCCGTCTATCCATCCCCAAACACTTGCAACTTCTTCTCTGAAACTGCACACACGATTTCAATGCAACTTGACCACAACCTTCATTTCCCGTGATGTACCAAAGTTTGTTCACACCATTCAAAAAAAAAAACTATCGGCATCTAAGGGGGTCTACCGGGGGGTCACCCTCTAAAACAGGTATTTGCTTTCTTCTCAGAAACTACACACCCAATTCCGATGAAACATGACCACAACCTTCATCACCTGTGATGGACCAAAGTTTGTTCACAGCATTAAAAAAAAAAAAATCCATGGGTATTTACTTTCTTCTCCGTTACATATTTTGTGGGTCATCCACACCTACCAGTGGTTCCATGGTTTTCTTATCCAGTGCTCAAGGGTATTGCCCCTATTTTTTTAACTTCTTTGATATGAAGAGCATTTGCATTAGTTGGTGGATGTTAAAGATCCCATGGTGCCCTTCACGAACAGTTGGCGAGTGATCACCGACACCCTGGTTGAATACCAAATTCCTGCTACAACCTACAGGGCACAGGAGCTCCTTGTGAGCCAACGGCTATCCATATCTAGTGCCCAACTGTGTCTGTGGATGTCCTCCTGCAGTTGGGTTACTTTGTTTGAGGAGGTCGGTGGCAGGATGTGCACTCCAGCCACTGCAAAACTTTTCATTCCGTAAAACCCGTAAACGCAAAGAAAACTGAAAACCCACTCCGTGGGAGGACCTCATGTGCTGCTGCCCTTCGCAGGGCAGCTCACTGGATGACGGGATTGAGGCAAAGCCTTCGGGACCCGCATTCTTTGATGATAGGAGGAAAACCACTAGGTACTTTCCTGGGTCACATTGCGGTTGTGTGCATCGGGGTTATGCTGAGGTGTCAACCACCAGATGGCAGTCTCCTTGGATTAACCTCAGGATGGCCCCTTTGGGTGGGTGCCTGGAATGTCCTCCCTAAGGGAGGATGATCACCTGTCTCTGTTATCATCTGAACTCCAGCGTTTGGACATCGGTATTGCAGCACTCTCTGAGGTTCGGAGACCGGATTGTGGGAGATCATGGCGGGTGGTTACACCTACTATGGTCTGGTCCTCTGATGGTTACCATTCCCAAGAAGTTGCTGTAGCTGTGTCCAATAAGCTGAGTCCAATGATAATTGAGGTAACACCGGTCAACAAGCGTATTATGAGACTCAGATTCGTCACTCCTTGGGTGTCATTTCCCTGGTTTCTGTATATGATCCGACGGGGTTGGGTGATCTCACCGTGAAGGACGCATTCTATGCCATGCTCGAGTCTGTGATTGATCAGCGTCCCAGGTGTGATACTCTTCTAGTCTTGGGGGATTTCAGTGCATCGACTGGCACTGATAGGGATGGTTATGAGACGTGTTGGTTCCTACAGGTCTGGAACTGTGAAGCAGAATAACATTAAGTTCCTTGACTTTGCATGAAGTTGTGGACTTAGGGTGGCTGGTTCATGGTTTCAGCGCCCACAGGCTCATCACTGGACTTGGTATTCCAACGCTGGTGATGTTGCAAAGGAGAATGACCATGTGCTCGTTGATGGTCGCTGGAGGATAATCCAGAACTGCAGGGTCAAACCAGTGCTCAGTTCCTCAATACCGACCACAGGCTTGTTGTAGCAACTCTGAAGTTGCAGCTTAAATCCGGGAGAATGGTACCATCTCAGCCAAGGCTGGATGTTGGTAAGCTCAAGAATGAGAGGGCAGTTGAAGAGTTTGCGAACAGTCTGAGTGGGGATTTGTGAGTCTGAGTACTTTGGGAAATCCTGAAGAGTTGTGGAGTGCCTTCAAGACCACCTTCCTTGATGTTGCCGGTGGAGGTCTTGGAACTCACCAACAGGCGAAGAAGAACTTTGTCTCTCAAGGGATACTGGATACCACTGACCAGTCGCAGGGCTAGGCTTAATGGCAGAGCTGAGCTGTTCAGCGATTTGAGGCAAAAAAACTGTACGTGCACTAAGGGTAGACAAGGAGGCCTATGTGCGAGGAATCTGTGAGGGGGTAGAGCATTAACTGTGGTCAAGTGATTCACATCCTGCTTACAGGGCAATTCATGAATTTCGTTCCTTCAAGCCCATCCCTCGGTGCACTGCAGTTAGGGCAGAGGGTGGTGGACTCTTGACAGAGGAGTCCAAAATGAAGGCCCGCTGGGCCAGTTACTTGAAGCGGCTGTACCAAGCTGATCTACCAGCTGTTGAGTTGGATGTCAGTGGTGCTCCGATTCCTATTACTGACCCACCAACCAACTGTGATCCACCTTTGTTTGTGGAAACCCAGGCTGCGGTAAACCGGTTGAAATGGGGTAAATCTCCTGGAATCTGTGGCTTCCATGCTGAACTTTTCAACGCTGGTGGAAATGCTGTACTCGTGTCATTGCATGCAGTTCTGTGCTCTCCCTGTAACACAGGCATCATCCCAACTGACTGGAAGAGGGGCCTTGTTGTCCTTCATTGAAAGGAAGGGTGATCACCAGGACTGCAATAATGCCCGAGGGGTGACGCTGCTCTCAGTGCCAGGCAAGATATTTGCGAGGATAATTCTTCAATGGATTTGCCACCATCTGCTCGAGCACCAGCGACCGCAGAAGTTGGGCTTTACACCAAACAGGTCAACAATTGACCGTATCCTTGCACTTCGGGACATCACCGAATGCAGACGAGAGTTTCAGCAGGGGCGCCTTGCAGCCTATGTTGATCTCTACAAAGTGCGCGATTCAGTGAATCAGGATACTCTCTGGAGAATTCTCGGTCTTCGTGGGGTGCCATCAAAACTGATCAATCTGATGTCTGGACTATACTCTGGTACTAAGAGTGCTGTGAGATGTGGTGAGTCCATCTCTGACTTATTTCCAGTTGTTACTGGAGTTCATCAGGGGTGTATACTGGCCCCCACACTTTTCAGTGCTTGTATGGAATGGATTCTGGGGAGGCTGTCGGAGAGATCAAGCTGCGGTGCATCGTTCGGGAGTGTCAAGATCTCTGACCTTGATTTCGCAGGCGATGCTGTCATCTTTGCGGAGACACTGGATATCCTTTTGGGGGGCCCTCGAGGTGCTGAATGAGGAGTCGAAGCCACTGGGAGTACAGGTTTCCTGGGTCAAAACAAAGATCCAGGCTTTCAATGACATATTGGATGCTGCTATCTTGTATGTACCTATTTGTGGCGAGGATGTTGAGGTCACAGAGAGAATCACTTTCCTTGGCAGTGATATTTATGCTCTGCTGGCTGTGAGCCAGAGGTTAATGGACGTCTGGGTTGGGCCTGCGGAGTCATGGATTCACTGGATCATGTGGTGTGGCGCTGCCTGCACTTGTACATGAGGATGAACATCTGAGTCTGCAGGTCCTTGGTGCTTCCAATTTTTTCTCTACGGATGTGAAAATTGGACTCTGACCAGGGATCTGAGATGGAGACTTAACTCCTTCCGTACCAGGTCTCTTTGGAGAATCCTTGGCAATCGCTGGTCGGACTTTGTGTCCATTCCGAGCGTGTTTGTGGCAGAGAGACTCAACGGAATGAGTAGAAGAAAAGAGAGAAAGAAAGGAAGATTGAAAGGGAGATGGAAGAAGATTCATTAGAAGATTTGTTACCTGTATAGTACGTGAGCAACAGCTGCAGCTGTATGGACATGTGGCTCGTTTTCCTGATGCTGATCCTGCTCACCAGATTTTCTCAGCGAGGGAGCCTCATGAGTGAAGGAGGCCAAGGACCAACCATGTGTCTTGTGGCTGCAGCAGGTTGATCGGCATCTCAAGGAGATTGGATGGGCCAGGTATCTGCCTGGGGGATGGCCAGAGGTGGCCCCTGGAGTATCCGGTGGAAAGTGGATGCAGCGACATGCTGCTCTGGCATATGCTCCCATACCTGACCTGACCTACAGGGCCAGGGGGCACTGAATCAGCTCCACAGCTGCACCCACCACAACAAAATTGTGCTACCCACAGTCCTTTCCTACATATGAAAGAAAAAATATGTTTGAATGGTTTCCTGGCCCACCACAGAAGTCCATTGGGACCACACTCTGTGCAGAGCTTTGGTTGCCAAAGCAGTCTCCCTGGCTATTGGACACAATCCTGGACGGGTCGCCACTCCAACACAGGATACCAGGAAGCTGGCACTCATTTTGCCGACCTCAGAAGGATGACTGGCAGAGTCAACCCCACCTGGTATTAATTCAACAGCCGAGTGGGATTTGAACTCAGAATCCTAGGATCCAAACCCACCACCCTAACCATTAAGCCAACACCGGCATTCCACAAAGGAATGTTATATAAAAACAAGAAAAAGAGCAATCAGAGATTGCAGACCCTCGCCAGGACTTGTTCTATGTGGCATTTGTGTGCTGTTGTGTTACGTAATTAACAAGAGACATAATTAGAACTGCCACTTTATAACTGCTGGCAGTGATGACCGGGTAAGAAGACGTCCCACTTTGATTGGATACCTGACCCAGACCCATGACGTTTCTTTATTATTATTCAATTGAATTTAGAATGGGATTAAAACAAATTCAATTTGAATCAAATGGAAGACCAGATGCGTTCAGTCCTGCATTGGAGTAATCAGAAGGAAGCTGATCAAGCAAAAAACAAAGATGAAGTAATCAGGAGGAACCTGGATATGATTCGCATTTTAGCTGCTACTCTTCTACCTTCAAACCCATCCAGGCACAGCAAAGTGAGCCTTATTCGGAAAAACAACAAAAAAAAGGAACCCAGATCAAAAATTAAATAATTCTGGCTGCCAGATGAAGCATCCGATCAAGTTAAGATTTAAAACATATTCCCCATCACTCTGAGATCATAATTTTGAAGTTTCATGTCGAGTGATTATGCGGTTCCAGAGAAAACATGACTTAATATTTTTCTTCAATCCAATATGTCTGCCAAACCATGTGACCTATCAATTATTACTTAACAAACCTGAACTCCCATGGCTTGGGGAACAATTGTGTGACGTTTTCCCTCGATCTGTCCAGCCGTTCTGGAGAAAAAGACTTTAAAAATTAAACAATTCTCATATCGACATCCGGATTCGGATCTTCACCAAAATCGAATCAGTTCGTCCTTGCGAGACACGCAACCTGTTCACCAAGATTCGTCCGAATCCGTCCACAACTATTTGAGATATCGTGCTACATATCATTTTTAGCCCTATCTCTCAATGGTGAAGAATCACTTAAAAATTCTCGTAGTCAGATCCGGATCTGGATCTTCACCAAAATCTAATCCGTTCGTCCTTGTCACACACTGAACCTGTTCACAAAATTTCATCCGGATCCGTCCACAACATTTTGAGATATCCTGTACACAATCAGACAAAAAAGCAGACAGACAGAAAGAAAGGGGTGAAAACATAACCTCCTTCACCTTCTATGGCGGAAGTAATTACTCAAAGAGCGACACTTGGCAAAACAGCGCAAAGTAGAAGGGCACTCGGTAGAGCGCATACCTCTGCCAGGTGGAACAGTTCATATTTTGTATCCCACTGATAAGCTGGATCCGAAACAAAATATTTTGTCCAATTTTGGCCTTTTGGCACATGTTTACTGCAAAATTAATAGGTGGTTGAATTCAGCGGCCTGATATGCAAATGCTCTTCAAATTTCAAGTTAATCAGATTAAAATTGCAGATTTTAGAAATTTGGCCTGTGTTGACCTTTTGGCCTATGATGACCTCAAAATTAAAATGTGGATGATTACAGCGACATGATATGCAAATGCTCTTCAACTTTCAAGTCAATCGGATGAAAATTGAGGATTTTAGAAAATTTGGCCCAAATTGGCCTTTTGGCCTATGTTGATCTCAAAAATAATTGGTGCATGAATTCAGAGAACTGATATGGAAATGCTCTTCAAATTTCAAGTTAATTGGATTAAAATTGAGGATTTTAGAAATTTGGCCTGTGTTGACCTTTTGGTCTTTGTTGACATTTAGGCCTATGTTGACCTTTTTGCCAATGGTGACCTCAAAAATAACAGATGGTTGAATTTAGTGACCTGATATGTATATCCTTTTCAAAAAACAAGTCAATCGGATAAAAATTGAGGTTTTTAGAAATTCTGCCTATGTTGACCTTTTGGCCTATGGTGACCTCAAAAATAACAGATGGTTGAATTTAGTGACCTGATATGTAAATCCTTTTCAAATTTCAAGTCAATCGGATGAAAATTGAGTATTTTAGGAAATTTGGCTCAAATTGGCCGATTGGCCAATGTAGACCTTTTTGATCGACCAAATTTTATGAAACTTCATGTAGGACCCGTTGCAGGGTCGGTGACATTAATCTCCCAAAATTTCAAAACCGTCGATTGAGTGGTTTGGGTCTGGAGGTGAGGTTCAGACAAACAAAGGAAAAATCACTCATAGATGACAACTTGCAAACAGCACAAAGTAGAATGGCACTCTGTTGAGCACATACCTCTGCCAGGTGGAACAGTTCACGTTTTGTTTCCCACTGATGGTCTGGATCCGAACCAAAATCCATCCGCTTGTTCTTGTCACCTATTATCATCCACCTTATTTTGTCATAACTCGTCCACAACTTTTTGAGATATGGTGATATATTTAGTTTTTGGCCCTAATCTATTGATTTTTTGAAATTAGGCCTATGCTGACCTTCTGACCTTAAAATTAATTGGTAGTTGAATTCAGCGATCCGACATGAAAATGCTCTTCAAATTTCAAGTAAATCGGTTGAAAATTGAGGATTTTAGAAAATTTGGACCAAATTGGCCTTTTGGCCTATTTTGACCTTTTCGCCTCTGGTGACCACGAAAAAAAGTAGGTGGTTGAATTCAGTGACCTGATATGTAATTCCTGTTCAAATTTCAAGTCAATTGGATGAAAATTGAGAATGTTAGAAAATTTGGCCCAAATTGGCCTTTTGGCCTAAATTGATCTCAAAATTAATAGGTGGTTGAATTCAGTGACCTCATATGCAAAGTCAATCGGAAGAAAATTAACAATTTTAGAAACGATTTAAAAATTCGGCCTATTTTGGGTTGACCTTATGGCCTATGTTGACCTTTTGACCAAAGATAACCTCAATAGTAATAGGTGATTGAATTCAATGACCTGATGTGCAAATCCTGTTCAAATTTCAAGTTAATCAGATGAAATTTGAGGATTTTAGAAAATCTGGCTCAAATTTGCCAATTGGCCTATATAGACCTTTTTGGTGTACCAAATTTTACGATACTTCAATGCGGGAACGTCGCAGGGTCGGTGACATTGACATTAATCTCTGAAAATTTCAGAAAGGTCGGTTTAGCGGTTTGGGCTGGAGGTGAGCGGGCAGACAAACAAACACACAAACAAACGAACACACAAATAAACAAATGGAGGTGATCAACATACTTGTCAAAAAACAATTTTTTTGCCAAGTAACAAACATACCGAGCCTTGCCGAAACAAAAACGGAGGTGATGAACATGTCAAAAATATTTTTTTCCCCCAATTAACAAGACGTCGTGCAGGGCACAATATTTGCAAAATCCATCAAACAAGTTTGACCTCAAAAATAATTGGTGGTTGAATTCAATGACTATATATGCAACTCCTCTTCAAAATACAAGTGAATCGGATGGAAATTGACCATTTTAGAAATGCGACCTATTTTGGCCTATGTGGACCTCCAAAATAATTTGTAGTTGAATTCAGTGACCTGAAATATAACTTCTCTTCAAATTTCAAGTCAATCGGATGAAAATTGAGGATTTTAGAAATCTCACCTAAAATGTTGACCTTTGGCCTATGTTGACCTTTTGACCTCAAAAACAATAGGCTTCTTCCTGATGACAAACTCTACCATGTGGTGAAGCTTCGTGTAGATCGGTTTTAAATTGTGACCTGAAGGCGACAAACAGACAGACAGACAGACAAACAGACAGACAAACAGACAGACAAACAGACATAAAGGGGTGAAAACATAACCTCCTTCACCTTCGGTGGTGGAGGTAAATAAGCATGCTTCAAACAGTTAGGTTGTTGTCAGAAAGAAAAACAAACAGCTTCAATAAAACCTCTTGTAACCAAAAGTGGATGAATTGACATGTCCTTCCAAAAACTCATCATTTTCCCCCAAAACCGGATCCATTTATTGCGAATCTGTTTGTTGATCAAATAATGATTAAAAAAAAATCTGTTTATTGAAATAAAGATCGCTGTGAACCCAATATGCCAATTTATTTTTCAAGAAGTCAACGGATTTAGTATATATATATATATAGTATAAATATATATTATATATATATATATATATATATATGTACAGTATATACAGTATATATCTATAAGGACTAATATATTATTAATTTTCAATGGTTGCCAACAATGAATGCAATTTTTCGATTAAAAAAAAAAACCTTTTGAAATGTATTTTGCTGTTCTCTGATGTACGACCGATGGACCTGCTGCAGATCACCATTCTTTAATCAAAGGCAAGAGATTAATAAATGTGGAAGGGTGGGGAAACAGAGTAAGGAAACCTGTACGTGCACGTGCCACAAACTCTCGGACTCAGTCCAGGAGGTGGAAAAGCCAACGTTACGCATAGCCTGTTATAATCACTAACTAAATTTAGCCCTGGTTCTCTGCATGAAGACAGACTCAATGCTGCCAAAGTAACCTTATGACAAGATTTACACTGGAAGGTTAGCTGTTGCCTTCCCAGTGGAAGTTAGGGCAGGAACTTTGAACTTGGCCATGGCGCTGGTGATAGCTTGCCTCCTCTTCGCAAAAGTCACCATAGGATTTTAAACATACAGTACACCAACTAATGTCGGTAAATAGGACGCTAGTTTACCCTACATCCGAGGAATGACGCACACACACACACACACAACCACACACACACACAACACACACACACAACACACAACACACACACACACACACACTGATGAATCACCCTGTCTGTGAAAAATCAGGATTACAGTTGAGGCTGGGCTAAGATTCAAACTCAGGCACGACAGCTCCAGAGGTGTGCGTACCTGGAGGATATCCTGCCAGTGATATAATCACAAATTTAAAAATATTTCAATGAAATTATTAATCATAGCCAGCTAAACAGTTGGGATAAATCGGACAATCATCATTCACGGAGAGCTTGGGGTTAGTTGATCAGCGTACAAATCAGTGGTTTGTTGAGTGTGAAGGATCAACCCAACTTTGTTACAAACTGATTGGCCAGGCAGGACATTTTCTGAGCAACCAACCAAACCCATTCCAATCAAGGCAATACATGAGTATAACAAGACTTTACCCACTCCACGAAAAAGGTGCTCAAAAACAAAGTACACAAGTAAGTTCCATCAACACACTTGCTTCAGGACTTGTGGTAGAGACAGAGGCAGAATTTCTGGTTGGGACGTCACAAGAGGGGAAGGTCTATGGAAAGATGTAATCAAAGGAAAACTTCAAGGAAAGAGTCCAATAGGAAGACCAAGAAGGAGAATACTGGAGAGACTGAGAGAAGGAAATGCCTAATGGAGGATCGAAGAGAGAGGCAGAGGACATGGAGAGATTAAGGAGGCAACGAAGGACTTGACCTTCGGCAAAACACCAAAAACAATAAAAAGAGCAATCAAAGATTGCAGGCGCTCACCAGAACTTGTTTTGTGTGGTGTTTGTGTAGTTTTGTGTGGTGTATTTTGTGTGGTGCTTGTGTACTGGTGTGTTGCGTAATTAACAAGAGACATAATTAGAACGACCACTTAAAAACTGCTGGCAGTGATGACCGGGTACCAAGACGTCCCACTTTGATGCAACCCCACTTTGATTGGACAGCTGACCAATGATGTTTTTTTATTATTATTCAATTGGATTAAGAATGGGATGAAAATTAATTCTATTCAAATCAAATGGAAGACCAAAGCGGTACAGTCCTACATTGGAGTCATCAGAAGGAACCCAAACAAGCAAAAAAACAATGATGAAATCATCAGGTGGAACCTGGGTAGGATTCACATTTCAGCTGCTACTCATCTACCATCAAAACCACAAATTAAAAGAACGATTAAATTAAAATTAATTAAAACCACAAAAAGAACACAAATTAAAAAAAAATCAAATAATTGTGGCTGCCAGACCATGTATCCGATCAAGTTGAAATTTAAAACATGTATTCCCCATCACAACACGATCATAAATGTGAAGTTTCATGTCGATTGATGAAGCGGTTCCAGAAGAAACATTATTTAATATTTTTCTTCAATCCAATATGGCTGCCAAACCATATGACCGATCAATTATTCCTGAACAAACTTGTACACCCAAGGAAGGCTTGGGGAACATTTGTGTGGAGTTTCCCTAAGACCTGTCCAGCCGGTTTGAAGAAGAAGATTCTTATAGGTTTCAGGGTAAATCCAAAATGCCTGCCAAACAATGCTATCTTTGATGTCATATGTGAGAACGTTTTATTCCTCATGGAAAGGCGGTCATACATGTATTGTTTCATTGTAATCTGGTCAGGCACTTCAGAGAAGAATATTTTTGAATTTTTTTATTTTTAAAAAATATGGCTGCTGAATCACGTGACTGATAACGTCCAAAAAAATTTCTGTGGACCATTTTATCCCAAGATGACCCTCAAAAATTTTCATGCTGATCAGATGTAGCGTTCTCCATAGGCAATGATGTTATCACGGAGGCACCGATCAAAAGTTATATTATATATGTATATATATATATATATTATATACAGTATATATTTACAGTATATTTACTCCACCAGTCAAAGGTTTTAGAACACCCCCATTTTCCAGTTTTTACTGAAATTTAAGCAGTTTGATGTTTCAATGTACTCTGAAATTAAAGCATAGAAAAAATAAACAATTGCAGATAAAAAAGAAATCATGGAATCGTTTTGTTGAACAAAATTTAATCGAAATTTTTCACTCATCAAAGTAGCCACCTTTTGCAGATATAACAGCCGAAGAAACTCCTGGCATTCTTTCTACAATGGAAATCAAATATTGTTCGGAAAGTTCTTCCCAACACTGTTGCAGAAGTTCCCACAAATGTGTTGCACTTGTAGGTTGCTTTGCTTTCACCCTTCTGTCCAGTTCATCCCAAACAAGCTCCATGGGGTTTAAGCCTGGAGACTGTGCTGGCCATTCCATGATTTGAAGCCTACCGTCTTGATCTTTTCTTCTAAGGGAGTTCTGACATCGCCTGGAGGTATGTTTTGGGTCGTTATCTTGCTGTCGGACGAACCCCTGACCAACTAGGCGTAGACCAGAGGGTATTGCATGGTGCTGCAAAATGCTGTGGAAGCCTTTTGGTTCAGGGTGCCAGTCACTCTGTGCAAGTCGCCGACTCTGGATCCAGCAAAAGAGTCCCAGATCATCACGCTTCCTCCTCCATGCTTAACAGTTGGTGTCACACACTGAGGAACCATCCTTTCGCCTACTCGACGGTGTACAAAAACCCTGCGTGATGAACCGAAGATTTCAAATTTTGATTCATTGGTCCATAAGACCTTCTTCCAGTTTTCAGTAGTCCACTGGCGGTGCTTCATGGCCCAGGCAAGCCTCTTTTTCTTATTTTGCCATCTTAGCATTGGCTTTCTTGCTGCAACTCGACTGTCAAACCGGCAGCTCGAAGTCTTCTCTCACAGTTGAAAATGAGACTTCCTTACTTCGACCAGTGTTAAGCTGTGCTTGAAGCTGCTGTCCTGTGAGCCGTCGAACATGCAACCTGTTGACTCTCAGAAACTTGTCTTCTGATTGTGTTGTGGCTTTTGGGTCTGCCAGACCTCTTCCTGTCAGAGTTTCCTCCAGTTTCCAAATGCCTTTTGATGGTGTAGGAACCTACTCACTGCCACCTTGGCTTCTTTGCAATTTCTCTAAAGGAAAGACCAACACTTTTAAGGGTTATAA